>CM076570.1:864345258-864945258 GCA_034641835.2 Pinus albicaulis | reverse complement strand
GTGCTGATTCTTTATGAAGCTAGATTTCAGACCCAAAACACAGAGAGGCTGAAATTTTATGAGAGTTTTGAAAAATAGACCTATATGTAAGGGTACTAAGTTCACATAGTATGTAACTGGGCTTTACACTATTATGACTGATTGATACATTCCTAGGGGAGTCTGTGAGAAATAGTGGGGTCAACAGGGCTACTGAAGACCAATGGAATCACCAGGTGGATGATGCTTACTGTTTTGAGGATGTACTTATTGTCCACCATCAACAACTAAATACCAATCTAAAAATGTTATTTGGTTTTCTGAGTTCTTTATGTAACACTAAGCTTTTCAATGAGTGTTCTCCAGTATGGTCACCATGGTGCTAGTATGATGAATCAACTAGACATAAATCTTGGATAAAACTTGATTTATCTAAGTTTTGACAGGGTATTTGTGAGTTCTTAAGGAATATTTAAGTTGTTACTTACTCAGATCCCCAACGGGGTCGCCATTATGTTAGGTCCCTATAATTTGTCAGATTGGCAAGACCAAATTGAACAAGGGTAACATCAAACCAACTTTGGAGCCCTAGGACCTAGCCTTCCTAGACTCAGAGAGGGCTTTCTCTATATTTGTGTAAAATAAGTAACTTGATTTATTTTTAGGGTCTTGATTTTAGGCTAGTTATAATGATAAGGTTTGTTTGTTTGTTTTGTGTGGTTGGGTTGCTTGTCAAGAAGAACAAATAGAGTAAGAGAGGATTAAACCATTGGGCAATGGAGTCTGCGAAAGGTCTTAAAAAGTACAACAATAGGTCAAGAGTGTTTCAGAGGGAAATTTAAAAAAGCCAAATGGATCTTAAAATCTTATGTGAGTGAAGTGAACATTAAATTGTGAGATTAGTAGGTTTAAAGGGCAGTTAAGAATCCTTTAACATGTACTATAACAAGAAAATTCTTTAAGAACACTATGCATAAGAAAGAATCAAAGGACAAGGTGAAACATAAACTTCTTTGACCAAACCCTAGAAATTAAACATTAAGACAACAATCATCAAACCCTAGAGAGCAGGGAACTCCTAATTTCTCTAGCTATCTAACTTCATAGAAAGAAAACATGCAAGAGAACACATAAGTAATGATTGAAGACTAGGGAAATCCTAAATTCTTTAATCAAACTGTAAGACCTCCAAAGTAATCATTTCAAGATAGACTAAAGGACATGGAAAACCATAAACTTCTTTAGCTTAATCCCTAATTAGTAAACTTCAAAGAAAGCCTTGAGAACAACATTTCAAGTAAAACCAAAGGATAGGGAAAACCATGAGCTTCCCTATCCCTACTCTACTGATTTAATCTCAAGGGAACAAACTAGATGAACATGGAGAAACAGGGAACTCCTGATTTCTTCAAGCAAACCTAGTAGGGGAAAAGATCCAAGAAATAGAAAACATATAGATTTAAGGTGCCTCTAAACAACATGTCTTAACCTAAACTTTATGTTCTACTGGAGAAAAGATGAAACAATATGAAAACATAAGATGACAAGTACTAAATTAGAAAGACATCACCATTAACCATGTTCATGAATCCTGCAAATGTGCTTGCTCCATTTCCATTCAAATCAAAGCATTCACAAAACTCCAAAGCCCATTTCTTCTCAACTCCAAGTCTATGATATTGAGCTCAAAAATCAACAACCATGAAAAATGAGGCCTCCATGTAGTATTTAACTTGAGAAGGAGGATAAAAAACCTATCTATGGTTTAAAAATGTCATTAATTACACATAAATGTCATTTTTTACTATGAGACCATGCAAGGCCCAAGGCACAAATATCCTAACTTAAAAAATGTAAAAATAAATTCTAACATAACTCCTCAGCTAACTCTGGAGTGATTTTCCTTCAAATCCCTCAAAATATATTTTTCAATAACTCCAAGTGTATTTTTTTGACTTTCATGCAAGGGCGCAGCACCAAGGTTCAAGGGCGTAGCGCTAGGCCAAGGGCACAACGCTAAAACTAGGAAAATTGCTCCTTTTGAAGCTGATATTTGGAGGCATTACCGGTGTCGAAATGAGCTCCAAGATAGCTCATTGGAAAGCCTGTATTGTCTAGTTTCCAAATATACCTTTATTTTTCATAATGGAGTCCATTTACCTTCTCAAAAATTTATTCTCCCAAGAATGCTCAGGGCACAGCGCTAGTGCTTAAAAGAGGGCAGAAAGTTGATTTTGTGCTTGTTTTTGGCCCTTTTGAGGGATCAGTTCTGCTCCAAATGAGTTGAAACTTTGTGAGGGAGATTTCCTTGGCCTAAGGATCATGAAAATGTAAATTTTTCCTCCAATGTGTTCCCCAAAAAATAGCGCAGCGCCAGTGGCGCTGCACGCTTGGCCCTTCTTTCTGCAAACAAAAAGATCGAAATTTAAAAAACTCAAAAAGATGCCAAAATTGGGATTTTTCTTGCTGATCATGTTTGGGATGCTTGTAGGGATGAATCCGAAAAAATTTCAAGCTTTTATTTTTCCTTTTCCTCTTTTAGGGCTTGAATCTTTGTAAGGGATCTTTTGAGCTTGGCCCTTGCAATCTTGTTTCTTAAGGCATAATGCCTTGCCATCTTATTTTGCATGTGAAGGTCTCTCTTAGTCTTCTCCAACTAATCCTCTAAGTGAACATTTTCCTTCTCTAGCCAAGATTCCCTATCATAATTTATTTCCATGGCAAGCTACTCACTTGGAGTGAGCTGCTCTACCAATGTTGTCTCTTGCTCTCTTTATTTGGCTAAGTGTTTCTTCAAACAAATTGTCCTTGGCCTCCTGATAGGAAGTTATTATTCCTCTTCTTCATTCTCATCAAAAGTGCCCAAGGTCTCATCTATATTTTCCTTGGCTTTTCCAGCCTCTTTCCGGGATCTGATTGCCTTGATCTCACAGATGGCTTTCTCCGTCTCCAGCTGCTTTCTTTCAACCTCAAGGAAATGGATCACATTCTTATCCCTACCAAGATTGGATTGTAGATCCCTAATCTAGGCATCCTTGCTTTTGAACAACATGCTTGTAACCCTTTCCCCATTCTCATCATCATTTTCAAGGTGAATTAGTTGAAACTCTTGTTCAGTTTCATGCTTGTCTTCCTCTTTTTCATCAATGACCTTTTCCTTACCTTTGTCAAGTTGTTTGGTTTATGTAGAAGGCATGGTCCCTTGCCTCTTAAGGGCAGCAAACACATGCATATTTCCCCTCTGGTAGGTCAAAGGAAAAGGCTCAATGTTACTCATATCAGTGCCATCTATGTCACTATCGTCATCACTGCCATCATTACTGCCATATTCCTCACTACTATTTTCCTCAGTGCTTTCTGCCTCATTTCCATTTTTCTCACTGCTTTCTGCCTCATTTCCATCTACCTCACTTCCTTCTCCATTGTTTGATGCACTAGTACCATAAGATGATCGTGAGGGATCATGAAAAGGTGATGAAGGAGGATCGTCATGATGTGAAGGAATGTGAGTGTATGGTAAGGTGGAAGATTCATCATGAGGTGAGGGAATGTGAGTGGATGGTGATGCATGAGTAGTGGGGTGTGATGGTGAAGGAGGAATGGGAGGGTGAGAATATGAAGGGACATATTGTTGCTGATGGCCTTGTGGAGTGGTGAAAACCTCATTGGAAATGAAGCTCTCCCATGGTATTCCCTTTTGCTATAGTTGGTGCATAACCACCATTTTGATTAGTGAGTGATGGAATAGGATTTGCATATCCTAAGGGAAATCTCTCTTTTTCACTATATAGGCCATTTTGTTAATGCTTTTGTAGAGGTAATAGGGTATGTGCAGCATCCTCACTCTAGTAAAATGCATAAGCAGCCTGATGTGGTAGGAGTAAAGGTGGGAGAATCTTCCCTAACATGTGGAATATTTCATTATGATCCTCATCATAGGTGCATATCTATCAAGCATATGTGAAAAAGGAAAGATGGAATGTGGTGGTCTTTATACCTAGGCTTTAGGTAGGGTTCAAAGTAGCTCATGTCTAGGTTTTCCTGCTTGAACCATTTCTCACCCACACTTGGTATCCCAATGGCATTGGAAATAGCATCTGTAGATAACTCTAAGGTGACCCCTACAAGGTTAAATTGTTTATCATGCAAGTTAATGATAAATAATCTAGTTAGCTCAAGGTGTTTTTGCACCTGTTGCACCTTTTCACAAAATTCATAGCAACCTACATGTTTGAAACATGAAACAATAAGGGGAGATTCCATTAGCTCCCTTGTGTTGAGGGGTTCAAATATGTTGATATTTCCACCTTTGTGCTCATGCCTCCTTGGCTTTTGGGCCTCTCCACCGCTGCCACTGTCCTCTCCCTCTGCTGACATGTTTAAAACTCTGTTTTGAAACACTCTTGGGCTGATTTCAAATTGAGATGAAGGAGGGAAATGGAATGTCAATATTTTTGCAAATGAAGGGACAGAGTGTTATGAATGGGATGGGTGTATGGATAGCTTAGGTGAATGAACAAACTCCAAATAGTGTAATCCCTCTGTCTATCACTGATTTTAATTACAGGAATATGAAGTAATGGTAAACAATCATTCCAAGTTTAAACACCTAGGGTTTCTTCTTAGGGTTTCAACTTATTTCAATTACAAATCATCAAATAGCTTGAAAATGTGGTTAGGGCATCCACTTACCATTTATCAGTGCCTTGGAGGACCTTGGAGGAAGCTTGAAAGATATTTGGAGTGAATTGAGTGGTTTTAGGGTTTAGGTACCCTTCCTGCCCAAGTATGTAGTGCCAAAGCCAAGGGCATAGCACCAAGGCTAAGCGCGCAGCGTCAGTCCTGAGCGTGTGATGCCAAAGGTTTTCTTCATTGGGCTTATCGGGTAAGGGCGCAACGCCTTCCCCAGCATGCAATGCCCACTTCTACGCACGCAGCGCTAGTGTAGTTTGTATCGAGTAATTTTTCCAAGGGCGTAGAGCCCGATCCCAGGCACGCAATGCTAAGCTGAGCATGCAGCGCCAGCTAAACTTGTCCAAATTTGCTTAGAAAACTCACAAGTTTTTCTCTCTTGAATGATATGATGATTTTGAAAGGTAACAATGATTTTTTTGAAGTGTTTATATGGGCTTTTATAGACTTGTAGATTTTAATTTATCTTTGATAACCCATTTCCTAATTTTTAAAGTATTTTTCACTTTCTCGCTAATGTTTTTTGACTTTTTTCTTGTAGGTGACTGAAAACATTAACTTGGCTCTACTTTTACTCCTTGAGGCATGACAAGTTGATTTTGACAACTTTAGGATTTGGTCATATAGCAGCATCTCCAAAAACCTCTTTTGTTCCCACCTTAGAGCTCAACATCGTCATTTGCTCATTTAGACATGGCAAGCTCATTTTTTACAGGTTTGGGATCTGATCCACAGTGACATCTTCAAAATATTCTTTCCCTCCATCATGGAGTTCAACTCATCATTTCACCTTCTCTGATCATTTTCATCAAAACCCTAGGTGTCTGGAGTGTTTTACAACCATCATCAGTTTTGTCTTCTAAGTTCTCTATAGCGCTTTAAAGTTCATTCATTTATGTCCAGTTCACCTCACCTTTTTCAAATCTCATCAATAGTCTCTGATAGACTTTCTTCATGTTTGGCCTTGTGTACCTTCTCCATGTCATTCCTGCAATTGATCACTATTTTTGGCACTCAACTGGACATCAAGTTCAAAGCCCTAGTTCTCCTTAAGACCAAACTGTTTTCCTTTCCTTTGTTGTAAGTTATCTTCATTTAGGAGTAGATAGTCTACCTCATCAACACTTTCTGCTGACACAACTTTCAACACTCCTGCAGAAGTGCCAAACTTTGTCCACTTTTCTCATTTGTAGACTTTGAACTGAAAGGATAGTCTTCTTTGGAAACTCTTTAGGTTTTTCTTGAATAACCATGTCTTGACATTGTAATACATCTGAGCCAGATTCTAGCAAAGGAAAAGCAGTGTCTGAAACACCCAATGATGACCTTAAAAACATTTCAAAACCATAATGACCTAATGGGAGGGTCTTTTGACCTGATTTTGAGTGAAATTTGGCTTGGAGGCTTCTCAAGTGAAAACAGAGTATTTGTCAAAAGTGTTGTATTGAAGATCCAAAATCCAATGTGCTTGATTTATCTAAAGAGCATGCAGAGATAGTGTTGAGACCATCAATGCTTGAGGAACTTGGGGAACATGGGAATGAGTTGGCTATAGGAAACCCTAGAGGGAAAGTGGAGTTTATGGATAGTGGGAAAATAGGCCAATGAGGATATAGGCAGGGAAGGAGGCTAAAAATGATAGGTAAAAGCCCATAAGGAGTTTGTAGGAGTGACAAGGTGACGATGAAATGGGAAAGTGATGGAATAGTGAAAAATTTTCTATAAGGATAATGAAGGCAGTGATATTTATAAAACTCACAATATTCTAGGAAGGTTGTTTTCAGAAATCTAGAACCAATCTATAGTCATTACAGATAGTGAAAAATACTGATGACTAACACATTTGTCGAGGGGAGAGAGAGACCTGCAAGAATATTGAGGGGAAGAAACCCCCTTGCCTTGGATATTAGAGCTCCATAGCTCTAAGGATCCATTGCAAGTGATTTATCATCCTATTCTCTTATACCACCAACACCTAATATAGGGAGAGAGTTCTCCATTTGAATTATTAGTATGTTTGACTCGATAAAGCTTGTTATTATACATGATTATTTTATCCTTTTGTTTCTTCATTAATGTAGCATGCTATGTTCTTTACTTATTTTACTACATGTTATTTTGTTCCACTAACAATATAACAAACAAATTTACCTATGACTTGATTTTAGGAAAGCAACCTCTCTATTAATCACAGTGTATTTTGTCCGCCCGTGCGTCGAATATACTACAACAAGAATGGTGAATCTACTTCATTCATTCTTTTAAGCTAAGTGGTTGTTGTTGCAAGTCCTCTATCCTACCTATACTTGCTAAAACATCACTCATGCTTCCTCTCAGAACTTTTCAGTCACCCTCAATGAGAAATTTGGCTAAGAGAAGGTAGAGTTTTTTAGTCACGATAATCCGCGCACGTTCAGCCCATACAGACGTGGGAACGTTGCGCCTGTGTGAAAATAAGTCGGGTAGTAGGGAGTGAGCTCATTTTTCATTATTTTTTCTCATTTTTTTGTAATTTTAAGGTGTTGGAAACCCATAAGAAATTTTCCATCACTGTGCTCTAGTATTTCATGACTGGTTAGGACACTTTTTGCTGGATTTTTAGCTTAGAAAATAGTTTGTTTTAATTTTAGTTTTTTATCATTGAAAATCACACATAGTTTAAGAAGGGGAAAGCAAGTGGACTTCAATTCTCAAATGCTATCTCAAAAAAAAAAATTCCGGTAAAAGTTACCAAACACATAGAGTAATTAGCGATAAAATAAGTGGCCCATACATCCACACATCTTTACCTAATTTATTTTTTTTCATTTTTTTGCATTAGGATTCAGGACCAGGACCAAAATATTGAAGAGAATGAAAGTAATATTTTTCACCCTTGCACCTCTCAGTGAGCTTGGGTATGCATATGAAAGCTTTCTTAATATAATTTTCCATCTCCCTATAGTGAAAAACTTAGTCTAACTAGGCAAGGTGTAAGTGGCCCATCATCCGCACATTTTTATTTTTTGCAAGGTAAAATCACACATAACGTAATTATAGAAAGATTGTAAAGGATCACTGCATATCCATATCTCATCACACTTGTGATTGTACACTCCAAAGCACACACGAAGCATGAGTAAGCATTAGACCAAAAGGCACCCAGTGTGTTGGGACCTTTGTCCTCTTCTTATAGTTACTTCACCAAGGAACACCTTAAGAAAATTAAGACTCTCTGAAACTAAACACTAATTAAACTCACTAAATTCTTCCCACAGGGGCCACAAAATAAATTTTAGTTTAGGTTAGGACCATCGGGGGTAGGTAGCCAATAAGCAGTCTTGGTAATTCTACATTTTGAAACATAGATGTTGACTTTTTAGGCAGCTTAAAATCCATTTATCCGCCCACGGAACAGAATACCCAAGTGTTACAGAGACTTGTTTTAGAGGGGGTTAAGCTTAGGACTAGTGCGTGTGGTACTCTTTGGGGCTACCTAACCCATTTAGTGCTCGGTACTGGTAGCTTAATACCAAGAAGCTCAATACTTGAATGCTCACGTGGGACGACGGTACTTTAGCAGCCAAATCTAGGGCATCCTTCCCTATAGGTGACGGTGCAGGCAACACTAGATCCTCATACATTTACCTTTTTCGATTCTTTGATTGTTGGAAGGCGTCGCTAGTTCTTTCAGGACGTTAGCCCCAATACCCATCAGAAGATGTCTTCTCAAGGCCCAGTTACATTTGAGAGTGTGAGGATGATTAGGTATTTTTAGGATTTTTGAGTATCATATGCAAAACAACCAAACCATATTTTTTGCTTGCTTGATCACATAACATTAATCTAAAGGAAAATTTACCCTTTATTTTTCACTTTGTTTCGTGTATGTGATCATATTTTATTTAGTAATAATCTTCCTCCTCTTAGTACAAAATATTTCCAAGATTAAGCTAGTCAACACCATAATGGACCCAATGGGATCTCGTCAATCTAGATGTTTTTTGGACCTCCCCCCATTAGAGGGAGGGGTGAAAGGTCTTTCGCCATTTAGGTGTCAAAGATGACACACTGTCACCATTATCGGTTCATACTTTATCGGGGCATCTATAGTTGGAAACCCCCAAGGGTCACATAACACCATACCAGTGGAAACCCCAACAAGGTCACCACACTCAACTCCTCCCACAAGCCCCATAGTCCAGAGGAGCACTACCCCTCCGAGGAGTCAGCAGAAGACATAATAGGGTATGTCACAAGTTAATATTACTCAAGCACCCCCCATACATCATCACACTAAGATAACTTTGTTTCCATAGTACACAATAGATGTCAATACTTAGTTACCCTTTTTAGCATCATTAAACCTTCCATAGCTATCAAAGCTAACTAATGACCCCACTGCACACAACCCCAATTGTCCCCCCATGCCTATGAAGCTCCCCTTGGACATACCAAAATTCGAAGGGAAGCAAGTGGAAGACCCTGGAAATCATATCATGACTTTCCACCTATGGTGTTCATCCAATAGTATTATTGACGATACTATTCGACTAAGATTGTTTCAATGCACCCTAACTGGACTAGCTGCGAAATGGTATGTGGAGCAGCCTTCTGCTTCGCATGGAACCTTTAGTGCCCTTGCTACTACGTTCCTCACTTATTTTAATCTACCCATCCATCATGATTCAGGGATGGAATTGTTGACTCATTTTGGGTAAATGCCAATTGTCCATATCTTGGACCATCTCCACGAATGGTGGTGACGTAACAGTTTTTGTAGAGCCAAACTCGACGATAGAGTTTTGCTGGACTTGTTTTTTAAAACTCTCACAACATAGATCTCAAAATATGTCATGACACAAGGACCTACCTCTGAGGAGGAGGCCATTTGCAAATCCAAGCAGCTCAAACTCAACTATACCCAGTCAGGATACATTTACAATGTCCTACCTAATGCCCTGTGCCTACAAATTTACAGAGAGTTTCCAGGCATGTCAAATACTGTAGATGGCTTGATCAGATCATTGAACCAAGGTCACCTAGGCAACAATATCTAGTACCTAACTTACTCGTATGATTCTACCCAGAACATGACGCAATTTGGCTACCACCAAAGTCAATCTGCACCTTTGCAGAATATGAAAAATAGGGTGTCATCATACCACCAAGAGTAGGGAGGATCATACCCTCCCTCGCAGGAGACCCAATACTCATCTAGGAATTTTGATGGAAGAGATTCCCCTCAGCAACCATACACCAACCAGGGATAGGGAAACCAATATTCTCCTTCCCCCGCAAAAAACCCACCACCGTAAAACAACACACCGGTGAACTTCGTGCAACCATCGACTCAAGCTCAGTCGCACCAGTCCTATTATCACCATAAAAAAAATTCTAAACTCTGAAATTTTACCTTTTTCTAGTCATGGTGTCAAATAGGTCTTGAGTCATTTCATTTTTTAAAAAGGGTAAGTGATAGGTTTAGAAGTCTTAAAAACTTAGTTTCCATTTCCAAATAAGGTCTTTAGGTCTCATTTCATGGTTAAAAGGTCCCATCATTCATTTAGAAGTCATGTTTTTAACATTTGAAAATATCCTCTGCAATTAGCCACAAAACTGCATTTTCGTAGCGTGGTCAATTCAAAAACTCAGTTTTGCGCTACAAAAGCGCTACTACTTTCGTAGCACATATCACTAAAATTGCACTAGGTGCGCTACGAAAGTGAGGATTCATAGGAAGGTCATGTCAAAGCATAAAAACTATCAGAATTTGTTAATTTTCCATACAAAGACATCATTATGAGTCAGTTAGGGGTCATTCCAAAACGTGTAACCATTCATACTCGTCATTGAAATCGTAGAGGTGTCATTTATGAAAAGAAATTTCAAATTTGAAAGGTTAATATGTGTTACTTACTCCAGTTTTCATAACAAACAGTGAAACATACCTGTTTAAAGCTTTTATCTTATGGTCAACTTACATCAAAGCTATTCTTATCTACCATCAAGTGAGGCTAATATTCCCATCAAGCGAGGCTGATCATTAAATTCTGAAGGAAGCAGACAGAAATTTCTGAAGGTTAAAAATACAGCTAGAATATCTAGAGATACAGTTGAAAAAATCTCAAGAAAGGTTAAAAGGGAAGTGAAACAAAATGATAAATCCACAAGACAATCTTTGATCAAAATCAAGGTAAAATTTGATGAAGATTATGTTTTCAGGGTCATATGGTTGTATTTTTGAAATGATACCAAGTCCCTTAAAGTTTAAACATCTCCAAAGCATAAATTTTGAAGACAGGTTTAACAAAAATGCCTACACAGCAGTTTCGTAGCGCAGTTAGTGAAAATTTGATCATATGCGCTACGAAACTACTGAAGCAACTTTTTCACCATGAAGCAAAAAACTCTATTCTCTAGTTTTAGCAGTCAATTTCCAAGGGGGTTTATACGCAACTGAAAACCAATTTTTGAAAACTGAAAGAGGTTTTTCTTCCTAACATATCTAAATAAAAAACCCTCCCTTAGTTTCTTCACAAGTGTTATCATTTGGGAGATACAAGGCTTCTTTTAAGCCCTAGTTTCAGGAAACATGGTTTTTCTATTTTACACATTTTCTTCAAAGACAGTTTCTGGATAGCAGGAAAATTATTTCAAAAAAACAAGAGAATTTTTTGTTCAAGATAGAATGGCCTACAATAGCCTCTTTTAGTTTCACAAAATATATTATGGATGACGAGATACAAGCTCTGTCTCAACACCTATTTTTCAAATAAAAACAGTAAGGTAAAATGACCAATTCATAAATGAAAGATGAAGGTAAATTTTGATGAAATTTAATTTGAAATAACTGTTGGAGGTGTGTTAATGACATATGAAGAATTTCTTGAATAAAACAGGTGAAAGGATTGATTGGAAAAAATAGATAAAAGCATCAAAGGAGCTAAAATACAGGAAAACATGCTTCCTCATTTTTAGGATAGTTTTATATCATCAGCAGCAGGACCACATCAAAGTTGAAGGCAGCATCCAAATTCGACGTCATGGGATTGCAAGTGGAAAATTATGAAATAAATATTAGATAAGGTTTTTAGGAGGATATTTAAGAGTTTCATTCCTATTATAATTAGGACTTTTCATAAGCATTATAACTGTCAATTTGTAATAGGACTCTATGTTAGTTTTACAGCTGTGTTTGTAATAAATACCATGTTTAATGGTTAGAATAGGTGTCAAAGCATGGGAATTCGAATTCTCTAGTGGAGAAGAAAGAATCCTATATTTTAAATGTTCTATATAGAGCATGAGGTTGAATTCTAAAGGGTTGTACATTTCATTAGCAAAAGATTGTGTTTTGTATGTCACTATTTTACAGCTTAATACAGAGTTTCTTCTTAGACAACTCAAGATTCATGAGGTGTTCCTGTGTGTTATTTTTTTGATGGAATCCTTTCAATTCTTATATTGTAGTGATGTTTGATTATGATACTCAGAATTCATCAATGATGCTCTGACTTCCTTCATAATTGAGCTGACTGTGTGTTTCACTGTTTTACATGTTTTATTCCATTGACTTGAACTCTAAATGCCTTGACTTCCATGCTAGGTAGACTGTGTTGATTTTGCTGAAGATTACCATGAATCCATAAAGCCCAATGTATACATGCTCATGTTAGTTTCAACCTACAGGTTGGAAAATGTTATCTAAGCATACCACTTTGTAAAGCTTTGGATTGACTGATATATACAGTAACAATACCACTTTCCTTTCACTTGAGATTCTTAGTGTATTTCAATGAGTTTATGTCCTATCATTTGAAATGATTTTCTTCCATATTTTAAGTTCTTATTACTCATAATTCATGATTTTTCATGCTATAACTTCCTTTAAGTATTTAGCTATGGTGAAATCTCTTTCAGTATTTTTTTCTTTCAATACCTTGATGTCTCATTACTCAGAATTTGTGTGCTACATGCTCTGACTTCCTTTGAACCTCAAGCTATTGGGATTTTCCTGAATGTGTTATTCTTTCATTGAATTATATACAAGCCTCAGCTTCCACAAGGAGAGCCTTTGTCATCTTTATCCCTGTCACTGAATCCATAGCCCAATGGTAGCAAGCCTTCATCTTTTCAACCTACAAAGATACAAAACCAAGACATAATTCATAGTGTTAGCCATCTATATTTATGATTAATTGATATCATTAACCCTTGAGAGTGCCCTCTCAAGATGAGGAGGCTAAGCCTCAGCGAAAATATTGGTCTGAAATAGTTACAGAAATTCCACTTGATGAGCAACCCATTAGGCCTGATTTTTTGATAACATTTTTGTGGGTCTCTCGGGAGCCCGAAGATTACTCAATCCCGAAATCAATAAGCTGAACTTCTGAAGGTAGCAGGAGCTTAGGAAGCTTTTCGAGGCTGCATCTACCTTGGCGACTCCACACATCAAATAAAAAATTGGAAGGTGAGTCCACTTCTTGAAGATCAATAGCTTGATGAAGTTTCAAAGATGAGTTCCATTGAAATAATAAATGCCAGGTATGCACCTATGAATCAGTCTCATATCCTTGGTTTTCCAAATCCCATGCCAAAGGTTGAATGGTTAGATGATATTCCAATATTTAAAGATGAAAAGAAAGACAATGCTGCTCTTCATTTGGTTAGGTTCCATATGCATGTACACAGTCGTAAGGTTCAGTTCCCTAAAGATTGTATAATGAAGATGTTTATGGCCACTTTAGAAGGAAAAGCATGGTCTTGGTATGAAAGATTGCCAAATGGTTCTTTATATTCTCTTGCTAATTTCCATGATGTATTTTATGAGATGTATAAAGAGTGTCATCCCTCTTTATTGATGGTCAAAGACTATTGTAATCAATCTGAGAATTTTATTGAATATTTGGAGAATTGTTATGAAGATAATGAGTTCAAGGATGAGGAAATTTTAGAAGCCCTTCATGACAATACCTTTAATCAACAAGAAGAACACCAAGAAGAAAGGATAATATCTCCCTTAGATGAAAACGAAACCCAGCAGGAGTTTACTTATGAAAATCATGTTACATCCTCTAAGCTTGAGGAAAATTTGCAGCAGGTTTTTCAATCCTTTGATCATCAGGAGCATGAGAATCATTTCAAACATCAATAGGAAATATTGGAAAATGATTTCTTAAATCCTAAGGTACAGGAAAAATTTTATTTTTTATGTCATTCCTTGTAGCAACTTACATCAAATAATGATCATATTAATGAGCAAGAATACATTATTTGTGGGAATCAGCTTGAATAGGAGTTGGATAGCATACAAAAGAAATCTCTTGTGGTTGAGAATCAATTGTCTGAAATTACAGAATGTGATGAGGATCATCAAACTGATTATGTCTTCTTGGACCCTATAGCTAAATACATGGAAAAGCTTTACTCTCCAGTGTTTCAGTTTCATTTTTATTATGAAGATCAGATACATTTTCAATGGCATTGGTCATCTCAATATCATGGTTACTTTGAGTTCGAGTGCAGTCAAGAGCCTCAAATATCAGATAAGACAAATGATTGGCTTCATTGGAAATTTCATGTTGCTTGAGTTAAAGTGGAGATTGCAACTGCTAGGGTACGCAGGAGTATGTGAATAAGCTCAAATTTGGCTGAGCATTTTTTAGTAGGTACAGTTAGGGTGCTTCTTGCAGAGATCATCGCACTTCAGTAAGAGGTGAGGGCCATAAAAGTTTGAAGCAGCATTGGTAAAATTTCAAAGTTTGTATTTCCAAGAAGATTGATGGCACTGAAACTAAGAGTTATTAGTGTACCATAGGGGCACATTATCCCAAGTGGAGCCATTGTTATCACCATAAAAAAATTTCTAAACTCTGAAAGTTTACCTTTTTCTAGTCATGGTGTCAAATAGGTCTTAAGTCATTTAATTTTTTAAAAAGGGTAAGTGATAGGTTTAGAAGTCTTAAAAAATTAGTTTCCATTCCAAATAAGGTCTTTAGGTCTCATTTCATGGTTAAAAGGTCCCATCATTCATTTATAAGTCATGTTTCTAACCTTTGAAAAAAACCTCTGCAATTAGCCACAAAACCACCGTTTCGTAGTGCGGTCAGTTCAAAAACTCAGTTTTGCGCTATGAAAGTGCTGCTACTTTCGTAGCGCATATCGCCAAAATTGCACTAGGTGCACTACGAAAGCATTGATTAATAGGAAGGTCATGTCAAAGCATAAAAACTGTCAGAATCTATTAAGTTTTCATACAAATACATCATTATGAGTTAGTTAGGGGTCATTTCCAAAATGTGTAACCATTCATACTCATCATTGAAATCATAGAGGTGTCATTTATGAAAAGAAATTTCAAATTTGAAAGGCTGATATGTGTTACTTACTCCAGTTTTCATAACAAACAGTGAAACATACCTGTTTCAAGTTTTTAGCTTATGGTCATCTTACATCAAAGCTATTATTATCTACCATCAAGCGAGGTTGATTTCTTTTCATCAAGCGAGGCTGATATTCCTATCAAGTGAGGTTGATCATTAAATTCTGAAGGAAGCAGACATAAATTTCTAAAGGTTAAAAATACAGGTGTAAGATCTAGAGATACAGTTAACAAACTCTCAAGAAAGGTTAAAAGGGCAGTGAAATAGAATGATAAATCCATAAGATAATCTCTGATCAAAATCAAGGTAAAATTTGATGAATATTATGTTTTCAGGGTCATATGGTTGTTTATTTGAAATGATACCAAGTCCCTTAAAGTTTAAGCATCTCCAAAGAATAAATTTTGAAGACAAGTTTAACAAAACTGCCTATACAGTAGTTTCGTAGCGCAGTTAGTGCAAATTTGATCAAATGCGCTACGAAACTGTTGAAGTAGCTTTTTCACTATGAAGCAAAAAAATTTGTTTTCTGGTTTTAGTAGTCAACTTCCAAGGGGGTTTCTGCGCAACTGAAAATAAATTTTTGAAAACTGAAAGAGGTTTTTCTTCCTAACATATCACTCTCAGTTTCTTCACAAGTTTTATCAGTTGGGAGATACAAGGATTTATTTGAAGCCCTAGTTTCAACAAATAAAGTTTTTCTATTTTACACATTTTCTTCAAAGACAGTTTCTGGATAGCAGGAAAATTATTTCAAAAAACCAAGAGAGGTTCAAGACAGAATGGCCTACAAAAGCCTCCTTCAGTTTTTCAAAATACATTATGGATGAGGAGAGACAAGCTCTGTCTCAACACCTATTTTTTAGATAAAAATAGTACGGTAAAATGACCAATTCATAGATGAAAGATGAAGGTAAAGTTTGATGAAATTTAATTTGAAATGACTGCTAGAGGTGTGTTAATGACATATGAATAATTCCTTGAATAAAATAGGTCAAAGGATTGATTGTAAAAAGAGTTAAACATTGTGCTACAAAACTGAGCTACTTTCGTAGCGCAGTGTAATGTCCCAAAATTAGCTTCAGCTAATTTGAAACATTAATTTTGCCTTATTCATTTTGTATTTTATGATTAATGAATAAATTGTAAGGGAGGATGTCTAATACTCTTCAAAATCAAGAATAAATAAGTGCCTATAAGAAAGGATACATATTTAGGCCATCTTAATAAAATCTTGCAGGTGTGAAAAGGCCAAGACCACCAAAGGAGATCCTATTTGACCAATTCAACGTTGTCTAGGTTCACTGAACCTCCTTGATGGACTATGCAGTTCTAGAAGGGGTTTCCAAGTGTGAAAGGAACCAAAGGAGGAAAGTGTTTTAGGGTTTTTCAAGAGACTCCAATTTTATAAAAGGAGGATGAAGGCTCATGAGGAGGTTGTTGATCATATTTCATTTTGAGAGCTTGCTAGGGCAACTCCATTTCTCTTTGCTATTTAGCAAGAGAAAGAGAGGATCTCTTGCTTAGGAATCCTCTATTATTCTTTGAGTAGCTCTTGGAGGGAAGTGAGCTATATTGAACCACTATCAGGTTTGAGGCCAAGCTATGCTTGTATTGACAGCGGTGGCTCATTGAGGGTTTTGCAACTGCAGCAAGTGTAGTAGTGGAAATTATAGATCTACAAGGATCTAGTAGTTTTGAGGGATTTCTCTCAGGGAGGGTGTCTTGTGACCACCTGGAAGAGGATATCTATCATATTTTCATTCCAGGTCTATATATTCTACCTATTTTAATATTCATCCCTAGCTATTGCGCATTCTCCTTGTCTATTGCGTTATTTCTCATGTATTGCTCCACTATTGTCCAGATGTACTATTGTACTTGTTTATGGTGATTGAGGCTTTCCTCTCACCTTGAATATTAATGAAGTAGCTTGCTGATATCTTATGTTTAGATCTGATGTATATCATGAATAAATTCATCTTCAAAAATTACTGAAGCTTTTTGCAGTTATGCGTATAAAATGTTAGATCTACACTTTCTAGTGCATTATTTTGTAAAACCCTTAAGGGGATCTTGATTAGAAGGCTGAGTATTTTCCAGATATGATATGGATCTAATGTTTCAGCCATGTTTCTCCTGTATATCTGTAATTTAATTTCATACTATTGAAGCACACTTAGAGGGACGCTGTCTATTCAAATCTGCACTTCTTACATATATTGCAGCTCCTATTTCTGAAGATTTCTCGCTTATTTCCTCATGAAATCCACTGTACTTCTCAAGGAACTAATTAAAAGTCTTATTTTCTACTGCCATAATGTAATATATGTCTTATTTCTGATTTCTAGGAGAAACTGCACAATTCTGAAGTGGGTTCTTCTTCATTCCATCATCTCTTCTCTTTATCTGATTTTTAACTAGTCAGCTTCGTGGGAGATATGTTTAAGGCCCTTAAACCCATTTTATTTTCCTTAAATTTTTCATGGAGGTCCAAAATATCCTATACTAAGGGAACCCAGCCCTGAGCAGCGTTATTATTGAACCATTTTTCTTATACAAAGTTTTTCCTAAGCCTCTTGTAGTTTTCCTAAGAGTGGAATTTCCTGCTTCTCCCTTGTTTGGTTTTTGCTTAACTTTTGGATCCATTATTTAGATATGCAGATATAAGGGTCCCAAGGGAAGTAAAATCCAAGAGGAGTGTGTCATTCCCATGCTTTTGGTGTTTCATCAATCTTCTATAGACAGAGTCTAGAACGGGCCAGGAAGCCTTTGGTTTTCATCCTCTCTTTAGAGGTGATATAACCAATAAATGCCCTACTAGTCTATCTTTGGTTTAGAATTTTTTGGTGTGTTTCCCACACTACTATGATCCCATAGAGGAATATCTTAAGATATTCCCTATTGTACCTATTTTTCCCCATTTGGGACATTACACGCAGGTTTACCCTTAATCTTTTTTGCACCATTCGAATTATAGTTTCTGCACAGATGGAGGATTGAAAATCTATGGTAAATTTTTGGCAACATGACACCTATACATATGATCTATTAATGATCAAATTAATCAAAATAGATAAAATCATCAAAGGAGCTAAAAGACAGGAAAACATGCTTCCTAATTTTTAGGACAGTTTTATATCATCAGCAACAGGACCACATCAAAGTTGAAGGAAACATCCAAATTCGACCTCATGGGATTGCAGGTGGCAAAGGATGAAATAAATATTAGATAAGGTTGTTACGATGATATTTAAGAGTTTTAGTCCTATTAGAATTATGACTTTTCATAAGCATTATAACTGTCAATTTGTAATAGGACTCTATGTTATTTTTACAGTTGTGTTTGTAATAAATACATGTTTTATGGTTATAATAGGTGTCAAAGCATGGGAATTCAAATTCTCTAGTGGAGAATAAAGAATCCTATATTGTAAATGTTCTATATAGAGCATGAGGTCGAATTCTAAAGGGTTGGATATTTAATTAGCAAAAGACTGTGTTTTGTATGTCACTGTTTTACAGCTTAATACAGAGTTTCTTCTTAGACAACTCAAGATTCATGAGGAGTTCCTGTGTGCTATTGTTTTGATGGAATCCTTTAAATTCTTCTATTGCAGTGGTGTTTGATTATGATACTCAGAATTCATCATTGATGCTCTGAATTCCTTCATAATTGAGTTGATTGTGTGTTTCACTATTTTACATGTTTTATTCCATTGACTTCCATGCTAGGTATACTGTGTTGATTTTGCTGAAGATTACCATGACTCCATAAAGCCCAATGTATACATTTTGATGTTAGTTTCAACCTACAGGTTGGAAAATGTTATCTAAGCATACCACTTTGTAAAGCTTTGGATTGACTGATATATACAGTAACAATACCACTTTCCTCTCACCTGAGATTCTTAGTGTATTTCAATGAGTTTATGTCCTATCATTTGAAATGTTTTTCTTCCATAGTTTAAGTGCTTATTACTCAGAATTCATGATTTTTCATGCTCTAAATTCCTTTGAGTATTTAGCTATGGTGAAATCTCTTTAAATATTTTTGCTTTCAATACCTTGATGTCTCATTACTCAGAATTTGTGTGCTACATGCTCTGACTTCCTTTGAACCTCAAGTTATTGGGATTTTCTTGAATTTTTTATTCTCTCATTGAATTATATACAAGCCTTAGCTTCCACAAGCAGAGCCTTTGTCATCTTTATCCCTGTCACTGAATCCATATCCCAATGGTAGCAAGCCTTCATATTTTCAACCTACAAAGATACAAAACCAAGACATAATTCATAGATTTATCCATCTATATTTATCATTAATCGATATCATTAACCCTTGAGAGAGCCCTCTGAGGCTAAGGTAATCCTCAGCCAAAAGATTTGTCTGAAATAGTTACACAAAGTCCACTTGATGAGCAGCCCATCAGGCCTGATTTTGTGATAACATTTTGGTGCGTCTGTCGGGAGCCTAAAGATTACTCAGTCTAGAAATCAAGAAGCTGAACTTCCGTAGGTAGCAGGAGCTTAAGAATATTTTCAAGGCTGCATATACCTTGGATACTCCACACATCAAATAAGAAATTGGAAGGTGACTCCACTGCTTGAACATCAGTAGCTTTATGAAGCTTCAAATATGAGTTCCATTGCAAGAATAAATGCCAGGTATGCCCCTATGAATCGGTCTCATATCTCTCAGTTTGAACAACAGTTGGATAGCATACAAAAGAAATCTTGTGTGGCTGAGAATCAACTATCTGAAGTCACAAAATCTTATGAGGATCATCAAACTAATCATGTCTTCTTAGACCCTATAGCTTAATAGATGGAAAAGCTTTACTCTCCAGTGTTTCAGTTTCATTTTTATTATGAATATCAGATACATTTTCAGTGGCATTGGTCATCTCAATATCATGGTTACTTTGAGTTCAAGTGTAATCAAGAGCCTCAAATATCAGATAAGACAAATGATTGGCTTCATTGGAAATTTCATGTTGCCTGAGCTAAAGTGGATATTGCAACTGCTAGGGTAGGTAGGAGTATGTGAATAAGCTCAAATTTGGTTGAGCATTTTTTAGTAGGTACAGTTTGGGTGCTTCTTGCATAGATCATCGAACTTGAGTATGAGGTGAGGGCCATAAAAGTTTGAAGTAGCCTTGGTAAAATTTCAAAGTTTTTATTTCCAAGAATATTGATGGCACTGGAACTATGGGTTCTTAGTGTGCCACAAGGGCACACTATCCCAAGTGGAGCCACTTTTATCACCAAATTTGTTTTTTCTAAACTCTGAAATTTTACCTTTTTCTAGTCATGGTGTAAAATAGGTCTTGAGTCATTTCAATTTTTAAAAAGGGTAAGTGATAGGTTTAGAAGTCTTAAAAACTTAGTTTCCATTTCCAAATAAGGTCTTTAGGTCTCATTTCATGGTTAAAAAGTCCCATCATTCATTTAGAAGTCATGTTTTTAACCTTTGAAAAAATCCTCTGCAATTAGCCACAAAACCGCAGTTTCGTATCGCGGTCAGTTCAAAAACTCATTTTTGCGTTGTGAAAGCACTGCTACTTTCATAACGCATATTGCCAAAATTGCACTAGGTGCACTACGAAATCGTGGATTCATAGGAAGGTAATGTCAAAGCATAAAAAATATCAGAATCCATTAATTTTTCATACAAAGACATCATTATGAGTCAGTTAGGGATCATTTCCAAAACGTGTAACCATTCATACTCATCATTGAAATCGTAGAGGTGTCATTTATGAAAATAAATTTCAAATTTGAAAGGATGATATGCTTTACTTACTCCAGTTTTCATAACAAACAGTGAACCATACTTGTTTCAAGTTTTTAGCTTATCGTCATCTTACATCAAAGCTATTCTTATCTACCATCAAGTGAGGATGATATTCCTATCAAGTGAGGTTGATCATTAAATTATGAAGGAAGCAGACAGAAATTTCTGAAGGTTAAAAATACAGGTGAAATATCTGGAGATACAGTTGAAAAACTCTCAAGAAAGGTCAAAAGGGCAGTGAAAGAGAATGATAAATCCACAAGACAATCTCTGATCAAAATCAAGGTAAAATTTGATGAAGATTATGTTTTTAGGGTCATATGGTTGTATTTTTTAAATGATACCAAGTCTCTTAAAGTTTAAGCATATACAAAGCATAAATTTTGAAGACAGGTTTAACAAAACTACCTAAACAACAGTTTTGTAGCCTAGTTAGTGCAAATTTGATCAAATGCACTACAAAACTGCTGAAGCAACTTTTTCACTATGAAGCAAAAACTTTGTTTTCTGGTTTTAGTAGTCAACTTCCAAGGGGGTTTCTGCACAACTGAAAACAAATTTTTGAAAACCGAAAGAGGTTTTTCTTCCTAACATATCCCTCTCAGTTTCTTCACAAGTGTTATCAGTTGGGAGATAAAAAGCTTTCTTTGAAGCCCTAGTTTCAGCAAACAGAGTTTTATGTTTTACACATTTTCTTCAAAGAGAGTTCTTGGATAGTAGGAAAAGTATTTCAAAAAACCAAGAGAGTATTTTGTTCAAGACAGAATGGCCTACAAAATCCTCCTTTAGTTTCACAAAATACATTATGGTTGAGGAGATACAAGCTCTGTCTCAACACCTATTTTTCAAATAAAAACAGTAAGTTAAAATGACCAATTCATAGATGAAAGATGAAGGTAAAGTTTGATGAAATTTAATTTGAAATGATTGCTAGAGGTGTGTTAATGACATATGAATAATTCCTTTAAGAAAAAAAGTCAAAGGATTGATTTGAAAAAGAGTTAAACATTGCGCTACAAAACTGAGTTACTTTTGTAGCACAGGTTTACCCTTAATCGTTTTTGCACCATTCGAATTATAGTTTCTGCATAGATGGAGGATTGAATATCTATGGTAAATTTTTGGCAACATCATGCCTGTACATATGATCTATTAATGATCAAATTACTCAAAATAGATAAAAGCATCAAAGGAGCTAAAAGACAGGAAAACATGCTTCCTAATTTTTAGGACAGTTTTATGTCATCAACAGCAGGACCACATCAAAGTTGAAGGAAAAGGATGAAATAAATATTAGACAAGGTTGTTAGGAGGATATTTAAGAGTTTTAGTCCTATTAGAATTAGGACTTTTCATAAGCATTATAACTGTCAATTTGTAATAGGACTCTATGTTAGTTTTATAGATGTGTTTGTAATAAATAACTATGTTTTATGGTTAGAATAGGTGTCAAAGCATGGGAATTCGAATTCTCTAGTGGAGAAGAAAGAATCCTATATTGTAAATTTTCTATATAGAGCATGAGGTCGAATTCTAAAGGGTTGGACATTTCATTAGCAAAAGATTGTGTTTTGTATGTCACTATTTTGAAGCTTAATACAGAGTTTCTTCTTAGACAACTCAAGATTCATGAGGAGTTCTTGTGTGTTATTATTTTTATGGCATCCTTTCAATTATTCTATTGCAATGGTGTTTGATTATGATACTCAAAATTCATCAATGATGATCTGACTTCCTTCATAATTGAGTTTACTGTGTGATTCATTGTTTTACATGTTTTATTCCATTGACTTGAACTCTAAATTCCTTAACTTCCATGCTAGGTGGACTGTGTTGATTTTGCTGAAGATTACCATGACTCCATAAAGTCCAATGTACACATTTTGATTTTAGTTTCAACGTATAGGTTGGAAAATGTTATCTAAGCATACCACTTTGTAAATCTTTGGATTGACTGATATATACAGTAACAATACCACTTTCCTTTCACCTGAGATTCTTAGTGTATTTCAATGAGTTTATGTCCTATCATTTGAAATGTTTTTCTTCCATAGTTTAAGTGCTTATTACTCAGAATTCATGATTATTCATGCTTTGACTTCCTTTAAGTATTTAGCTATGGTGAAATATCTTTCAGTATTTTTTCTTTCAATACCTTGATGTCTCATTACTCAGAATTCGTGTGCTACATGCTCTGACTTCCTTTGCACCTCAAGATATTTGGATTTTCCTGAATGTGTTATTCTTTCATTGAATTATACACAAACCTCAACTTCCAAAAGGAGAGCCTTTGTCATATTTATCCCTGTCACTAACTCCATAGCCCAATGGTAGCAAGCCTTCATCTTTTCAACCTACAAAGATATAAAACCAAGACATAATTCATAGATTTAGCCATCTATATTTATGATTAATCGATATCATTAACCCTTGATAGTGCCCTCTCAGGCTGAGGAGGCTAAGCCTTAGCCAAAATATTGGTCTGAAATAGTTACAGAAATTCCACTTGATGAGCAATCCATTAGGCCTGATTTTATGATAACATTTTGTTGTGTCTCCTGGGAGCCTGAAGATTACTCAATCCTGAAATCAAGAAGCTGGACTTCTAAAGGTAGCAGGAGCTCAGGAAGCTTTTCAAGGCTGCATCTACCTTGGTGACTCCACACATCAAATAAAAAATTGGAAGGTGAGTACACTGCTTGAAGATCAATATCTTGATGAAGTTTCAAAGATGAGTTCCATTGCAATAATAAATTCTAGGTATGCCCCTATGAATCGGTCTCATATCCCTGGTTTTCCAAATCCCATGCCAAAGGTTGAATGGTTAGATTATATTCCAATATTTAAAGATGAAAAGAAAGACAATGTTTCTCTTCATTTGGTTAGGTTCCATATGCATGTACACAGTCTTAAGGTTCAGTTCCCTGAAGATTGTCTAATGAAGATGTTTATGGCCACTTTAGAAGGAAAAGCATGGTCTTGGTATGAAAGCTTGCCAAATGGTTCTTTATATTCTCTTGTTGATTTCCATGATGTATTTTATGCGATGTATAAAGAGTGTCATCCCTCTTTATTGATGTTCAAAGACTGTTGTAAACACTCTGAGAGTTTTATTGAATATTTGGAGAATTGTTATGAAGATGATGAGTTCATGGATGAGGAAATTTTAGAAGCCCTTCATGACAATACCTTTCATCAATAAGAAGAACACCAAGAAGAAAGGATAATATCTCCCTTAGATGAAAATGAAACCCAGCAGGAGTTTACTTATGAAAATCATGTTACATACTTTGAGCTTGAGGAAAATTTGTAGTAGTTTTGTCAATCCTTTGATCATCAGGAGCATGAGAATCATTTCAAACATCAATAGGAAATATTGGAAAATGCTTGCTACAATCCTAAGGTACAGGAAAAAGTTGATTTTTTATGTCATTCCTTGCAGCAACTTACATCAAATAATGATCATATTAATGAGAAAGAATACATTATTTGTGGGAATCAGTTTGAACAGCGGTTGGATATCATACAAAAGAAATCTTGTGTGGTTGAGAATCAATTGTCTAAAGTTACAGAATATTATGAGGATCATCAAACTAATTATGTCTTCTTGTACCCTATAGCTGAATACATGGAAATGCTTTACTCTCTAGTGTTTCAGTTTAATTTTTATTATGAAGATCAGATACATTTTCAATGGAATTGGTCGTATCAATATCATGGTTACTTTAAGTTCGAGTGCAGTCAAGAGCCTCAAATATTAGATAAGACAAATGATTGGCTTCATTGGAAATTTCATGTTGCCTGAGTTAAAGTGGAGATTGCAGCTGCTAGGATAGGTAGGAGTATGTGAATAAGCTCAAATTTGGTTGAGCACTTTTTATTAGGTACAGTTTGGGTGCTTCTTGCAGAGATCATCGAACTTGAGTAAGAGGTGAGGGCCATAAAATTTTGAAGCAACCTTGATAAAATTTCAAAGTTTTTATTTCCAAGAAGATTGATGGCACTGGAACTACGGGTTCTTAGTGTACCATAGGGGCACATTATCCCAAGTGGAGCCACTGTTATCACCATAAAAAACTTTCTAAACTCTGAAAATTTACCTTTTCTAGTCATGGTGTAAAATAGGTCTTGAGTCATTTCATATTTTAAAAAGGGTAAGTGATAGGTTTAGAAGTCTTAAAAACTTAGTTTCTATTTCCAAATAAGGTCTTTAGGTCTCATTTCATGGTTAAAAGGTCCCATCATTCTTTTAGAAGTCATTTTTTTAAATTTTGAAAAAAACCTCTGCAATTAGCCACAAAACCACAATTTCGTAACGCGGTCAGTTCAAAAACTAAGTTTTGCGCTACGAAAGCGATGCTACTTTCATAGCGCATATTGCCAAAATTGCACTAGGTGCACTACGAAAGTGCGGATTCGTAGGAAGGTCTTGTCAAAGCATAAAAACTTTCAGAATCTATTAATTTTTCATACAAAGACATCATTATGAGTCAGTTAGGGGTCATTTCCAAAATGTGTAACCATTCATACTCATCATTGAAATCGTAAAGGTGTCATTTATGAAAAGAAATTTCAAATTTGAAAGGTTGATATGCGTTACTTACTCCAGTTTTCATAAAAAATAGTGAAACATATGTGTTTCAAGTTTTTAGCTTATGGTCATCTTACATCAAAGCTATTCTTATCTACCATCAAGCGAGGCTGATTTCTTTTCATCAAGCGAGGCTAGTATTCCTATCAAGCGAGGCTGATCATTAAATTCTGAAGGAAGCAGACAGAAATTTCTGAAGGTTAAAAATACAGGTGGAATATCTGGAGATATAGTTGACAAACACTCAAGAAAGGTTAAAATGGAAATGAAATAGAATGATAAATCCACAAGACAATCTCTGATCAAAATCAAGGTAAAATTTGATGAAGATTATGTTTTCAGGGTCATATGATTGTATTTTTGAAATGATACCAAGTCCCTTAAAGTTTAAGCATCTCCAAAGCATAAATTTTGAAGACAAGTTTAAAAAAACTACCTACACAGTATTTTCATAGCACAGTTAGTGCAAATTTGATCAAATGCGCTACGAAACTACTGAAGCAGCTTTTTCACTATGAAGCAAAAAATTTTGTTTTCTGGTTTTAGTAGTCAACTTCCAAGGGGGTTTCTATGCAACTAAAAATAAATTTTTGAAAACTGTAAGAGGTTTTTCTTCCTAACATATCCCTCTCAGTTTCTTCACAAGTGTTATCAATTGGGAGATACGAGGATTTCTTTGAAGCCCTAGTTTCAGCAAACAGAGTTTTTCTCTTTTACACATTTTCTTCAAAGACAATTTCTGGACAGCAGGAAAATTATTTCAAAAAACCAAGAGAGGTTTTTGTTCAAGACAGAATGGCCTACAAAATCCTCCTTTAGTTTCAAAAAATACATTATGGATGAGGAGATACAAGCTCTGTCTCAACACCTATTTTTCAGATAAAAATAGTAAGGTAAAATGACCAATTCATAGATGAAAGATGAAGGTAAAGTTTGATGAAATTTAATTTGAAATGACTGCTGGAGGTGCATTAATGACATATGAATAATTCATTGAAGAAAATAGATCAAATGATTGATTGTAAAAATACTTAAACATTGCGCTACAAAACTGAGCTACTTTCGTAGCGCAGGTTTACCCTTAATCTTTTTTGCACCATTCGAATTATAGTTTCTGCACAAATGGAGGATTGAAGATCTATGGTAAATTTTTGGCAACATGAAACCTATACATATGATATATTAATGATCAAAGTAATAAAAATAGATAAAATCATCAAAGGAGCTAAAAGACAGGAAAACATGCTTCCTAATTTTTAGGGCAGTTTTATATCATCAGCAGCAGGACCACATCAAAGTTGAAGGCAGCATCCAAATTCGACCTCATGGGATTGCAGATGGCAAAGGATGAAATAAATATTACATAAGGTTGTTAGGAGGATATTTAAGAGTTTTAGTCCTATTAGAATTAGGACTTTTCATAAGCATTATAACTGTCAATTTGTAATAGGACTCTATGTTAGTTTTACAGTTGTGTTTGTAATAAATACCATGTTTTATGGTTATAATAGGTGTCAAAGCATGGGAATTCAAATTCTCTCGTGGAGAATAAATAATCCTATATTTTAAATGTTCTATATAGAGCATGAGGTCGAATTATAAAGGGTTGTACATTTCATTAGCAAAAGAATATGTTTTGTATGTCACTGTTTTACAGCTTAATACAAAGTTTCTTCTTAGACAACTCAAGATTCATGAGGAGTTCTTGTGTGTCATTGTTTTGATGGAATCCTTTCAATTCTTCTATTGAAGTGGTGTTTGATTATGATACTCAGAACTCATCAATGATGCTCTTACTTGCTTCATAATTGAGTTGACTGTGTGTTTCACTATTTTACATGTTTTATTCCATTGACTTGAACTCTAAATGCCTTGACTTCCATGCTAGGTATACTGTGTTGATTTTGCTGAAGATTACCATGACTCCATAAATCCCAATGTATACATGTTGATGTTAGTTTCAACCTACAATTTGGAAAATTTTATCTAAGCATACCACTTTGTAAAGCTTTGGATTGACTGATATATACAGTAACAATACCACTTTCCTTTCACTTGAGATTCTTAGTGTATTTCAATGAGTTTATGTCCTATCATTTGAAATGTTTTTCTTCCATAGTTTAAGTGCTTATTACTCATAATTCATGATTTTTGATGCTCTGACTTCCTTTAAGTATTTAGCTATGGTGAAATCTCTTTCAGTATTTTTGCTTTCAATACCTTGATGTCTCATTACTCAGAATTCATGTGCTACATCCTCTGGCTTACTTTGAACCTCAAGTTATTGGGATTTTCCTGAATGTGTTATTCTTTCATTGAATTATATACAAGCCTCAACTCCCACAAGGAGAGCCTTTTTCATCTTTATCCCTGTCACTAACTCCATAGCCCAATGGTAGAAAGCCTTCATCTTTCAACCTACAAAGATACAGAACCAAGACATAATTCATAGAGTTAGCCATCTATATTTATCATTAATCGATATCATTAACCCTTGAGAGAGCCCTCTCAGGCTGAGGAGGCTAAGCCTCAACCAAAAGATTGGTCTGAAACAGTTACACAAAGTCCACTTAATGAGCAGCCCATCAGGTCTGATTTTGTGATAACAAGTCCTATGACCAGGAGAACCATAATAATCCTCCTAACACTGCAAGGAAAAATCCTAAGAATAAAAATAAGGGAGACTCTGGACAGGGGGGAAGTAACCAACCACACCCCACATGATCTCAGTCTGGGGGTAACCCCAACTGAAATCATAACCAGGAGCCAAACAACAAATCCCAAGGGAATAACAAGAGCTCTAGTCTAAGGACAAGCCATTCTTGTGCCATATATGGTGTGTACGGCCATTACACCCACCTCTGTCCCGAACTCCTTGAACTGAAAAAATTCAAGGTAACCGTGGACAAGGGAGACCTACATAGCAGACCATTGTAATGCAAGAGCCCTTCCCCCACCAAGGAGTGGTTAATACCCAATAACAACAACCACCCCAAAATGATTCCAATAATAGTAGCCACAAAATTTACATGAATTGCAAACAAATGTTCTTCTAGACAAGGAATTAGAACTATGATGCCTCCCCGGACACTAACCCATCAAGTGCGAGCACGAGTTCACCTACTGCACTGTTGACCATATCCAAAATACCTATTGAGCCCCTTCCAAAGATGGTTAAGGGGAAAAATAGGCACGTAGGACACCACTCAAAATATGCCTATAACTATAGCATCATGGATGATTTAGCATAGTCACTCGCTACGATGTTAACCTTACAGGTCCTACAATCATGCCCAAAACAAAGGAAAGCCTTACTTTCCATATTAGGCACAATTGAACCTTCTGATTCGCACCTAATGGATATTAACCTAGAAAAAGCCACTCCTAGGCTTCCTTCTCTGGTTGCCTTCCACATACCAGTGTTAGTCCAAAATATCACCATACACTGATGTGTCATTGACGAAGGTGTATCTACATGCATCATGTCCAAGTCCATTTGGCAGAAGTTGGGATCACCTAAAATGAAACCATTTGACATCATGCTAAAGCATATGACGGTCGACCTTCAACTCTCGTCATTCTATATCAGAATGTCCCTATAAACTTGGTAAAAAATATGGTACTCATAGACATTGAATTCTTGGATGCCCAACTTGACTACAATATACTCCTCGGGTGGAGTTATATGTATGCCATGACTACCATAGCCTCCTCCATATTTCAGGTGATGATGTTCCCCCATGAAGATAAAAATATCATCATTGACCAACTTACATACTATGATAAGAAACCCATGATGGATGTCGATGTTGTTCTACCTTATGTAGACACAAATACGGAGTTACTCATGCGGTGCCAAGAATATGGCCCCGGTCAATTCAAATCATCATCGATCCTAGGATCATTCCTAGGAGACCCCCCTATAATAATAGAGGCAGCCCCAAAATTCACAAGGGCACTGGTGTGCATGATGCTATCATAAAAAACCGAGATCAACCTAGAGATGGAGACCAATAGTACAGAAACCAAAGCCACAAACATGGCTTTCCTATCCTAATCCATCGCCCAACCCCCATTTTTATACCCCCCACCTAGTTTTGTGTCAAAGCAAGTCTTGGAAATTGTAACATTTCCAAACATGGCTTTAACAATACCTGTCTTGTATTTGGTCCCATCAGCCATGCTGGGAAGTCCTGGCATCACTTCTACATGGATAACCCATATCAGTCCTCAGGAGGCTACACTGGTTAATGAAACTCCCGTAGTAGCGCCAATTAGAGCAACCAAGAAAACCAACAAAAAGGGAAGAATATCGAAAACCCCAACATAATTAGGGAATTGCAACCTTGTGCATTAAGTGATATCATAGGCCATCCTACCAATATTTTCCTAGGATTATATGAATTAAAACCTCTTCTAAGCACCAAAATAAATCTCACGGCCTCAAGTTCCCATAAAAAGGAACAGACCATGAAAAATCAAGGGAAATCATTGTGCACCAACACGCATGCGCCATATTCAACTGTTATGGGCATTACACTCATCACTACCTAGAGATGCCACAATATATGGATTCCTTGACATCCCTAGATAAATCATACCAATAGGATCCCTCCATGTAGATGGATGAGGGAAAAACTATAACCATATTATACCTACGAGAGGATCCTACATCCTGCTCATAAACAGTCACCCCAACAGACCAAAGATCGAAAAAAATGCCACTCATCCATCCCCAATTTTCACATTATGCGACGAGCTAGTCCACTTAGTCACACAGTGTCTCAAATTAAGGGTGTCCATCCATTGGTACCAAATCCATCACATTGCCCAAAGAAAATTAGCTCAGCCTTGATGACATACGTGTCATATTTTTTGAAACAACCATCATGTGCGTCGATTTCCCCACATCCATCAATTCTGGTCCATGTTGGATTTCATACGACGATTCATCGCTGAAAATTCTGATCTGGCGGGCTTAGACACGGAATCGGAAAACGGCACCACCTTTCAAGGGATGGAAACATCAAGGACCATACTATATGTGGCCGAGGAGAGGAAATCACCTGAAAGACCACCTCTCCCCCATTATCGCCCTCCAGCTCCTATTCAACTATGCACACTCTATAATGAACACGATCACTTCATTGTTTACTGTGCAACCCTAGATTTGTTTCAGAGATGGTATCTTGTCGACCTCGTATACTACCACGGCTTACGAGCAGTCCAGTATTCATGTTGGGTGTGTCCTGGCAACCACTCGGTTCATCATTTCCCTTATATCCCTTGATTTCATTCGACATTAAACAGTTTACACCAGGCCATAGTATGCCTCACTGCAGCAGATGGATCAGATTTGGAATCCATGGAAAGTTCGATAATGCGAGAAAATGTGACAAGCAGGTTCATTTTCTTTGTGTCAACCGAAAAACGGCTAGTAAAAGGGCACATCTTCACCCCCAACCGCCCTCCATAGATAAAACCAACCTGCTCATTATGAAATGAAAATAACCATTTGGTCGACCAATGCCTGGATCTAGAATCGCTCCACAAATGGTATATAATCACTCCAGCAGCCCAAAGGGAAATGAGTACCAAGGAAAGATAGTCTTGCCTGGTTTGTTAAGGAAACCATCAGACTTGACACTATACTTACATCTCCCAAGTACGCCCTTTGATAGACACCATGTGTTTGTTGGATGCCAAATACCCAGATATAGCTGGTCTAGAGCCAAGACAACCTGTCACAAGGAAGCCTCCTCCCCATCATTACCAAAATGTTAAGAGAGATAAAACAACCCATCATCCTAGCAGGGCCTAGAACCATCCAAGGATTACATGTGGGCTATGTGATAGAATCAACCACTTAATCAATCAATATAATAAACTGAAGAACCTTACTATCATCCTTCGCATGGTCACCCCCATCCCACAGATAAATCTCTCCAATAAAGAGAATATCACACGTTACTATTGTAGGATTTTCTCACAGTTCCACCATACAATGGATTGTGAGTACCTCCTAAGGCTATGGAAGACAAGGGAAGTGTTAAGTCTAAACACCCTGAAGGAGCTAGACCATCCCAAACCAAAAAATTAGAGATGGAAAAAGTGCAATCATGCCCCAATGCCCAATCATCTCCAAGTGTCCACTTCAGGGACAAAGAGTAGCATTAGTTATCATGCCATCTACTCGATAAGCACCGTGACATCATGCACCATTTTCACAAGTCACAATCATGAAATAGATTCGTGCCCCTTAATGGAAACATTTAGGTTCCTTTGCACTCAACACAGCTTGCAAATCCAGGAAAGTGCAAGTACCCTTAGTACGCCACCTGAGGAACATAAGATTTCTCTCATGCAAGCCACCACAATTGAAATTCATCCACCATCCATCGTTGATGGCACACAACACCACATATGATTCATCTCATCATGCATGGGAACCATGAATTTTGTTGTCTACTCATCTGTCATTGGTGTCGAAACCGCTACAACTACAAAAGTAGTTATACCATAGACGGTGCAAACTCAATCCATCTGCACCCTGTCGACCTCATCTGGTTCCAAAACATCAACTATGGAATCCTATTTGTGTCTGTCAACTAGCTCCATTAGGCCCAAACTGTTAGAGTTATTAACACAGCAGAAACAGAAACAAATAACACACACAACATTCAACCATGAAAACACACATATTTTAACGTGGTTCACCCAACAAATATGGGCTACGTCCACCTAACAGGGCATCAGCAATCTCATTAATCAACAGGAGAAAATACAATAGCAGAGTTTCTCATCTGCTCAGCTCTTCCTCACTACACATTCCTCATCATGCTCACTTTCCTCTACGGGCTTACACTTTATAGTTGTGAATGGAAACAAACTCATAAATTCTCTCACAATAAATATAGGATGCATTAACTCCTCATCAGAAATTGATGGAGCCAATGTAGCAACAAATCCTATTGTTGTCACCTACATGAGATTTTCTCCAAATTTAATTAAAAAATAAGAATAAAATCTCAACACAAACCAACTCCTCATGGCCTCATACAAACTCACTCCCCCTTAGATGCCTTGTTCCATTCAAACGAGTATATTTTGGAGGCCATGATAGAACCAGATTGTCTATGGGATGCAATTCATCACCGCTCGTTTTTTCTTCCCGAAAAAATATTCAATCCTTGTTATCACTGGAAAATCAGACAAGAAAAATGACATTATGAAATTTCAAGCAGAAGGATTTATAGGGCCGAGGAACAAAAGATAATCTGGAAAATTTAAAAATATCTAAGGTCAAGAGGCAAAATGTCAAATTGCGCACCAAAGACACATGCAAAATGCGCTTTGCGTGCATTTTTCTTTGATAGGCGCACTAGTCTGCATGGCTTTACCTCAAAAAGATGCATAATCCTGGGAGTGGAAGAATTCACCATCCAAGACCACTTGTCACACTTTAGGATAAGATCCTTCACTTGAGGCCACTAAAGGACAACCGCCTAGAGCCACCTTGAGACCTCAAGTGAGCAAAAAAAGGAATCAACCCCCACTCTTGGGTCACTATCCACAAGTGTACCAGGAGGGGGAAGAAGGATTTGAATTATCCTATGAATTGCCACCATGAGAAGAAAAAAATGGGAACACATTGTTATGCTGGCCAAATTTCCCATGAGAAAACCAACTGCGTGTGATCTGGAGTAGCAATAGAGTTAGAGGATTCTATTGTTGGCCACCCAACAACTTCAACCTTTTAGGAGAAGAGAGAGGCCTTGCAAAACCAACTCAAGGGTAAATCCCTCCTTGCACTGGGTCTTATAGCTCCATATCTCTAAGGATCCTTTGCCAAGTGTGTAACATTCTACCTTTCTTTACTAATAGCAGTTAATAAGAGGGGATTATTCCATCATTTGTATTATTGTCTTGTTTGATTCATTTGAGCTTGTGTTTTTGTCTTATTATAGTTGTGTTTCTTCTTCTTATTGGCAGCATAATATGTTCCATAATTTAGTGTGTTTTATATGTTGGCATGTTTTCACTAACCTATTAACCATATTTTCTGCCTATGACCATTGCTTGTAGGTTGCAACTATTCCTACCAAGCACCGGTAGTTTAGTACGCTTGTGCACTAACACACCACAACAGTCCTCATAACCCATAAAAATAAGAGATATACGCTATTGAATCAAAATACTTCCTCCCATCTAGGGAGTTTGACTGGTTCAAAAATCCCATCCTGGCACCTAACGCATTCGAAGAAGGGAACATGTCCAATATTTCACCAACCATCAAGGTAAATATCTCTAGAAAACCTGGAAAAATTAAAGAAATATCACTAGGGGAAGCATGCTCCCCAGATGAAGTAGTCCCTTACACAAACTTGTTGCAAGAGTATAGAGACATCTTCGCATGGGATTATTCTAAAATGTCAGGGCTTAGCCCCACTATCGTATAGCACCATATTGACACCTATCCCAACATACCACTAGTACGCCAGAAACAACCTCAATTGCACCCATCTAAGGCAGAAGAAATCAAACGAGAAATTGACAAGCTTCACAAATTTGTGTTTATCTACCCAGTAGCTTACACATTATGGGTTTCCAACCCTATTCCCTGCATGAAAAAACAGGGCACCATTCACATTTATACTGATTTCCGAGATTTGAACAAAGCTTTTCCAAAATACAAATACCCTACCCCATTCATCGATCAAGTCATTGATTCTTGCACCGGTCACAAGGCCCTATCCTTCATGTATGGGTTCTCAGGGTATAACCAAATTCAAATTCGACATATCGATCAATACAAGACAACACTCACCACCCCTTGGGGCACGTTCGCATACCAAGTTATGCCATTCAGTCTTAAAAACACTAGAGCCACTTTCTAGTGGGCCATGAAATATATCTTCCATGACCTAGCCCACCTTATTCCCACTTACTTAAATGACCTCACCATTCTATCCAAGAAGCGAAGCGATCATATGGAGGATTTACGGTTGATATTCAAAATATATCGACATTACAAACTGTGCTTGAACCCTCTCAAGCGCGTCTTCTGCATCAACGCAGGTCGACTATTAGGATTTATAGTATCCCAACAAGGGATCATAGTGGACCCCATCAATTTCCAAACCATGAAATAGGCGCCACCACCAAGAAACCTCAAGAAACTCCAAAGCTTACAGGGGAAAGCCAATTTCCTAAGATGCTTTGTCCCAGATTATGCCACTTGTGCGCAAGGATTCCTATGCCTTATTCATCAGGATATCCCATTTAAATGCAAATATAGAGAACAAAAATAGTTTGAGGCACTAAAATATGCATTGTCTTCAGCCCCATTGATCATCCCACCAAATTTTGACAAATATTACACCCTATATCTATAATATTCCCAAATGGGGAAATGCAACAACACATGCATTAAAAAAGAATTTTTCAGAAATATGTGCAAGAATAGTAAAATGTAGCCCATGGATCCATCCATTTATACATTATAGCAGCCAAATACAAAAGGATATTTGAAACAAATCATGGTAGCTTAGTTAAACAAGCCTCCCAAGCCATAATAGTGCAAAAATCATGCAAAAAGAGGGGTTGCAACCATGAATAAAAGTTGGAAATACCCCGACAACGTTATTTTATTTCCTCTGCAACAAAAATAGGTTGTACATCAGATCTAGAGCTGCTACATGCATAAAAATTTAAATCTACATCAGATCCCTTCACTATAAAAACTCCTCTAGTGAACCCCCTTGGGGTTTTCAACCAAACACCAAGTACAAATTGTAGATATGAGTTTTAAGACTGCATATCTATTGAAAATTATAGATATGGAAAGTGGATCTGATCTAATATGAAAAATAGCACTACCACCTTCAATATATCTCCAAAGTGAAGGGAAGATCCCTAACACTTAGCAAATCAACTCTCCAAATGATGTGTTAAACCACCCTGCAACTACTCCTTCAGAAATTACATAGATCTGGATCTATACTGCACTATAGGGGACAAAATGTGGTTTTCCTATAGCCAAGATATGAAAATAAAGCTCAATACCTTCAATGATGTCCTTCCAATGGAGTAGAACCCTCCTTCACTGAAAATGAGCATTAAAATGGCCTAGATCTGAAGATCTAGTCTCCACTTGCTGCAGCATACTAAAACAGAAAAACCCTCAACAAGATCTGTGCTATTAAAGGAAAATGAAGCTTTTCCTTTAGCCAGATAGTGGACAATATGGTGCAAGACTCCTCCAAGAGATACTCAATGGAAGAGGTGGGATTCCCGATCAGTAACACCCTATGCTAAACAACATACAATCTCAGCTAAACAGCAAGAGAAATTTATATGTCTAAACAGACCATATATTCAAAAAATAATAATCATAAGCTAACCCCATATGGCTACCATCCTCTTCCTTATAAACAATGTGAGCCTTCTCACCTTAGCTCCCACTCATTAGGGTTTCCATCTTCATCCAATGAATCTCCCTCCAAAACTGCATTGTCCCATCATCAATGCCACTCCTCCACCACAACGCTGTTGGATTTGGTCAACCTTGACTGAATCTTCATGCAAGGTCTTCTTCCACACACAAGGTGGCTTTATTCTAATTATCTAAATTGATCCATATTCCCATTGGGTTATCGTCATTAATGTTCTACTTCCTCCATACTATCTTTATTGACTTGGTCAAACTTGACCTTGTCCACATGCATTAGCCTTTGTTCACACATGAAGGAGTTTTATCCAACTATGAATATGATTCCTTTCCCCATTAAGAGGGATTTTATTGCTGCTAGAATTATTTATGGGCCTCCCTACCCATTTATTCATCTAACTACGTGTTTAGAACAAAATTAATATTCCAATTAGCTACATGCTAATTTAGGAATATTACAATCCTGCCCTCCCAAATGTTGCTTGTCCTCAAGCAACTACATGGATAGAACTGAAGAGCCTCTCCTCTTCCTCCTATAGCATCCCCAAGTGATAAGTTCCTCCAAAGAACAAGATTCCTTCTCATCAATGTGTTCTTAAGTTGTTCCTTCCATGTGCAAAAGTTTGCCTTTGGTGAAAAATCCAAATGGCTCTCATCATGAAAAAGTGGGATATCCATGGAAACAAATATATGTGATATAGAGGCCTTCTTGAGGCATGGAATCAGAAATATATTTGGAATCATCATCCCCATGTGAAGCCTCCATCCCCAAGCTACCATCCACAAAAAATGAGTCACCCTCCAACATGGTAACTCCTAAACCATCTCCTCCACCTTAGGCTCCTGCAAAGGTGGTCGGTTGCATAGCTAAATATGTGGGATCAAAATTTCCATCCCACATTGTCTATATCTCCACTTATGATAAGTGTAGAGCTGTCGTTGAATATGGGCTGCAATAATGTTGCCTTCATGGAGCAAAAAGGCAATAGGGTCCTCAATGATCCACCCTTTGGTTCTTGCCCAAATCATTCCTTAAAAAATAAATATGGCATTATTATCATCATATGGAAAATAAATAAGAGAATTATTGAAGGTTTTACATAGTGCTGGAAAGTACCAATAGTTTCTCAAGTAGTCACAATGCATTTTTACCAACTGCAATTTCAGAACATGATATGGCAAGTTGTCTTCAAACAGTTTGCTAGTTGTGCATATTGTCACATCTACTAGTAAATAGTAAATAGAATTGTATATCAACTGAGAATATAGGAAATATTACAACACTTTCCCAAATCCATACAATAAATGGCTCTCTCCATCATAAATTTTGGTCCCAAAATGTCCATGAAGCTCAAATAGAGGCTTGCCCTCTTATGGAGAAATGCATTGTATAAGGATGGTAAGGGAATGAAAATACTGTGTTAGATAATCAATAATTGCATAAACATAATTCTTACCATATATTGAGAGCAATATGATAATAAGACCCATAAGTGAGCCCTCCATAGTGGCATGATATAGTTCCATGAAGAGGAATGAACTATGTGCTGCATGTAGATCTTTCTTCTCATGCTTGGAAACCTAGGTCAAGAATATCATATCATGGTAATAGATGTCTTCATCCACTATTCCATCACTCTCATCTCCTTCATGCCCATCAAGTGCATCATATTTGAAGTGATCCTGGGGACACTCCATCAACAAACCCAAGCTCCCAAGTGACAACACTATTGGACTTTGTAACAAGGCTCCTGTCACCTCATAGCTCCATCCTTCGACATTCCATATTTCAAAGCCATAAATAATAATGCTGCTATATGTGGGAGATTCCTTCCAAAGTGGAAGTACCTCCTGATCCTCCAAGGTTAAGGAGTAGCCCCTTTACACCATGATAGTGCCATCTCCTACTCCTGCAACATCATGCAAAATATGGGAGAGGATCAGCCCATACTCTCTCAATAACAACCAAAGCAACGAAAACTCTTGTTGCCTCCCCACACCATCACCATATAAATCATGGAGCAACAACATGATAGTTGATATGAAAGATATCACATCACCCCAATACATCAAAACTCGTTTCTGCCATATGATGTAAGTGTCATGCCAAAGTCCATCCACCACCCTACTCTTTGAAATATAATGTGTCATATGATGACCAAACTCTTTCAAGAGTAACCAATGCAGTATTGCCTCTTGCTGCTCAGTGTCATAAATCTGCAGGTGTTTTCCCAACCTCTTACTCATCAACATCACCCATCCAACCCATGGTGAGTGTCTATCATCATGTCCAAAAGTGGCATTCCTCCAATGTAGAATACCATCCTCCCAAATCATATTTATGTTTTTGCATTTCATGGGATGTTAAAATGTAATCTCCTGGATATCTCCAAATGAATACCACTCATCAATGACCAAGTTGACCCCATAAGGATCCAAATAGCTGGTAGGAAAAAACCTACAATCATGATGTGAAATGTTCATCAAGAAATATTCATCACAATCATGAGAGATGTTATCCATCCTAATATGTCCTCCATAAACTATCTGCCTATCCTCTGTTATACATATGGGAAGGTCATTGGAATTATCCAACAATGGTTGGGTCCCCAACTCATCACTGCTGCTCAATGAAAGCGATGCTGATCTCCATGATGGTGCATTTCCTATGTTAAAATCATACTCAATGTTGAACACATATTTTTGCATGGCATGGTTCAAGACAATAATCATCCCATCCTCCAAGAATCTACACTCCAAACCCAAGAGTTATGTGCAGCTCAACAATGGTACTCTAGGATGAAAGTACAACTGCTCCTTGAACAAATCAAGGTTGCTTAGTGCAGTGAAAGTCTGCTGCTCCAGATCAGCAATATGTTTTGACCCTTGGTCATGCAATGGCATATTCCCACAATTCTCCATATGATGTGCTAAAGTAACAGAAAATGGAAACATGTGCATACCTTGGTAAAGCTTAAGAACATCTTGTACTGATACAAGGGTTCCTTTCTCCAGTTTGATGGCTTCCCCAACTACTGATGATGATGGTTTCTCCCCTATGGCTTCATCAGCACTAGTACAAGTCTCCTCCTCCTCATTCATATCTATAATGGTGCATGGAACTCTAGATGTCAATAGATCAAGACTACTTTGCAAAGATGCAAGTGTTCTTTCTTCTGATGTAAGTGCTCTTGCAGCAAGTGGTGGTGAAGGCTTCTTCTCCTCTGATTTATTATTTTCAAACTTATTGATCAACCTTTGAGTAAAATATGAAAATGCAGTCACTCTTGCATGACTCAAATGGCTGAACAAGCAAATTTTTGCTTCACCCTCAAGGTGCAGCGCTGCAATCTCAACAGCTTCTTTCTCTACTACTGGATGTAGCAGGAAAAATGCATCCAAACTCATTCCCCAAGCCTTTGTTGTGCATGAGGATGACCCATAAAAGGTAGACAATATAAATCTAATGCCCTTCTTCCTTCTATTTCTGCAAGGTCTCCTTTATTCTTTGAGCTGAACGAACTGTGGGAGAGTTAGATTCTCCTTGAAAGCTCTAGTTTGAGACTTATATTCTGCAAGGTACTCACTTAGAATCTCATGATCTAAGTGTTCTCCATCTCTATGCCTCTTATCTTCAGAAGAAAAGGCCATAGTATGTTTCTTTGGAGATTTACGCAATACCAGATCTTCTTTTTGCTGATAGGAAGTACATGGACCTTCCTCATCTTGAAACCCTAATGTGGTTTCACTTCTTCTCTCCATTTTCCTTTGCTTGACCTCCTTGGTGAGGTCCTTCTTAGATCTGAAAAGAGATGAGATGAAACTAATTCCTCCCATCATTCTGATCTCTTTCTCCTCTTCTTCTTCTTATAGCATATAAGCTAAAATTCATAGGCTGAGCCAAGATGTTGCTTCGATACCACTATAATATTCCCAAATGGGGAAATGTAGCAATACATGAATTAAAAATGCATTTTTCAGAAATATGTGCAAGAATATTTAAATACATCCCATGGATCCATTCATTTATACATTATAGCAGCCAAATACAAAAGGATATCTAAAACAAATCATGGATCTTAGTTAAACAAGCCTCCCAAGCCATAATAGTGAAAAAATCATGCAAAAAGAGGGGCTGCAACCACGAATAAAAGCTAGAAATGCCCTCACATCATTATTTTATTTCCTCTATAATAGCAGTAGGATTTACATCAGATCTAGAGCTACTATGTGCATAAAAAGTTAGATCTACATCAGATCCATGCACTATACAAGCTCCTCTACTAAACCCCCTTGGGGTTTTCAGCCAAACACCAAGTAAAAATTGCAGATATGAGTTTTAAGACTGCAGATCTACTGAAAATTATAGATTTGGAAAGTGGATATGATATGATATGAAAAATAGCATGACCACCTCCAATATATCTCCAAAGTGAAGGGCAGATCCCCAACACTTAGCAAATGAACTCTCCAAATGATGTGTTGAACCACCCTGCAATTGCTCCTTCAGAAATTACGCAGATCTGGATATATACTATGTTGGGGGTGTTGGAGTCCCGTTTTTTGATAGTTTGGCAAATCAAAAGACAAGGTAACATCAGAACCAATCTTTAGAGTTACAGGATCTAGTCCTCCTGTTCTCAGAGAGGGATCTCTCAAATGTTTGTTTGCAAAGGTTTATCTTGTGTGCTTTTAGTATTGGTTTTAGACTAGTTATTAAGTGCAGGTGTTTGTTTGTTTGTTTGGTTGAATTGATACAATAGAATATGAAAGGTCTAAGAAAGATATGTAGAGAGGAGAAACATTTGATTCATTGGGCAATGGAGTCAAGAAGAGGTCATGACACACTCATTAATGGATATGGGATATCAGAGGGAAAATCTAACTTGGCCGCAGGATCCTTTGGTTTTGGAATGAGATGGACATCAATGATTTGGAAAGAGAAATTTAATCCTCAACGAAGGAAATTTGAAAACAAAATTTGAACAATAAAGAGCTATTTGATAGACAGGGCTAACCATGAATTCTACAAATCACACTTTAAGCAAATAATGACTTCAAAACAAATTTTAAAATGAAATCTAAGATTCAGGGAACACCCTATTTCCTCAAAGATTTTATTTCAAATGACTTAGAAAACATAAAATATTCACTGATAATTATGGTCATAGAAGAGGGAACACCTAAATACATCTATGATCACAACTATAACGACCTTTAAGCCAACTGTTCAAGCAAGGACAAGGGGTGAGATCAGAACAGACCTCCTTGGTTCACTATAAACAAAGGGACTTCAAAGGGAGAATTCAATAACATCCTTTAAGTGGCAGCAGACAAGCAGGGAGAACCATAAATCATGCTAAAACCAACTATTTGGAACTATTAAGGAAATAAACAAGCATGAAGACTAAAGAGAGAGATTAAAGACTGTAAAACACTTCAGCAGAAGAAAACATAAAACAGTGAAGGATGAACAGGTCTAAGGTGCTTCCAGGAGTCATTTCTTAGCCTAATACTTTCTATCCTACTATAGTAATAAATTATGGAACAGAATGAAAACAGGAGAAAAAATTAAACAGTTCAGAATACTTCACCAACAGCCAAGCTCATGGATCCAATTATAGAGCCTTCTCAAGAAAAATCATGCAACGACATCGTCAAGGCTTCCAAGACTTCAATTTCTTCTTCAAATTCAACAGACTATGTATTTATTTCAGAGAGTTTCAGTATTACAACTAGTAATCAAACAACCAACCAACAATTTCTCATCTTCTACAAAATTATTTATAGAAGAACGAGGAGGTGGGGTCTGATAAAAGATCTCCTGGGTCAATTAATACAAACTAAATGACTTCTCGGCCTTTGAGGGGCTCAATGGAGAAGTGTATAGATATTCTCACTGTATTAATTGATTTACATTTAATATTAAGCTCGATGGAAGCTTTTTTTGACTTTTAAGGCTCTGTGTCATGTTGTAGTAACTCTGCTGATATTTTTTGCATTAAACTTCTTTAGCAGAATTAACTATTCGGTTGCGTTGAGGAAAATATCTGATTTTGATCAATAACTTCGGCCTTCGTTTGAATGCTTGTGGCTACAGGTGGCACTGTGGTAGCTGAGAGGAATTAACTTGCCTTTGACGAGGCAGTGGAGGCATCCTCTGTCTGATAAATATCCTGGATTTCCCTTTAACTGTGTTTAATTCAATGGATTAGGTTTTTGATAATTGACCTTTAGCCATAATCCATTAATTAATGTTTAATCCTTAAATTCAGTTGTGTTTGGACCTTCGACACTGATACTCTTCATTTTGATCAAATAATATTGTTTCTTGTTGATGTGCAGGGCCGCGCAGGGCTCACAAGGCATCAATGCCCATGAAGCATCAACGATAGGTGGAGTTTGAACCTTTTGAATGGTTTCCTTTTATGAATTGAAGGCATGATAATCGTCGTTCCCAGCCTTCAGCCTTTCTTTAACATAATGGATAAACCATTAAAACTTGCAAAATACAACAAACATGTTATAAAATCCTGTGTTTATTAGGTAAACTACTTTGGAGGGTGTGGGGAGAAGCGTGGCCGTTGGATGGCATCATCCAATGGTGTAGATCTATTCGCGGAGGTTAAAAGAAGAGTAGAGGGAAAAATAAGTTAAAATTGTTGATTGTGCAGAGATCAATGGTGGGGATTATGCGTTTAAAATCCTCTTGTTGGAAGGCATAGGGCGATGAAATAATGTGGGAATGATCTGGGACTGTCCGATCCGGACACGTGGATGGCCTAGATACAATCGGAGGACTCATGATTGGAGGAGGAAAAAGGGAGGATGTTACGAAAATCTCCGATGCGATTAGATGCAGACCGTTGATCTGAGAGCCAGACCAACGGTGGGGAATGAATCGGGAATCATCGATCAGAGGTGGGCTGATGCAATTGCATGATCGAGGAAGGGCGATGCGATTGTGCAATCAGGGAAAGGCTGATGCAATTATGCGATCGGGCCATCGAAATCGGAGGTGGGGGAAAAACATTACAAATGCACCCAAAGGAAAACTCTGATGCGATTAGTGCCTTGGGACCCTTAACGCTTGGTCCTAGGAATAAGTCATATGAATAAAGTGGAGGAGGCAGAGTTTTAATATAATGGGCTAATCGCATCGAAAGTTTTAACATGGGAAAACAAACTTGCGTGTTATATTTTGCCGATGCGATAAGTGCTTAAATGGTTCAGCGCTTGGTTCTAGTGCTAAGGCATATGTGGGGAAGTGGTTTAGGGGGCTTAGCCGAAGGGGGCTAAAGCCTATAGTAAAAACGTGTGTTTTATGGATTTTTAATAGTTTTCAAAGGAATTTTGAGGATTTTGGAAAAGTTAAAAAGGATTTTTAAACTCTGTAAAGAGGTTTTTATGAAGGGGAAATGGGAAACAAATGAAAAATAGAAGAATTCCATGGGAATGAAAGGGGTAAAAATGAAGGTTAGTTTGAAGTGGAAATAGGGAAAAGGGTGTTTTGCAGCAATCTTTCCTCTTTGGAATCAGCAGAATTTCTAAGTTTAAAATAGAAACAACAGTGAATATTTAGACAAAGGACATGAGGCCTTCAAGAGTCTTCAAGAGATAACATTTTTTAGCAACAAGACTTGTTTCTTGAAGGCTCCAAAATGATTTAGCCAGCATTTTATATGCCAAATTTTATAGCTGACTAACAGGGGGGCAAAATGTGGTTGGCCTATAGCCAAGATATGAAAATAAAGCTCAATACCTTCAATATTGTACTTCCAATGGAGTAGAACCCTCCTCCACTGAAATTGAGCACTGAAATGGCCTAGATATGAAGATCTAGTCTCCACTTGCTGCAGCTTACTGAAACAGACAAACCCTCAATAGGATTTGTGCTATCAAAGGAAGTTGAAGCTTGGCCTTCAGCCAGATAGTGGAAGATGTTGTGCAAGACTCCTCCAAGAGCTACTCAATGGAAGAGGTGGGATTCCCGAATAGGAACACCCTATGCTAAACATCATACAATCTCAGCTAAACAACAAGAGAAATTTATATGTCTAAACAGACCATATATTCAAAAAATCATAATCATAAGCTAACCCCATATGGCTTCCATACTCTTCCTTATAAACAATGTGAGCCTTCTCACCTTAGGTCCCTCTCATTAGGGTTTCCATCTTCATGCAATGAATCTCCCTCCAAAATTGCGTGGTCCCATCATCAATGCCACTCCTCCACCATAGCATTATTGGATTTGGTCAATCTTGACTGAATCTTCATGCAAGGTATTCTTTCGCACAAAAGGTGGCTTTATTCTAACTATCTAAAATAATCCATAATCCCACTGGGTTATCTTCATTAATGTTCCACTTACTCCATATTAGCTTTGTTGAATTGGTCAAACTTGACCTTGTCCACATGTATTAGCCTTTGTTCACACATGAAGGTGTTTTATCCACCTATGAATATGATCCCTTTTCCCATTAAGAGGGATTTATTGTTGCTAAAAATATTTATGGGCCTCCCTACCCATTTATTCATCTAACTATGTGTTTAGAGAAAAATTAATATTCCAATTAGCTGCATGCTAATTTAGCAATATTACAATATTTTTCAGCATCAGAAACCACCTTAGCCAAGGTGTTAATTCAATATGGACCTGATGGTACAAAACACGTAATTTATTACCTTAGAAATAGATTATCAGACCTCACCTTAATATATGAACCCAAAGAAAAAATTTCCTTAGACCTTATACACATGGTCCAAAAGCTTCAACATTACATTATCTTACGGACTACAATATTCGTCGCAACTATCAACCCCATGAGATACTTGTTGACCCACCATTTGATGAATAAAAAATACAATCGCTAGGTAGTCATACTGCAGGAGTTTGACCTACAGTTTAGCTCCCCCAAGAGAAAAAAAATTCTTTGACCTTAGTTGAGTGCATCTCTGATCTCCCAAGTCAGACTAAAGGATCCCTAGTTAATGACTCACTACCTGACGAACATCTATTTTTAGTGACGAATCACAATCCTTAGTATGATGATATCCTCTTATTTTTATGAACCCAAAATTTCAATCCAAAACTCACACATGACAACCAAAGGCGCATATGCCACCAGGCCCCCCGATACCTCCTTATGAGAGACATCCTTTATCTTTGAGGCATTGATACTATCCTACGTTGATGCCTCATGCACGACCAATCTGAGCAAGCACTCAATGACTGTCATATGGAGGTTACGGGAAAGTTATTTTTGTCCCATCTTATTCCATGATTATATTACGGTAGTCAAAATATGTGAGCGATGCCAATGCTTTGCCCACAAGGCAAGAGCACATCCCACTCCTCTACACTCGGTCATCGTATTCGGTCGCATTTCCAAATGGGGAATTGACTTTGTGACTTGCAACCCTGCGTCGTCGTGCAATTGCAAGTACATCATTTCCATCGTCGACAATTTCACCAAATGGGCAGAAGCCATGCCCACATAAGAAAACATGGTAGAAACTCCGAAACGGTTTCTGTTTAGCCATGTCATTGCGTGGTTTGGTGTGCCAAAAGGGTTAGTCTCCGATCACGGAAAGCATTTCTAAAACAAAATATTCTAGGATTTTTCTCACCACCTAGGTTTCACACATGAATTCACAGCACCATACTATCCTCAGTCCAATGGACAGATAGAAGCTGTCAAAAAAGTGCTTAAAACAATGTTACAACGTATGGTGAATAACCATAAGACAAACTGGCACCACATCATTTTTTCCACCCTGTGGGCATACCGTACGACAGTTAAAAACTCAATAGGATTCACACCCTTCCAACTAGTGTACAGGGTAGAAGTCATGATTCCCATCGAACGCAAAATCCCAAAACTTATAGGCCACCATCGAACTTCTCAATGATACCCAGCCTTTAGAAGAATGATTGGTATAGCTAGAACTAGTCAATGAAAATTGACGAGAGTCACTCCAACATAATGAGGCACATAAAAAATGATTAAAAGCATCATTTGATCACAACATCACCCCTCACTCATTCACCAAGGGAGAGTTAGTCCTCCGCTACGATGTCGTGAAAGAGGCCATAGGTCCTGGGAAGTTCGAAACATTATGGAAAGGTCCCTACATCATAAAACATTGCCTCCTCAAGGTGGCATACATCCTGTCAGAGCACAACGATACATGCCTAGCTAACCCCATCAATGGGCTCTACCTCAAAACATTTCACCCATAAGGGCAGGAGGTCTCAGCCTTAGAGATAAGATGCATGTAGCATAATCTATTTTTTTTATTATTATAATCATCAAAGAATCTCTCTAAAAAATTCTCTTATGTCACAGATGGATCGCCCCCCATCCACTATTTTGGATTCGTTGATGGAGCCTTGCGATGGTCTCAAAATTTAGCAGCAGTCACCTGGGAAATTTACTATCCTGACCGATCACCATTCTTAACCAACGAAGTATGCATCAAGTCAGCCACCAATAATCATGCATAATAAGATGCAGTGATTGGGATGATGAGTGATGCCTTCAACCAAGGCATTCACCATCTACATATCTACCTTGATTCCCAGCTAGCAGTTTTGCAATTAAACCAAGATTTTGAAGTATGATATTATCAAATATTTAGGAATTATTTGCATGCATGAATATTTAGTCGTCATTTTTACCACATTACATTCACACATATACAAATAAATCGAAACCAGATAGTTGGTCGCATAGCTAATCACATTTTAGACTATGTAATATTCCCAGATGGGAAAAGCAACAATATAGCACATCAAACTAGAAAATGCAGAAAACTAATTAGATCAAGACATGAGACAACCATAGATCCATTCCATTATGATTATAACAGAAAAATAGGTACAAATACTTGAGGAAAAGATCACTCAATTTTGGCAAACAAGCCTCCCATGAAAGCATACACCTAGATCTGAAATGCTGCTAATAAAATAAAAGCTGGAATGTCAAAATTGTGATGTCTATGAGGGGATAGCTACATATGAAAATGGAAATACATGTATATTATGCTACAATTCTCCAATAGTGCAAGGAATATAGATCCAAGCTCCAATTCAAACCTCTAAGACAACCCAGAAAAGGTTTCCGGAAATACACACTATACAAAATATAACAGATATGGCCCTAGGGCTGAATAATCTCTACAACTGAATCACTAATGGGAGATGGCTGATCTGATATACAATATGGATGATCCTCCTCCAACAGATCTCCTAAATGAAGGGCTGATCCCCTCAAAGGAAACACAACTCCTCCAACTAGGGTAATAAACCCACTGCTGCAGATGTTCTCTAAAATAACGCAGTCCTTGAGGGAAACTGCGTTGTAGCTAATGATAACTACTTGGACTAGTGCCAAGATATGAAATTAGGCCCTCATAACTTCCTTACAAGATTCCTGATGAAAGGATGATCCCTGCAATGGAAAACTAGCTTAGAAATTGGAGATCTCTCTCTTCCACTGTTGAGATTGCAATAAGATGATGAGCTTAGTGGAAAGGAGTCGCCTTCACTAAGTGGGTCCGTAGGCTATTTTTGGCGCAAAGTCTATTTTTAGACTATGTATATTTTTAGACATATGGATCATGTTCTATGAGTTGCAAGATGCTATTTGTGGATGGTTGGTCAAGTCGGAAAAAATAGATGGACTTCTATTTTTAGACATACTGGGCGGAATCTATTTTTAGATTGCTAGTATAAAAATAGATATGTCGAATATTATTAGCTCTTAATAATATTTGGACTCTAAACATTATCTTATTCTCTTGGAGCACTTCAGTTAAGTGCACAGATGTGGCACAGCAGCTGACAGAAGGAATTACGCTATTCCTAAGGGTTTACTGGAGCTAATGCATGGAGACTTCAGCTAGAACTCATGTGACAGAGTGTGGTGGAGTTGATTGAGGTGTTAGTGGAGTTGTATTCAGCTTTAACTAATCTATACATAGTTGAGTTATTTGTATTCAGTTTAAATAATCGATACAATTAGTGAGAGTGGTGAATTAATTATTAATTAATTCACTAATTATGCAAACTCATAACCAACTAAAGAATGCACTGCCTAACTTGCATGGATAAAGCCATGAGACCGCATAAAGATAGGTGAAAGAGCAAAGTTAACTATCGGGCCAGACTATATCACATATTTGGAAAACACACAGATAGGTGGAGTAGCCCATGAGGATTGTGCAGTTCAAGCCAGGTGGTTTATCTATTTAATGAAGCCATCCCATAGCATTAATTACGAAATAGAGGCTGGCTATCAAGTGGCAAAAGATTGGAGCATGTCATGTTTTGCTAGATCTAGCTTGATAGTGTGTAGCAATTTGAGGTAGTGCTGAGAGCTTGTGAGGAGTTTTGTACTATGATTGTTACATGATCACCATGACATATAATATACATATAGTTGGGGTTTTCAGCTTTAAGCTTTCCCATTAAACATTGTGTTCATATGTGTGATTGTTTGTGGTTTTAATGTATGCATGCAATTGATTTTATTTCCGCATGTGATGATCAATGGTAGAAGAGATTCTGTATTATGGCTAGTTAAAATATTGTGTGTGATTAGGAGAATTTATGAATAATATCTCGCTATTCAAATTTTTCACATGGTATCAGATCTATATTGATCATTGACAACGTGAATGATTGGAGCTGTAAGGAGTTTTGAAAATGGGTGGAATTCGAATTTGTAGCAGTGTTTTCTTGGTGTCGAAGTTGAGATGTCTTTCAACGGATTGTGATTGGAGTATGCCTTTGAGGGAAGCTCGAATTGTATTGCATGGAAGGACAAGATGGAGGCGGTGCTGGGTGAAAATGGGTTGAAGGAGTTCATAGATGCAGAAATTCCAAAGCCTACTTCTAGTGATGCTGCCATACTTGACACATGGCAAAAGAAGACAACAAAGTGTCGAAGGATTCTGTTGGAGGGCGTGAAGGATCACATAGTATCCAGCCTTCATGGGAAAGATTTGATAGATTTATTCCAAAGCAAGAGCGACCAGAGGAAGTTGGCGCTCAAGGATAAACTTAGGAACATAAAGATGGAGAAAGACGACAATATGCCCAAGTACCTCACGAAGTTTATCCAATGCAGGGATGAGCTGGGAAGTGTGGGGGTGACTGTTGATGATGAGGAATTGGTGAGCTTGGCTCTCCTTGGGCTTCCAAAGAGTTGGCATTCCTATCAGCACTCTGTCAATAGTCGGGAGAAATTGCCAGGATGGGAGCGACTTTGGTCGGATCTTGTGCAAGAGGAGATAAGGCAAAGTACCAGGGACATATTTTCATCAAAGAAATCTAATGAAGAGAATTTCACTTTGGCTGCCAAAGCAAAGAAGGGGAAGAGTAAGAAAGCTTCTCATTCCGGTGCGAAAGGAAAGAAGCAAGACATGTCCAAGGTGAAGTGCTTTCACTGTCACCAACATGGACATTACACCACTAATTGTCCACAGAAGAAGAAAAATAAGCAGGCTGCTGGGACTGCAACTGGAGAGGCCTTAGCCTCACAGTTTGAGTTGGATTTTTCACTGATCGCATGCTTGGTCTCAAGTATGGCAGGATCAGTGTGGTTTCTTGACAGTGGTGCGTCTTTTCACATGACAAGAGATCGAGATGTGTTTACTGATCTAGATGAGAAAGATCTTGGAGTGCACATCGATATGGGTGATGATGGTAGATACAATGCGATCGGTATCGGTACCATTTCCTTTGAGAGGGAGTCTAGTAAACCCTTCATATTGAAGGAAGTGATGCATGTTCCAGGATTGAAGAAGAATCTTATCTCTGTGGGAATGTTAGAAGACAAGGGATATGATGTTGCCTTTAGCAAGGGAAAGGCTTTCCTGCGCAGTAAGGCAACTGGTGAGACCCGGAGGATAGGGGTTCAAGTTAAGAACCTTTATCAATTGCAGGTAGATGGCTGTGCAGCAATGGCAAGCAAGGAAAAAGGAGTGGTGAGCCGGGATGATGGCGAGTTATGGCACCGGAGATTGGGCCACCTTCACCATGGAGCTTTCAAGATACTGCAGCTAATTTCTACTGGGCTTCCTAAAGGCACTCTTGCACAGTCAGATCAGTGCAAGGGGTGTACCTTGGGAAAATTTGTGAAAGCCACCTTTCACGAGAAGGATAATCGCGCCACGATGATCCTTGAGAGAATTCACACAGACGTGTGTGGACCTTTCTCAGTAGCTTCGACAGCAAAGCACAGGTATTATGTGATATTTGTTGATGATTTTTCTCGTAAGTGATGGATCTTCTTCATGCAGAAGAAGAGCGAGACATACTCAAAGTTCTGTGAGTTCAAGGCACTAGTTGAGAAAGAATCGGGGAAGTAGGTGAAGGCTCTTAGGAGCGACAATGGTGGTGAATTAATCTCTGGCGAATTCAAGGACTTTTGCAGCGCAAAAGGAATTCGAAGAGAGCTCATAGCACCTCATAACCCACAGCAAAACGGTGTTGCTGAGCGGAAGAATAGAACGATCGTGGGTGTTGCACGGTCGATGTTGCATGATCAAGGCCTACCCATTCACTTGTGGGCGGAGGCATGCAATACTGTAGTATATGTGCAGAACCGTTGTCCTCACAGGATACTTGGCATGAGTACACCCAAGGAGGCGTTTTCTGGTAAGAGGCCTGATATTTCCCATTTGAGGATTTTTGGTTCACCTATTTACATTCATGTGACGAATGATGCCAGGAAGAAGCTGGAGCTGACTGCGGAGGTTTGGATATTTTTAGGGTACACTGATACGCCCCACAACTATCGTGTGCATTTTCCAGACAGTCAAAAGACTGTTGTGCGACGGGATATCAAATTTCATGAGGAGAAAGCCATGAAGTGTTCGGTTGAGAGGGAGACACACTTGCATGTAGAGGAGGAGCTATTAGTTCCTAAGGATGAGTCTCAGGATGTGGATCAGCCACAAGAGGAGGTTCATGGAGTGGAAGAGACCACTCATGCAGTGCCAAGCATCAAAGGACGAAAGTACACTACAGAAGCTGAGCGACTGGCTCAAGATGCAGAGAAGGTTGTAGGAGCACCTACAACATAGCGCAGATAGAGACAGTCACCTGACCAGTATACTGGATACATGGCTCTCATGAGCAAGTGTATCATGACAGAACCATCCTCTTTCGAGGAAGCTGTGGAAGATCCTGCATGGGTAGATGCCATGGTGGAAGAGTATGATTCGATTGTCAGAAATAGTGCATGGGAGATTGTCCCAAGGCCGGAAGGGAAATCAGTGGTGGGTTCAAGATGGATCTAAAAAGTGAAGCAGGCAGCTAACGGAAGTGTGGAGAAGTACAAGGCAAGATTTATTTCCCGAGGCTTTTCACAGATAGAGGGGATTGATTATGAGGAGACCTTTGCACCTGTCACAAGGTATTCTTCCATACGGACGATCCTAGCTCTCTCAGCGCAGATGGGGTGGCACATTCATCAGATGGATGTGAAGACTGCGTTCCTCAATGGAGTTATTGAGGAAGAGGTGTACATAGAGCAGCCTGAAGGTTTTGAGATCTTCAGCAGTGAGTCGCATGTGTGCCGACTCAAGAGAGCACTGTATGGGCTGAAGCAAGCACCTCGTGCTTGGTACACTCGGATAGACAGCTACTTCACCGGGCTTGGATTCTCCAAGAGTGAGGCGGATCCCAACCTGTACCAGATTGTGGTGGAGGGGAAGCTGTTGATCATCGTACTGTATGTAGATGATCTGATTTTGACTGGCGATGAGCAGTTGATACTTTCATGAAAGGAGGATCTTGCACGAGAGTTTGAGATGAAGGACTTGGGCATCCTTCATTATTTCCTGGGATTGGAGATTTGGCAGCGCAGCGGAGGACTGTTTGTTTCTCAGGGCAAGTATGCCCGGGAGATTCTGGAGAGGTTCAACATGCAAGGCTGCAAGCCTTTTGACACTCCTCTTCCTGGTGGTTGGAGGAAGGAGGATGCTACTTCAGCGGAGGTAGTGGATGCCACTGTCTATCGACAGTTGGTGGGGTCGCTTATGTATCTGGTCAATACACGACCCGATATATGCTATGCAGTTAACCAGCTTTCGCAAGCTATGGTTAAGCCTACCAAGCTCTTTTTGAAGGCGGGCAAGCATGTATTGCGCTATATCAGAGGCACATCGGGATATGGTCTATGGTACAGACAGGAGGATGGAGTGAAGCTTTCTGGTTTCACTGATGCAGATTGGGCAGGGAGCCCAATGGACAAAAAGAGCAATATCCGGAGGGATTAACACGTCGACGTAGTTTATTGCACAGCAGTAGCAGAGATCCGTGGCACTTAGTTCAGCAAAGGTCGAGTATATGGCGCCGAGTTTGGCTAGCTGCAAGGCTATATGGATGAGGAAGATCCCGAGGGTTGTTCGGTTCACACTTAGAGCCTACTGTGATTTATTGTGATAATCAGAGTTGCATCAAACTCTCAGTTAATCCAATATTTCATGATAGATCTAAACACATTGACATCCAGTATCATCATATCAAATATTGTGTGCATCAGAAGATCATGTTACTTTCATACATTCCTACGGAAGATCAGGATGCTGATATCTTGATGAAGGCGCTCACCAGGAGAAAATTTGAATACCACAGAGAAAGGATAGGGGTTGCAGATAATCCATATCTTGTTGAGAGGGAGTGTTGATATTGCAACAACATGATGAGCTTAGTGGAAAGGAGTCGCCTTCACTAAGTGGGCCCGCAGGCTATTTTTTGGCGCAAAGTCTATTTTTAGACTATGTCTACTTTTAGACATATGGATCATGTTCTATGAGTTGCAGGATGCTATTTGTGGATGGTTGGTCAAGTCGGAAAAAATAGATGGACTTCTATTTTTAGACATATTGGGCGGAATCTATTTTTAGATTGCCAGTCTAAAAATAGATATGTCAAATATTATTAGCTCTTAAAAATATTTAGACTCTAAACATTATCTTATTCTCTTGGAGCACTTCAGTTAAGTGCACAGATGTGGCACAGGAGCTGACAGAAGGAATTACACTATTCCTAGGGGTTAAGTGGAGCTATTGCATGATACTTCAGTTAGAACTCATGTGACAGAGTTTGGTGGAGTTGATTGAGGAAGTTAGTGGAGTTGTATTCATTTTAACTAATCTAAACATAGTTGAGCTATTTGTATTCAGTTTAACTAATTGATACAATTAGTGAGTGGTGTGAATTAATTATTAATTAATTCACTAATTATAAACTCATTAATCAACTAAAGAATGCATCAGTTAACTTCAGTGCATGGATAGTTTCAGTGGAAACCAGTGCAGAGATAGGTGAAAGAGCAGGTTAACTATCAGTTGTGACTATATTGTTGCTATTTGCAACACACAGATAGGTGGAGAATCCCATGAGGATTGCGCAGTACAAGCTAGGTGGTTTATCTATTTAATGAATCCATCCCATAGCATTGAAAACGCAATAGAGGCTGGCTATCAAGTGGCAAAAGATTGGAGCATGTGTTTTGCTAGATCTAGCTTGATAGTGTGTAGCAATTGAGGGTGTGCATGAGAGCTTGTGAGGAGATTTTGTACTATGATTGCTACATGATCTCCATGACATATAATATACAGATAGTTGGGGTTTTCAGCTTTAAGCTTTCCCATTAAATATTGTGTTCATATGTGTGATTGTTTGTGGTTTTAATGTATGCATGCAATTGATTTTATTTCCACATGTGATGATCAATGGTAGAAGAGATTCTGTATTATGCATGAAGCTAAAATAGTGTGTGATCAGTATAATCTCGGTGAATAATATCTCAGTTATTCAAATTTTCTACATCCACTGCTACACCCCTGCAACACAACACAAGTCTGGAATAGACTGCACTGTATATGAGACTGAAGCTTGTCCAAATTCCAGATAGTGGTAATGAAGCTCAATATAACCTCTCCTTATTAGGCACTCTAAGTCCCCCGAGGACGAGGGTGGGATTTCCGCTCAGAAACATCCTTGTACTAAACAGCACTACAGGCCCTACCAAACAGCAAAAGCATGCACAGAAATGTCACATGACAAATCCAGATCTAAAAAGATCAAAATCAATAATACAAATCCATGTCTTCTAATGTTCCCATCCTCTTCCTTATATGCTTGGTGAGCTTCTGCACCCTGGGTCCCAGTCAATAATGGAGTTACTCTCATGCATACACTCCTCCTAAATGACTGTGTTGTCCTCCATTAATCCTTCGCGATCTCCATAACAATGTTGTTGATCTAGTCAACGTTGACCTATTCCACATACTCTAGCCGTTTTTCACACCTTAGGGTGCTTTATTAAGCTGAAATGATGATCCGCTTTCACATTAGAAATGGTTTTATTCTTCATAAAGAGATTTATGGGTCTCCCTACCCACTTATTCACCTATCTAAGTGACAATACAAAACTTTAATATTCCAATTAGCTACAAGCTAATTTAGGAATATTACATTCCTCCCCTCTAAAATTTTTCTTGTCCTCAAGCATTTTCAAGGATACTATAAAAACTCCAATGGATATGTCTCCTCCCAAGTATACAAGTTAGCCTTTACTAGATAAACCAAATAGCTTTCATCATGAAGAAGTGGGAGATACACGGAAAAATTTATATGCTATCCATTGGTCTCCTTGGGGCATGAGAGATGATAAATGTTGGGTGCCTCAACCCCAATGAGAAACTCCAATCTCCATGCTATCATCCAAAAAAAATGAGCCATCCTTGGTAGCTCATGGAAACAATTATCAATCCCATGCTTCTGCAATTTATAGGGGCTGCATGGCTGAAAATGAGAGATCAAGTTATTCAACTCGCGTTGTCTCTCTCTCCATTTTATGATAAATATGGAGCTACTGATCTTGGGCTTCAATAATATAGTCTTCAAGAATCCAAAAGGTAATTGGAATCTCATGATCCCAATATTTGGTTTTAGGAACCTCTCTAGCCCAATCCATCCCACATATACTGAATAGAATGTCATCACCATAAGGGATCCAAAAGAAAAATGGACTATGTGTCATATAGCATGTTGGATGGTGCCAATAGTCCCTCAATTGAGACCAACATTGTTCTACCTCTAGCTGTCTCAAAACATCATATGATAAGTGGCCATCCAACCACTTACTTACTGCCATAAGCTTCTCAAAAGCTTGAAAATAGTAGAGGACATTAGGTGTTAGCTGAATATGAACCAATAAAAACAAGTCTTGCCCAAATTCCTCTAGAAAGTGGTCAATCCCATCACTACATGTAGTCCCAAAAGGAACATGAAATCCAAAGAGAGGCTTGCTCTCTTGTGGAGCAATATGTTGCAAAGGTATGGTAAAGGAATGTACATACATTTTTAGTTGATCAATAAGCATAAAAACACAATATTTACCATATATTGTAGACAAGTTGGTGAAGAGGTCCATGGATGAACCTTCCCATCTCTTCATCAAAAGGGGAAGTAACTGAAACAACCATGCAAAGTGTTTGATTCCCTCCTCATACATCAAACAGACTACATATCTCTTGATATGTTGGTGCACATCTTCTTTGAGATCCTCCCAATAGAATCCCTTCATGATGGTGTGATAGGATTCAATGGAATCTTCATGCCTTGAAAAGAGTGCCTCATATGCTGAATGTAGAATCCCCTCCTTGAGCTTGGAGTCTATAGTCAAGTAATTCTGATCATGGAAATAAATGACTCCATCAACCACTCTATATCTTCCATCTATCACTTGCCCATCAAAAACCTTACATGTAAAGAGGTTCTTGGAATACTCCACCAATAATTGGGACTCCCAATATGGATCCATCCTCCTCAATAGTGACAAAGTTGTTGAGATCCAAAATGAAGCACCTGCCACATCACAACTCTCCCCTTTGACATGCTTAATGCCAAAGTCACATGTTGGAGTACTGCTACCCCACCTTTTCTTCCTCCCTTGCAGCTGATCTTTCCCAAGACAATATTGAAGTACATGGAGGTCAACCTCCTCTTGGAAGGTATTTCCCATCCAAAACTCCCATAGTTTGGCCAATGCATACAAGAGTGTTAATAACCTCTTGTCATATTTATAAATATTCCTCATGTGTGGAAGTATCAATTGCTACCCCAAGACTATGGAGTAGCTCCTTGACACCATGCTTGTGCCATCACAGATTCCTTAATCATCATCTTTCAACGCAAATAGCTGAGTGGGAGATGGCAATGTCCATATCAAAAAATTTCTCACCCCTCCTTTGAACCCATCAAAGGTTCTCTGTGTTGTGCTAACTCCTCCCAAGGCTCCTTCCTTAGCCAAATATATCAATGATGCACCATGTTGAGATGAATATTTGATCATCTTCCAATTAGGTGGTCTCCCTAGTGGAATGTGTTAGTATGAATCCTTTGTCGAAGTGTACAAAAAAGGACCACTTTAGCTACGCATAACTAATAGCCCTAACAACAAAAGTGGCTGCCAATATCTTCAGATCTGCAGTTAGTTGAACATAAAAGAGCTGCAAAGACCAGATCTATGCATGGAAAGACATTAAGTAGAAAAAACAAGGGTTTTCTCCATATACCAATAGACAAGACAAGAACAATTTTTGAAAGAATTTTTATATTAATTGGGCACCTGGGAGGAAAACAAGAAGGCGTATCCAATTCTCCTCAGTGGGATGGGTTCTTGGAAGTCCTCAGCACTTCAGATCTAAGATTTCTCTCTCTTGTTGGTGTAGAAAACCCACACAAAGAATAACAGAAAGAGAGCCTACACAAAGAGACTCAAGAAAATGGTAGAAAAAGAGTGACCAAGTGTATAGATCCCGTAGTGATCTAATAGGCAACAAAAGGTGGTAAATGAATGGGAAAACCCTTTTATTTATAACAAAATATTGAGTTAGTCTAGATATTGGTGCATAATTAAAATATTATTAACCAAATCAAGATCCAACTTTTATGGAATATTTTATTATATTTGTTGAAGGGAAAAGGAATTTGACTTGGGTCAAATCCCTTTATTTGTAAATAATAAATAAATAAATGTTTTATTTATCATTTTAAGGATGTGGTTGAGTAACAATCAAATAAATAATGATTTATTTAATTATTTAAGGGGAGTGGTTGAATGATAATTAAATAAACAATGATTTATTTAATTATTTATAAATGATTTAGTCATATTTAACAAGGAATATTATTTAAATAAGATTTAAATAATTATTCCTAAAAAATAATAAGATAAATAAGGATTTATCTAATTAATTTCCTTGTTTTGGGTTAAATATGACCAGGAATAATAATTAAATTATTGTTTAATTAATTATTCCATGAGGAAAACCAAACAAATATAGATTTGTTTAATATTTCTTCTTGGGGTTTCCAATTTAGACCATAAACAACCTAGTAAATGTGTTTTATTAAGTTATTTTACATAGTGAAAGCAATTTTAATTAGGGTAAAATTGGTCTTATATGGTGTACTTGGGTCCATCTAATGATAATAGGTTAGATGACCAAAAAATGGTGTAACAGATTTCCCCCCAGCGTGAGAGTGTTAGGAGCAAATTGTATGATCGAAGTATGTTGTAAGAACTCAATCACTAGACAACAAAAGGGAAGTCGAGAGAGAAATGCAAGGTAGATATAAAATAAGAACTAAGGTTTCGAGAGACGAGACTTATAGGTGCAATAAGTCTTTTTTATGAGAGGGTACCGTGTCAAGGCGGGGAGGCATACCTATGCCCGCCGAGGACAAAGTACAAAAGAATAGTGTGTCCAGAAACAAGGTATCAAACCATAAAGTACAACCCGTGACAATCACGAGCCGTATAAAAATAAATGAGAGGAATCTCATATACATGTTGTGCTCCGGATAACGGTCGACTTGTACAATAATATCTGAGTACATGAGATAAATACAACCCAAATGCCCCTTGTAAATGGGGAAGGGCTCACAAAATCTGACTGATACATGCAAATCATAGAGGTGCTGCAAGTGGTTAAGGCCAACATCATCAAAATCTGGAGCGGCATCAAAGGCTGCAATGAAGAGGTCATCCGGGCATGTGGGGGGCTACCTGCAGGGCCACCCCCTCATGAGGGCTGAGACATTTCACACACGCCCGGGAATCATCAAGAGCTTTCCGCGTCGATTTTCCCATCGAACCATCAAGTACACGGACCCTATTGCGTCGAAAGTGAGCCGGAGAAACAATCAAGTCAAAGGGAAATGAGAGATCCCTTTGCCTGATCCGAGGCACCGAACAAGAGTGGAAGCTGGAACCAAGGTACACCGCCCTCTAGACCCGGCTTCTGGAAAGAATGAGCTGATTTCGATAGAAGGAGGCCTGCCATAAGTGAGGTAATGAGAGATCCTCAACTAAGGCACGAGAGACAATAGTAGAGCGACGGACAGACTGACACTAATGATGATAGTGAAGCGGAAAGGACTGAGTAGCGAATGGATGACTTCCCTTGTTAGAGCATAAATGGCATGAATGACCTGGCAGCGACTGACACAATATCATAAGGGATAGGGGACAGTGGGACTAAAGGTCATAAAGTGTGACATAAGAGAGATACCAAGCAATGAAAGATGGAGGGCTATAGCGGGGTACAAAGGGACTCGGGATAGACTCCATGAATGCGATGATGACTCAACTTGGATGCTCTAAACAAGGGCGACTCGATGGTGCTGCCACACAGTAAAGGCCCAATGGGGGACCATAAAAACATGAGTACAATATGGTAACTCATGACGAAAATTGACACGAACAAAGACAAGTAAGGAGGCAAGATGGTGCTCCAAGTACAAGTGTCGTAAGTGAGGAAATTCGATTTTAAGGATGGGTGAAGTGACAAAATGTGTCCTAGTGAAGTATCAAATCACAAAAAACTAACAGATACCCATTTGAGGGCTCGGTGAGAGCTTTCCAACAGTGCAGACGGTTTGTCAAACGGGGCTACGGTATGGTCGCAACAGTTGAAAGAAGAAACAGGGGTTCTCTTTTAATAAGGTTGTTTTCCCTCCAAATTCACTCATTCGCTATTGTTGTTGTGGTGAATGTAGAGAGGAGAGAAGGCCTAAATCTTGCGGCAAGCGTAGCGGACAAACCGACCGTTGGAATCGAGATCCGTCAGTTGCAGGTAAGAGGCCTAACCTTACTCTTTCATTTTGATGGATTGAAAGTTTAGTTTAGGGCCCAAAATCTTAGAAACAGACCCTCCTTCATCTCTACGGCTGGGTCGCACTTTTTGGGCCAAAAAGTGCGACATGGGACGTAGGTTTTAGGGAAAAAAATACGACCTGGTCCAAAATTGGGCAGAAAACTGCGACCTGGGAGATGAGGGGATTTTGGTGTTGTTTTATGGCTGAGAGTTGGGTTTTTGTGTTTGGTTATGGTATTTCCGATCTGTATGTTGACAAAGATGATGTTTTTGTGCAGGTATGGCAGATTTACGGGTTAACTGGAGAGAGAGAGACTTGGGTACATTACGGGCAGAGATCCAGGCAGATCAGGGTGTCCGTCGTGTGGTGGCCAGGTTTGGGGTTCTAAAGTTTTTGGAGAACCCTTTGATGAGAGTAGGAGAGCCTTTGTTGGCCCGGATTATCAGTTATTGGGATCCAGAGCATGAGGTCTTTGAAGTGCAGGGGCATAGGATCGAACTGATAGTCCAGGATGTGTATTTCCTGATGGGCCTCCCACCACTGGGGATGGTGGGAAACACTGAACCAATATTACCGCAGGGGTGGCATATCATGGAGTTTTTGGAATGACATTGTCAACCGGGTCTCCAAGTCAAGGGGACTTAGATACCGATCGGGGATCTAGAGAGGCTAGAGACCCGTGCAGTGGCCGCAGCTGTGCTGCGTATCCTGGGCAACCAGGCGTTCCATCACATCATCGGGGGGTAGATGATGCTTGTAGAGAGTGTGTTGAGTGGGACCTACTATTGGTGGGCCCAAATGATGCGGGTGTCATTAAAACGACAGTTGTCACTCTGCAAGCGGCAAGTGAACCACGATTGCTCGTATGGGACTTTATTGTGCGCCTTCTTCTTTGAGAAGATCCCGACCTTGCGGCCTCGTATAAAGCTTCCATATGGGGGCCCGAAAGAGCCCAGTATGCGCCGGTGGGGGCGGCTACTGTGCAGAGGAGGAGGAGGGGCAGTAGGGCGAGTGTTTTGACCTGAGTTCTTTGCCCATTGGGATCAGATGTCGTTATACATAGACGACTATCCCTATAGTGGGATGAGTTATTGTGGAGATCCGGACCTGCCACTTCCGCCTGGTCGAGTATGGGGGCCCGATGGTAAGTGATAGATTGCTATTCTTGTATGGGCATGTTAAATTTTTTGAATAGGTAGATAGGGTACCGATTCATGTGTACTTTTGGTATGTGCAGATAGCTTCCGTAAAACCTACGGATATATGGACGACCCATAGCATCCGGAGCCGCAGTCCGAGGTCAAGAGCAGCGACACAATGAGGATGCGGCCACCCTCCTGGAGGACATCCCTCCATAGATGTGCAGACGTTGTCGACCGGGAGTTTCGCAGGCGGTGGCAAGACCCTAGACGACCGCACGTGGAGGCGTGTACTGGTCCCGCCGAATGGCGAGGTGTCGGCGCGCGTACGATGGCGTGGCCGCCGATGTGCATACGTGATCTGCTGCTTTCCAGGGCGAGCCATCGTCGAGATCCGCCGGCGTATATAGTTGTGCGCGGGTGCCCTTGTGTGTATGAAAAGTGGTGCCCCCAACTTTGGGTTTTTTTGTAACATGCTATGGGCATGTCATATGTATCAGAGTAGATGGACTCTAAACACATGTTTTGTGACACATATTATGGATATGCATCGTTTTTAATGATTATAAATGTTATTGTCTTGTATGAAATGCGTGTGATAAATGCCAATCTAGAACATGGTTTGCAATACTATCTACATAATGATTCTGTTCTCGAGGTACATGGTTGAAAGTTATGGTTTCAAATGCACGTATCAAGAGTTTCACTTGTAAATAGCATCTAAACATCACAGGGTTATGCACACGATAAACACCATTTAGTTGCATGACAAGAAGTAGGGAATCCAAATGAACGTGCAGGTGGAGGATGCGATGGAAGAGGGCATCGACTAAGAGACCACGCACTGCATCATATTCGGCCTGATTTTTGGTGGCAGAACCAATGCAGACCCCGTTGGAGAGAACAAGTGCATGCAAGGGGGTGAAGATGGTCCAACCTACCGAGGCTAGATTCCGGGAATAACGACTTGCACCATTGGCATAACCGATAAAGGGTGTGGAATGGGGGTCCTGCGGAATGGTGTGACAAGACAACAAATGAGGGGAGGGGAGACAATGACGGCAGCGTGAGTGGACAGAAGACATCGAGCAGCAGCTGCGGGAGGGAGTGCAATGAGCAGGATGACTATGACTCATATACAAACTAGAGGGTGGTATATGAGGGCTATCGGAAGTATGGTGAGGACTTGGGCTGCGGAGGTCAACAGAGATACGGGTGGAGTGATCTCGAGTATGGGTAGAAAAAAGGTGGTTAGGCGAAACAAAAGGGGAGGATGCAGGGGGACTGCGCTCCGAATGTCTCGCAGAGGAGGATAGGTAAAGAATGGTTGTGGTAGACTCCGTCATCTGAACATCAGGGGGGGGGGGAATGTCGATGGGGGCGGGGAGATCCTCAGGCTGGCCCGAGGCATACTGCGCGAGTATGGGAGAGGTGGATTGACTCTGTTCAACCTCATACTCTCGGACTACTTCTAAAGAGGCGCGGTAATGCGTCAGGTGAGGAAAATGGTGGGAGTAATGGCCATGAACACCACACAAAGCATATAGTTTGTTGGTGTGGAGAGTCTTGGGGTTCTTGGTTACGGACGAAGAAGGAATGGAGGCTTCAGGGACCGTAGCTTCAGGGAACACGACTTTAACCATGGGCTGAATACGGGGCAACTCGGGACAAACATGGGTGGCATGACCGGTGACATCACATAAGGCACAAGGTTTTGTGGGCGGAGGAGGGGCCGGGTCAGTCGTGGTGGTCTTGTCTTTGGGTGCCCCCTTGCGAGCTTTTCCTTTCTTCCCGGGAGCTGTCACGATAGGAGAAGGGTCCTGTAGAGGTGCTGGGGGCACAGTGGCAATGGAGGAAATGACAGGGACCGGTTGAACCGGTGTCAAAGCCATGTAGGGTTTGGGGTGACCAGGAGGGGTAGCTACTGGAGGATCAAGGTACTAGATTGGTATGCCCAAGGTCAGGTTAGGGAGAGAGAGGGTGGCCATGATGGGGACAGAATATACTCCGGGAGGGGGAGCCAGGAAAGGTATCTGCCCAGTAGGGTAATGACTAGGAGAGACGGATCCGAGATGGTTAAGGCCTGGGGGAACCGATCTAGGAGGATAAAGGGGTTCAGGGATACCAGCTGTAGGGGGAGGGCCAGAAGGAGGAGGTCTGGTTGGCTGAGATGAATGGCTAGGAGCGGGTTGCGGAGGGCGAGGGGGAGGTTGCTGACTAGCCGAGGCAGGCCGCTTAAGGGTAGCCTGAGACGATTGCATCATGCAAACATTCGATAAGCTGGGATCAGTGATGGGAGGAGGAGGGAGATTAGGAAAAGTTCCAAGTAGGGAGGAATCTTTGTAAACACCGGGGGAGACACCGGTCAAGGAATCAACGGTTTGCTTGGTGGCTACAGAAGAGATGGTCGTCTCAGGTGAGGTCTGATATTTTGGCTCATGATATGTCAACTGGTCAATGGTGACTATCTTTCAATTATGGGGGAAAGACATCTTGCGGAAAACCACGGATGGGACAGCGGACATAGCATAGGTGTAGATTCGCCCCAATAGAATGTTGTAGTCTAGCGGGGCGTCGATGACTTCGACGTCAATGCAAACAGTCTTACCGGCGAGGGTGATAGGACAATTACGACACAGGCCAATGGGCTGGGAGGCATGGCCATCCCACGCTCGAAGGGTGATCATGGAAGGGGCCAACTCAGGGGATCCAAGTTGCTTCCAAACCAAAGTGGACATCACGCAGGTGGATTCCCCCTCATCAATTATGCACCGGGAAACGTTAGCGTTCGGGATTTTGACTGGGATTTGGAAGGTGACAGAAGGAGGGAGAGGAGGATGGTCCGATTGAGTGGCATCGAAAAAAATCATTTGGTCATCAGCAGGATCTACAGTGCCCACGGCAGATAGTAGAGCCTTCTTTTGGGAAGGGCATGACTGGAGGAGTTCCAGTGTGGAAATGGCAGCAGGGGATTGCGCCAAATCATCTACTATACTATACGAATGAGCAGCTCGACCAGAAGCAGCGTTTCGACATAGGGGTCCCTTAGGAATCTTGGTATGAACCTCAACTTTGGGTTGAGGGATATGTAAGGAGCCACTGGATGTCGAAAGAGGCTCTGTAGAACCTGAAGAAGGAGGCTCGGGGGCAGACTAAGCAGGAGGCTTGGGGTACTGGCGAGACCGAGTTTGAAGGTGAAGGTCGACGGTCGGGGAAGGATCGGAGTGCATCATAAGGATCTGGTAATCAGAGGAACCAGAAAGGGAAGGGGGAGTGGCGACCTGGCTGTCAGGCGGTTAGGTAGCCACGAATCCTTGCTAAGGGAAAGGATCAGTAAACACAGCTGGTTGGGTAGTGGCCACATTAGGAGGAGCATGAGGGGAGGCGTGTTGTCCGCGCAATGTGGCTTGAGACTCCCACATCTGCCGCATCTGGGGTAATAGGGGACAATCGTGGGTGTAATGACCATAAACAACGCAACACGAACAAGGCTTATTTGTGCGAAGCGGCCTGTCCGGCTTGGGCTGAGTGCCCTGTTGCTGGTTGGCAGTGTTAGGGTCCACACCAGAATTGGGTCCACGGGTACCAGGGGCAGATTGGTTTTGATTGCCTCTCCACCTTCTTTGAGAAGAAGGGGGATTAGTCGCGCCCTGCTGTGCAAATACTTGCCCTGGAGGGGGCTGTAAGTGCTGTTGCGGGTTTGGAGGAGGCAAGGGAGATGGAAGCGCATATGCTGGAGGAGTTGGCACACCAGGATGCGGATAAAGGTAATGGTTAAGTTGGTCAACATTGAGGTAAGCAGGAGGTTGGGCAAAAGGAGGAGGCATGTCGTATCCTGGATACATGCTACCGGGAGGGGGAAGAGTGCTAGAGGTGCTGGCCCCTCCCTGAGGGAGACCATAGCCCATAGGAGGTTGAGCGTACGGATGGGAAAGGGCTCCAATGATACCGTCGGTGGAATGAGATGCCCCCGGGGCGTTAGCGCCGCCGGGCCCGGGGAGGTCAGGAAGAACGGTATAAACATAACCAGATTGAGCGTAGATCAGATCATATTTCAAGGCTATTTGGAGGGCGGCTTCTTTGGTTTGAGGAAAGTGAGAGGTAACATCTTTGCCGATAGGAGATAAGAGGGTGCGAAGGAACCAATCCATGTAAACCCGATCTTCGAAGGGGGGGGCTCGACATAAGCTCCGTCTTCATCGCCATTCCTGAACATGGGCAGAAAGGCGGGTCGAAGAGGTTTGCTTGAATGAAGTCAAGAGCTCCGTGCCAGTATCGTATCGGAGAGGGAGCTGGAAATAAGATAAAAAGGCTTGGGCAAGGGTCGCAAAGGTGGTATGGGAAGAGGTGGCTTAGTCAACATACCATTTAGAAGCTTCGCCGGTAAGCGTGCGTTGGAACAAACGAAGACGGATGGAGTCATCAGTAATGGAATTGGAGGAACACCACATGTGGAAAGATCGGACATGATTGGTTGGATCTTCTCCAGCAAGGCCTTCGAACTTAGGGATGTCGGAGGGGAGCTAGGTTGGCATAGCAGGCCAACCAACATCGTGGCGGATAGGGTCATTAATCAACTGATTGAAATCGGGGAGGTTGAGGCCTGCAATGTACGACAGCAAGGGTATGGCCGAGGTAGTTTCTGTGGCGGTTCCGCTAGTAGTGGTTCCGGCATTAGGGCCTGGAGCACCGCTAACGTTAGGCCCTGGACCAGACATAGTGAAGGTGACAGGGGGAGAACCAGGAGGAGAAGGAGAACCCAATGAATCAGAAGAGGAGTCAGGGTGCGGACTCGGAGGAGGACTAGCTCGACGACGGCGGGACGGAGCAGGTCGATCGACCGGAAACTGAGGGTGAAGGACAAGAAGTCTCCGGGAAAGGTGCCTTGGGGGTGCAATGATGACGGGAAGAAGGAAACCGACAAGGGAAAAAAGGGATAGAATCAAGTGAGGTCAAGGGCAGAAAAAGTGCAGTGACAATTGATTTCAGAGTCTTTTCCAGGCAGTGTTAACCAGGCGCTTCTTCACTTAGGGTCAGTGTGTGGTGTGCGTTAATTTTAATATTTAAAACCCTTTCCATTTCAAGAGCAAGAAAATGTGTGCTGCGTAATTGAAAATAAATCTGCAGAGAACAGTATATAATGCTGAAATAACAGAAAATTAACAACTACAATTGCATCTATCTAACCCAAGGAGGCGGGTGCCTCAAAACTAATCTAAACAAGGGCAAAAATCTAGTCAAAACACACTTAAAAAGAGGCCAATAGATCTAGGGTCAAAAGGGACAGGGATCTAAAGGATAAAGCTACTGAAAAGAGGTGCAGATCACAGCCAAGAGACAGAGGCAAGGTGGCTGGAAGAAAAGGGGGGAAATCAGAAAAAAGCGAAAAGGACAGGGAGGAGGTCCTAAAGAGAGGTCCAAACAAAATGACAAGAGGTGATTTGAAAGGAAGGAAGGCTGACTTAAAGGGATCTGAGGAGGAGGTTCCAGATCTGAAAAAAGGAAGGCTGAAACTCTGAAAAACAGACGACTGAAACAGCTAAAACTCTTCCACAAAAAGTGGAGGGTACTAAAGCCCTAGGGGGCTAGGTTCCCACTTAGATGAGTAAAAACAGATCAGAACTAGGTCAAAGCGGGCTGAGACAGAGGCTGGAAAACCCTGACAGAAGCTTCAGAAAAACCCAGAAAAATTGCAGAAAAACAGCTGAAAAATTGGCAGGTCACAGGTTCTGACCTATTTTCAGTGCAGGTCGCAGAAAAGAGGCTGAAAAGTGCGACCTGGAGGTTCAGGTCGCAGGTTATGGGCCAAAAAGTGTGATCCCCCATTTCGGTTGTCTCGGCGGCAGATTTTCAGAAAAGTTGTCGTCTCAGTTGCGGCTAGTGTCGCTTACCTGCGCAATAGGGCCAGAAACACACGGAAGTTAGAAATTTTAATGTTTTAGGGTTTTATGTGAGAAAAACAACATAAAAATAGGAAAAATAAATAGCTAAAAAGAAACCCTAGGGTCTGAAGTAGCTGGATATGCAGGAATATGAAAAACGACAGCAGTCGTAATTTAAAACCCGTGTGGAGTCGCCATTTGTTAGTATGAATCCTTTGTCGAAGTGTACGAAAAAGGACCACTTTAGCTACGCATAACTAATAGCCCTAACAACAAAAGTGGCCGCCAATATCTTCAGATCTGTGGTTAGTTGAACATAAAAGAGCTGCAAAAACCAGATCTATGCATGGAAAGACATTAAGCAGAAAAAACAAGGGTTTGCTCCATATACCAATATACAAGACAAGAACAATTTTTGAAAGAATTTTTATATTAATTGGGCACCTGGGAGGAAAACAAGAAGGCGTATCCAATTCTCCTCAGTGGGATGGGTTCTTGGAAGTCCTCAGCACTTCAGATCTAAGATTTCTCTCTCTCGTTGGTGTAGAAAACCCACACAAAGAATAGAACTCAAGGGGACCTCACACAGCAAATGGTAGAAAAGAGTGACCAAGTGTATAGATCCAGAGTGATCTAATGGGAAACAAAAGGTGAAGAATGGTAGGAAAAACCCTCCTATTTATAACAAAATATTGGGTCATTCTAGATCTTGGTGCATGGGTTAACCAGATCTAGATCCACTTTTATGGAATATTTTATTATATTTGTTGGAGGGAAAAGGTATTTGACTTGGGTCAAATCCCTTGATTTGTCAAAAATAAATAAATAAATGATTTATTTATCTTTTTAAGGAAGCGGTTAGAAGATAATAAAATAAATAATGATTTATTTAATTATTTAAGGGAGTGGTTGAAAGATAATTAAATAAATAATGATTTATTTAATTATTTGTGGGTGATTTGGTCATATTTAACAAGGAATATTATCTAAATAAGATTTAAATAATTATTCCTAGAAAATAATAAGATAAATAAAGGTTTATCTAATTAATTTCTTTTTTTTGGGTTAAACATGACTAGGAATAATAATTAAATTATGGTTTAATTAATTATTCCATGAGGAAAATTAAACAAAATAGGTTTGTTTAATATTTCCTTTTGGGGTTTCCTGTTTAGACCATAAACAACCTAATAAATGTGGTTTATTAAGTTATTTTACATAGTGAAAGCAATTTTACTTAGGGTAAAATTGGTCTTACATGTTGTACTTGAGTCCATCTAATGATAATAGGTTAGATGACCAAAAATTGGTGTAACAGATTGCCCCCCAGCATGCGAGTGTCAGGAGCAAATCGTATGACTGAAGTACGTTGTAAGAACTCAATCACTAGACAACAAAAGGGAAGTCAGAGAGAGAAATGCAAGGTAGATAGTGTGCTGAAGAACTAGACCCTGAGGAGACGAGACTCGCAGGTGCAACAAGTCTCTTTTTATGAGAGGGTACCTGTGCTGAAGGCAGCGGGGGAGGCATATTCATAAAACCACCAGGCATAAGCCTTACCTTCAAGATGTAGTGCTGCTATTCTAATGGCTTCCTCTTCTAAAACTTGATGCAACTGAAAATATGTGTCTAGCTTGTTTACCCAAGACTTGGCTATGCTCTTGGGTGACCCATCAAAAGTAGGTAGAAGTTGCATGCACCCTCTTCTTCTATTGTGGTTACTTGGTCTTCTATCTTCTTTGATTTGACAAAACCCTTGGAATTTTAGATTATCTTTGAATCTTCTAGACTGAGGTTCATATTCCTTGAGATTGGAGTGTAAAAACTCTGGTAAAATTGAACAAGTATATATTATTATTGATAAAATATGAGATATGAGATATGATTACAATGGGGAATCACCGAGGCTTTAAATATAGCCTCATGGTGTCCCTTGGTGAAGAGGCATGATCTTTGATCATGCCCTTTCACTTAATAAAACCTAAGATAACTATATCTAACTAATAATTAATAAAATATACACAACATTGCCCCTCTCTTAAAGATGCTTTGTCCTCAAAGCATACGTAACGATGGACAATGTTGACGAACGCCTGGGTTTCTTGAGCGGTGGGCTCTTGCTTCCCACATTTTAAAAAGATCGTGGAGCATATTCTCGAGTTCAATATTTTGTTGATCTGGATAGTGAAAAGATCTGATATCGACAGGGTTGGATCCTGTCTTGACTTCTATTGGATGTTTGATTTTCCTATCTGGAGGCACTTTTATGGGTAGATCCTGGAATACTTTTTCGTGTGTCCGAACTAGTCCTTGTTCTTCTGATGACTCTTCATGGCTCCCTTTTGAAGATAACATTTCTAACTGATGACATTGTACTGTAGATGTTGGCGCTCCTATTTGAATCATCTTCGTCATCAGAGAGGAAGATACGACTTGATCTTCTGGGGCTTGGAATCCATATAACCTGTGTTTCTGCCCTTTCCACTTAAAACTTATAAACTGCTTCTGATGGTTGGCAGAATAAGTACCTAAAGTTTGTAGCCATTGAATTCCTAAGACCACATCTACTCCTCGTAATGGAATGGTGTAGAATGGAGATTCTAAATGAAAGTTTTTTATCTTTAGTTTGACCTTATGGCATTTCCCTACTTTCTCAATCTTCTTACCATCGGCCACCATTACCTTCATATTAGGCATGGGGAAGGTAAATATGTTAAGTCTTTTTGCCATGGTTGAATCTAGAAAATTGTGGGTACTACCAGTGTCGACGAGAACCATTACGTTGTTGTTCTTGATATTTCCTCTTAACCTTAGGGTTTGAGGTTGTGATATGCCTGTCATAGCTGATAATGACACTTGCGGAATATTTTCCCCATCCACTTCTGGAGAGAACTCTAAGTTTTCTTCTAATCCTTCTATATATGAATCATTATTTTTAGCATCATTAGTTGCTTCACAACTGTATAGATTTTTCGCTTTTCCATTAGCACATCTGTGCTTAGGGTCCCAGTTTTCACCGCAACGCTTGCACCTGCCCTCTCTCATTCTTTGTTTTTCCACACTAGATTTTTCTTCTTCACGAAGATGGAGTGGGACATATTTTGTGTCATCTATATTTTCAGATTGAGGAAATCTTTGTCTCGAATATACTTTTTCTGGTTTTGATAATCTTTCAAATTTCTTTTCAGTAGCTTTTTCTTTTTGCCTTGCTACTTCTACTGATGTAACTTCATGAAGTTCGAGCTCTTCTTGTATATGGATTTTAAGTCCTGAGATGTAAGAATGGATTAGACGAGATTCTGACAATCCCGGTACTCGTGTTGCCAAGGTCTCCCATTCTCTATTGTACTCATCCACATCTCCTTTTTGGTGTAATTTGATAAACGTTGAAAAAAACTTTTCTTCTTTTATGCCTTGAAACCTTTTGAAGAATGCATCCTTAAATTTCCTCCAACTAATAGCGAGTGTCGTCTTTTTCCATCCTTATATGCTTCTCCTTCCATTTTCATGGAAGCATGTTTAATTTTTTTGCCATCACTAGTAATGTCATAAATCTCAAAATATTCTTCCGCTTTATTAAGCCATGCAACGCTATTTTTTTTATTACCATAAAATTTGGGTAGCTTGATTTTGGCTCTTCGCTGATATGCTACTGGTGGAACAAGAAGGGGATATTGATTAGCAAATATATTCCAAAGCTGCTTATTTTGAAAATCTGCATTACTATCTTCTTGATGATGTGGGGAATTGGTGTTTTCGTGATGCTCTTCTGAGTTTCCTGAATCTGCAGAATTGTTTTGTTGATTTTGTTCCATGTTAGGAAATATTGGGGATTGTGTCTGACTTAACTTATCTATCTTATCATTTAGCTTATTGAAGAGTTCTGTCATATTGTTCATTGCTTCGCTATGCTCTGTCATCTTGTTCATTGCTTCGCTATGTTTTTCTGTGGCCTCATGATGATTTAGCCACATTTGTATTTCTATTCAATTTTTTGTATCATGAATCTTTTTGATGTTGTTGGAGTGCCCTGCAACTGTACCTTCAAGATCGACTAATATTTTTCCGAATTCTTCGAAATTATTATTGATTTGTTTCTCAAGATCTCCCAATTTCTTCTGGAATTCAGCCATCGACATCGATGAAGACATTGAACATGTATGAGGTGGGGAATATTTTTCTGCCAATTCCCCCCCCCCCCTTTTTTTTTAAATTAATTAATTAATTAATTAAATTAATTTTTTTTTAAATAATAATAATAATTTATATTATTATTATTATTATATATATATATATATATATAAATAATAATTATTATTATTATTATTATTATTTTATTATATATATATATATATATATATATATATAATATTGTTTTTAAAAGTCACTTTGTTTTGAAAAGGCACGTTGTTTTGAAAAGGGGAAATGGGTTTTAATACCATGGGCCCAAAAACCACGAGCAATTACTCTTCCTTTTTAATTTTACTTTGTCTTCACATGTACGTATATCTCTCTTTTTACTTTTTCTTTTTTCTTTTAATTTATTTCCCCCTTTATGTTAACTTTCCTTCTCTCTTTTGATTTTATTAATATATATATATATATATATATATATTTCTTCCTTCTTCTTTTTTAAAAAACAAATGTTGCTACCCACAAGCACTTGGTTTTTTTAAAAAATCTGCAATTTTGGAATTTTCTTGTAATTTCTTAATTCTGGGTGATCACACAGATCCCTAAGAGCGATGGCTCTGATACCAATGGAGTGTAAAATCTTTGGTAAAATTGAATAAGTATATATTATTATTGATAAAAGATGAGATATGAGATATGATTACAATGGGGAATCACCGAGGCTTTAAATATAGCCTCATGGTGTCCCTTGGTGAAGAGGCATGATCTTTGATCATGCCTTTCACTTAATAAAACCTAAGATAACTATATCTAACTAATAATTAATAAAATATACATAACAGAGATAGTCACCAAGAGTCTCCTCCTTTGGTGTTTCTCCTTCCGCTTCTTCTCTTGCCAATAATGTAGGCATGGTACCACGTTGTAGATATAATGGTGTAGCTGAATGATCACACCCATAATGTGAAAATATGGAGCTTTCTTCTTGTACAATCCCTCTTGGATAATCTCTATATCTCTCCCTCCTCATCTCTTTGATGTCTCTGTTAATGCCCTGCATAGTTTGAAGAAGAAGTCTTGAGAACTCCTTCCCTTTAATTTCTCCTGATAATGGATTTTTTCCTTCATCTCTTCTGAATATATTCTCCCTTCTATGAGAAACCTCCTTAGATGACAAAATGGTTGAAGTACACAGGCTGAGCCAAGATTATGCTCTGATACCACTGTAATATTCCTAATGGGGAAAGCAACAATATAGCACATAAAAATGGAATTATGCAGAAATGTAATTAGATCAAGACATGAGACAACCATATATCCATTCCATTATGATTATAACAGAAACAATAGGTACAAATACTTGAGGAAAAGATCACTCAAGTTGGGCAAACAAGCCTCCCATGAAAGCATACACCTAGATCTGAAATGTTGCTAATACAATAAAAGTTGGAATGTCAAAAATTTGTTGTCTATGAGGGGATAACTACAACTAAAAATGGAAATACTTTTATATGATACTGAAATGCTCCAATAGTGCAAGGAATATAGATCCAAGCCCCAAAACATATGTCCAGGACAACCCAGAAAAGGTTTCCGAAAATATACACTCTACAAACTATAGCAGAGATGGCCCTACGGCTGAATAATCTCTGAAAATAAATCACTAATGGGAGATGGATGACATTATATAAAATATGTCTGATCCTCCTCCAAAATATCTCCTAAATTAATGGTTTATCCCCTCAAAGGAAATAGAACTCCTCCAACTAGGATAATAAACCCACTGTTGTAGCTGCTCTCTAAAATAATGCAGTCCTTGAGAAAATATGCGTTGTAGCTGATGATAACTACTTGGCTTGGTTCCAAGATATGAAATGAGGCCCTGAAAACTTCTTCACAGGATTCCTGATGAAAGGATGATCCCTCCAATGGAAAACTAGCTAAAAAATTGGAGATCTCTCTCCTCCACTGCTACACCCCTGCAACACAACAAACATCTGGAATAGACTACGTTGTATATGAGAATGAAGCTTGGCCAAATGCCAGATAGTGGTAGTGTAGCTCAATATAACCTATCCTGAGTAGGCACTCTAAGTCCCTCAAGGATGAGGGTGGGATTTTTTCTCGAAAAGACCCTTGTGCTAAACAGCACTACAAACCCTGCTAAACAACAAAATCATGCACAGAAATGTCACATGACAAATCCAGATCTAAAAAGATCAAAATCAATAATACAAATCAATTTCTTCTGATGCTACCATACTCTTCCCTATATGCTTGGTGAGCTTCCTCACCCTGGGTCCCACTCAATAATGGAGCTACTCTCATGCATACACTCCTCCTAAATGATTGTTTTTTCCTCCATTAATCCTCCATGATCTCCATAACAACGTCGTTGATTTGGTCAACATTGACCTAGTCCACATGCTCTAGCCCTTGTTCACAACTTAGAGTGCTTTATTAAGATGACATGATGATCCAATTTCACACGAGAAGTGGTTTTATTCTTCATAAAGATATTTATGGGTCTCCCTACCCACTTATTCACCTATCTAAGTGACAAAACAAAACTTTAATATTCCAATTAGCTGCAAGCTAATTTAAGAATATTACAGACTGGAATGCATCTCATATAAACCATCATCCATAGAAAATAAAAAACATAACAAATAGATATCCATCATAGGTACACGACATCCATTAAATAAAATAACCATATACACATCATCAAAGCCGTAAAAAATACATATCTCACATATATACATAAAAAAATATGTGAGTCACAATACATAACTCATGTCCTTGACTAGCATGTTAGCCAAAAAATATGTCTACATGTCATCAAAAATAAGGGAAGCGTCCTCATAACGGGCACTTTCCCTAAATATAAAAAATCTCTAGGGTTGAGCCCCGCCATGTGGGTCCTCTAGACCCACACCTGCACCCGGTGCTAGTACAGGCGCATCAGCCAAAACAACAAGTGCCACATGGTGCAATGTCAGTCGATGCACCCTCTCTTGATCCATCAACACCTCGAGCCATGTGTCATCCAAATCATCCAAAAAACCCTGGGTCGGCATGCCCTAGGTTAACCTCTCCAACCAACCCCGTGAGTTAGCTAAGTTTGTTGCACAAGTGACTGCAGCCTGAACCCAAGCCTCAGTAGCAACTAGCTGCTCCTCGACCATCACCACCCGAGCCTCAGTTGCCTCAGCACAAGAAAGAAGGGAAGAATCCCCGGCAGTGGTAGCACTGCCACCCTCCCATGAGAGGCCAACACCACTGCCCTGCTCCCCAAGTTGGGGATGATCAACCCCACCTGGGTCCCTCCTCATTGGTTGATGCCCCACCAAGTGGGCAAGAGGATGCCCAGTTTCCCCCACATATAAAATAGAAACAAGGATAGTTTTAATGTCACCACAACATACATATAAATATACAAATCATAAAATACTCAAAAAATGCAGAAAAACATCAAAGGTCATACCTGCAGGACCCCACACATAACCAACGAGAAGACCCATATCTAGATTCCCCCGTAAATCCTTCATTGAGTATGGATAATCCAAGAACATCTGCGGGTTTGACTGGAACCACGCCTCAACAGTCACATCCCAATAATGACCTGCCTCCCCTCCTCCGCCACGAGGCATCAAATAGGTACCCGCCTCTGTATCTGAGGATCCCTATGAGGACCAATGGGCACAGGCATAATTGATCACAACATCACCACCCTCTCGAACATGATGTTGTAGAGTATGCTCGCATATGTAAAAACTTTGGAAGATCCTCCCTGATCCTTCATAGGTGTGATACCATACCATCATACACATGGCACGCCCAGTCATAGAAGTGATTGGCCCAAAGCCGATGCAAGACACCAATATAAGGTCCTGACGCCCTATTGGGCGACGACAACCCCGTCAAGTGAACTATCATTGCCAGGGCTTATCGATCAGCTAGGTTATTCACCGACTCGATATAGACGCACCCTTGGGTAAGCGGGGCACCACCGCATTGCTACTCAGCCCAGTGCCAGATACTCACCCTCCCGGGAGGGAGTGGGTGTGGTGGTGCCTCACGCAAGGTAGTAGGTGAGTCATAAAGTACACATCCATCTCCAGACAGATGATGACATCTCTATGCCACAATACCATCACCCATTATCTCTTGTTCCAACAACGGACCAGGTAATGGAGCAGACTATCTTTTGACCTCAGGATGTTGTTCTCCAGAAAATTTAGCAAACCCCAATATGCCAAGATCCTCCTCTCATTGGCATCCTGAGCCACAACAATGCGCAGATTAAGAAAATCCCGCTCATGCCACAACATTCTGTTACCAGAGGAAAAACCAAAATCAGTGACCAGAAAATCAAAAAATCAAAAATTTTAAATATTTGGCCCATCATCGTACCTTTTTTCTACACATCTATGATGTTTTCACATATGTATCAAGAACATACATGAACTTCATTGTGCAAAGGCGTCACCAAGCGCGATAACCTTGCGGGATTGTTTCCTTCTCCACGAGGTTCGCACAGCTCTGCCTCAATTTCCCACGTGATCTAGGCAAAAAAGAGGTATTTAATATATAAAAATAACATTTGTATGGACCTCCCCAAGAAAAAACTGAGAAAATTAAAAAGCAGGACATTTAGGGCCCTTCCTGACACTGACGGCATGAATCCTAACTACTCAAGCTGACTGTAAAGGTAAGAAAGGCTCGGCATCAGGGGCTCATCTCTGACTTGAAACTCTCAAACGACACAAATAAACTAAAATGAGCCATATTGACCTATATATCACCCTTTTTTAATTATTCGAAAGTCCATAACAGGAGCTCAGAATGCCCAATTTCAAAACCGCAAGAAACACAATGATCAACACCTCATCACATCCAAAGTAGGCTTCACATATCCATGCCTCAGAAAAAATCAATTTTTTAGTTACGATAGATATGCCCTCTCTTATCACTTTCCATTCAATTTTATTTCCGATATGTTTGAATAGAAAAGATGCTTTCACATGGGGTATTGGTTGTAGGTATTACAAGCATGAAAAATCACCTGTTGCCCCATCCACTGAAGGTACAAGAGCAGGTATCATTCTATCCCTAACATGATAGGCTCCCCAAAGAAGCTTTGCATATCCTAACATAATTTCTTCATAGAAATCAACCATAGGTTCCAATCACCCGACCATGTTTATCATCACCTCACCTCGCACATGACAAAGAGTCCTACAGGTTGGTAGAGCCTCACCCTCCATGGCATCCATCACTCAAGTAGACTATACATCAAAAATATGGTGCCATTTCCATAACATCCAAGTCTAGGAAGCACTTCATGTTCATTCATCCATCATACATCAAGTCAAGTTTTACCCATGTCACGATAAAACCCCTTTCCCGAACTATCATTCTCATAAGCAGATCGAATACACACCACCGCATCTCGCACTTGGCCTACCACACCCCCATCAACATAGCCCATTTGTGACACTTTTTATCTGCTTCACCACCCTCACATTGAGACCAACCAATGGGGCCCCCACCCTCAGCAAAACACCCTCCTCACACCACAGTGACAGATTATTTTCATGTTTATTGGGGCACCCATCTCCATTCTTATACATCTAAACCCATTATATATTATTTTGGAAAGTTTACAAATATTTTTTTTAGGAGAACACACCCACCCATCCATTCACATTTATCACTTGACAACAGCCCTTAATCACCCTTGGTCAAATATTCTCATTCTTTATCCAACCCCTCCATGACACTCATAACAACCACATACCCACCCTGGATGTCCTACCGACTCCAGGGATTTCCTCACCAAAAATTTTTATGGCTACCGCCATTTGCATTTACAAGCTCCAACCTTGGGCCACTAAAATTTTTTCCTCAGTTACAACCATTTATCATCATTATTCCTAGGTTAACCTACCACACCCCACCTAGCTACAACAGAGATCCTGGCCCCTTGCATTATTACTCCTCTTATTCATTTGAGGCTTCCTTCTTTTCGACTTCAACAACCATCTTCCAAGAAGGAGGCAGTACCTTGGATGGCTCCTCACCTCAATAGGGTCATCCTTGGATGGCACTATGGGAGTCAACATTAACCATGATGTCACCGATCCTCTTAACATTCGACTTCAACATAAGCTTTCATGTCAAGATAGTATCGTACTTCACAACCATTTCCTTCTGTCAGAATTTGTCAAAGACCTGTGCCATCATAAGCATATCTTTCAACAATGCTTACACGGGAAGGTCCCTAGTCAGAGGCCCATGCATACAATGAGCATTTTTTCTAAACATTCCATACCAATATAATGCATACGGGAACCACATTCAACCTATTGTCAAATAAAAATGTCCCTAAGGGCATCAGCAAGCGTCATCATCAACCAACAATAGGCCACTACCACACAAGTGACACAAACAAAAAATCTATCTGTCAGATAAGCTTAACTAGTCAAAACATCATGAGCATGGGACATGCTCACCTCATAGAAATAATGTATTTATTTGAGCTCTTGCAAGTTTCCAACAGAGCACGGTACCTCTTTTACTCACGGCAAGGGGTCTCCAACCACAGTTTTCATGCAAGTTACTCTCTCTCTCTCTCTCTCAAATGGATTACACAAAAAAGGAAACTATAATGTATTTAGGCTATACAATTCTTCCCTCATACATTAGGGGGAAACTGCTAACACTGGAAAATCGTACAAGCAAAAAACATTAGGAAATTTCAAGTAGAAGGTACAAATAAGGATTTACAAGGAAGGAATACATTACATGAGCTGAAAATTTCAACTTTTCCTAAGGTCAAGTAAGAAAATTTATTAAAATGCGCAAAGGAAACACTGACCCCAGGTGATCTTTGTGGATTTTTATTTTATATCCACAAAGATCATCATGATTATCCCTCAAAGAGTCGCATGGTCCTGAGTATGTGGAAATTCACCATCCGAGATCACTTGGCACACTTGAAGAAGTAGATTCTCACTCAAGCCAGCTAAGTACAGCCGCCTTGGAGCCACCTTAAGGCCTTAGTGCAGCACACAAATGAATCATCCTCCCACTCTTGTGTCAACATCCATCTTGTACCAAGAGAGGGAGGGAAAATTTAAAATTTGTCTATAAAATACTACCATGGGAAGAGAAACATGAGAACACGTTGTTATGCTAGCCAAATTTCTTGATAGAAAACCATCTTGTGTTTTCCAAGGAGTAAGAAGATTGGAAGGATTTATTTGTTGGCCACCCAACACCTCAATCCAAGAGAAGAAGTTCACCAAGTGTCCTCCATTCTACCATCTGTCGAGGGGAGAGAGATACTTGCAAGAAGCTTGAGGGGAAGAGACCCCATTTCCTTGAATATTAGAGCCCCATAGCTCTAAGGATCCATTACAAGTGATTTAGCATCCTATTCTCTTATACCACCAGCACCTAATAAAGGGAGAGAGTTCTCCATTTGAATTATTAGTGTGTTTGACTCAATTGAGTTTGTTATTATACATGATTATTTTGTTTTTTATTTCTTCATTAATGTAGCATGTTATGTTATTTAGTTAGTTTACTACATGTTATTTTGTTCCACTAACAATCTAACAAACCAATTTACTTATGACTTGCTTGTAGGAAAGAAACCTCTCTATTAAGCACAATGTATTTCGTCCGCCCATTCAAATACACTACAACAACCCGCCCTTTCAGTATTTCCAACAAGACCATGGTTATGATGTGATCTTCAACAAAGAAAAAGCATTCTTGAGACACATAGCCATGGGACAAGTGAAGAAGATTTGGGTTTGCGTGAAGAACATGTATAAGCTACATGTGGAGGATTGTGTTGCATTAATCACTAAGGAAGAGAAGGTGCAAACCTGCGATGTTGGTGAACTTCGGAACATAAGACTTGGCCATTTGCATAATAGCACCTTGAATATTATGCAGCAAATAACCACATGCCTCCCAAAAATAGCACTTGAGAAGTCATGATGTATGCAAATAATGTACCTTTGGGAAGTACACAAAATACACATTCCATGATTGGGACAACAAAGCATGTGCAGTCTTGTAAAGGATGCACTCTAATGTTTGTGGACCTTTCTCGATAGCCTCTACTACTAGACTTAAATATTTTTTCATTTTTATTGATGGCTTCTCAAGGAAGCGTTGGATTTTCTTCCTGCAGAAGAAAGATGAGACATTCTCCAAGTTCATATAATTCAAGGCACTGGTTGAGAAATAAATCGACAAGAAGGTGAAGACTCTCAGGAGCGGTAATGGAGGTGGTTACGCATCGAATGAATTCAATAATTTTTGTGTGAAAGAAGGAATTCAATGAGAGATGATAGCACCCCAAAACCCAGAGCAGAATGGGGTGTTTGAGAGAAATAACCATAACATTATGGTATTTGCAAGGGCAATGTTGCATGACCAATGCCTACCACTAAATTTGTGGTAGAGGCATGAAACACAATAGTCTATCTGCAGAAGTAGAGTCGTCCTTGGATTTTTGGCATGATTACACCAGAGGAGGATTTCTCAGGGAAAAATCCATAAGTGTCACACATTAGGATTTTTGGAGCCTATGTCTACTGCCATGTCTCCAAAGAATCAAGGAAGAATCTTGAGCCGACAACAAAATTGGGGGTATTTTTGGGTTACACAAAAACTCATCACAACTACCATGAGTACTTTTCATCCTGTTGAGGCCTCGGAATTCTGTTACAACAACATGGGGGAAAACCACCTAGTTTGGACCTTTCAGCAAGTCCTTTTCCATTTGGTGTGGTGGCTCCAACTGTGGATAAGGGGACCAATTTCCCAATAAGGATGATTTTGGGGTGTTTTTTTCTTATATAACATGCAAATGGGAAATTCTTTTAATCTATCACATGCATTTATCTAAACTATCTATTCTACTATATACCTGGGGTGTTTCTTCCTTTATGTGATCTAAAAATATATCTTCCAACTATTAGAAATGAAGATTATTTAAAAGTTGAAAGAGATTAAAATTATGTAAGGATAATTATTTTAACAAATTAGTTTGATTAAAAGAATTGTGAAATGTATATCGCATTTATATGTTTGATTATATATAATATAAGAGATCATAAAAAAATATGAGTACATAAGTGCATTTAACATTCATTTATGATAAAAATTCAAATATATAATGCAGATAAAAAGATAACTGTCAATCTAAAAAGAAAAACTTAATATAACGTGTAGAAGTACCATATATACGAAATCCTACTCATATAAACTGGCAGCAATTTTCTACTCCTCTTCACTTTCAAGAAGTTTAAAGAGTACAATAGTGAAACATCAGTTAAATAGCTTCAAATGTCAAAATATAACGGATTTTGTTCCATTAATCCATCGAATAATTTACGAACTTAAGAAGTGCATTCTTTGTAAAAAAATTTGAAAAATTTATGGATCCTTCTCTAAATGCATGACAAGGGTTTAAATACTAAACTACAACATGTTTAAAAATAGTTACATAAAAATAGAGGAGGTTGCAAACAACCATCCTCGTAAGGAGGAAACTTAAACTACAATCTAGGAAAATAAAATAACAACATGATTATGTGTGTTAATTCTCTTTGTGCATTTTATCTCGAAGCTAAAAATTATCCATCATTGGCTTTATCTGAGCTGGCTGTGAAATTCTTGATCTAATTTGGCCTTTGAATAGTGCATTCGAAAGTGCTAGCTGAGTATTATTTATTGAATTAGTTAATTACTGAATAATTAGGCACTGGTGATAAGGTTTGATCAGAAAATTCTAGTAATTTTCTTAATCAAAATTATTTATCTTTTTAATATTTTCCTCCTGCATATTTGTATTTTGCATCCACTATGCTTCTAATGGCTTGAGTTATAAGAGCACTTTAGTTGTGGATTCTTTAATAAGTTTAGCTTTCAAAATTTGTTCATTAATAGATTCAATAATTTCATTTGTTAACCTTGATGCCTTTGTCGTTTCCTTTTCTGCTTGACTCAGTTTTACTTCCCAATCCTTAAATAAAATCTCTTTGTGAAATTTGTCTATCTGAGGTAGGTTAGCTTTCTTCCCTGAGTCAGATCCTTGCCACTAAATGAACTCATTAATTTTCTTTTCAACTTTATCGCATTCAAGTCTCCTATTAGCTACTTGTTGGATCATGATTTTTCTTGTATCACACTGAGAGATGGTGATTGAAGCTTTATGACAAAAGTTTTCTTGTTTCTTTATCTTTGCATTCATGTCTAGTGCTTATTTTATGAACAACTCTACTTGAGTCTAGATTTTTAATTTTTCCATTGCTACTTCAAGTTGTGTTTCTTTCTCTGTAATCTGCATCTGGTGTTGCAAATTCATTCTTTCAAAATCCTTTTGAAATTGGGACATCTTCATTTTCATCTGCTTGTTGGAGTTAAAATGTTGTGTAACCAGCTCCAAAAATAGAAGAAAAGAGATGTAAACGCCTTAGAAATGAGCCACTTCGAGGGGGCAACCTCCAATACATTACATAAATGAACAATTCTTGGATGATACAATTCACAAAACCTCTTTTCTATATATAGGAGTCCATGGGGCCATAATGTAATCCTAGTGGGCCACAATGTAATCCTAGCCGACCTAACAATAATAATTTAAGGGCACAATAATAACAAAATGGGGGTTACAAGGGTACAATAATAACAATAAGGGGTTTATACTAACAATAATAAGGGGATATACTAGTGATATAGGGACCTAACATGCCCCTCTCCTTCAAAAAAAGTATTTTCCTCAACACTTGAGTAGCTCCGGGTGCTTCTGTATAAAATTCTCATCCTCCCATGTAGAATCTTCAGTGGGTAAGTTCTTCCACTTGATGAGATACTCTGAAATTGATCGATTCCGTAGTTGTCGAGTTCTTTTTTCCATGATTGCTTCAGGTTCCAATATGATTTTTCCTTCCCCATCAAGTTCTGGCAATACTGTTTGAACTGGAAGATCTTCACCTATAACCTTCTTTAAGCATGAAACATGGAAAACTGGATGTACTCGCGAAGAAGCAGGAAGCTCCAATTTGTATGCCATAGTACCAATCTTTTGCAACACCTTGTAAGGACCATAGTACTTTGGTGATAATTTATTATCCTTCTTAGCTTGCTTGAGGGACATTTGTTTGTATGGCTGTAGCCGTAAAAATACCCAATCTCCTACATCAAAACTTCTCTCGCTACGATGTTGATCTGCCTGTTGTTTCATTCGATTTTGTGCCAAATTCAGGTTATCCTTTAAGAGTTGGAGAACTTCTCGCTGATGCTCGATGTGATCTTCCACTGCTTGAACCTTCGAATTTTCTCTTAAAGATGATGTGATGGATGGTGGATGATATCCATAAAGTGCCATAAATGGGGTCATTTTTGCTACAGCATGGAAGGAAGTGTTATACCACCATTCAGCGAGAGGTAACCACTTGACCCATTGTGTTTGTTTATCAGATACAAAACAACGAAGATATCCTTCCAAACATTTATTTACTATCTCAGTTTGACCATCAGATTGAGGATAATAAGATGAGCTATGAGCTAATTGAGTACCCAAACAAGAAAATAACTCTGTCCAAAAATTTCCAGTAAAAATGGGATCTCTGTCGCTCACAATAACCCTTGGGTTTCCATGTAGCTTTTGAATTGTGTCCATAAATGTAGTAGCAACTGTACTTGCTTTTAATGGATGAGATAATGCACAAAAGTGTGCATACTTGGTAAGTCTATCAACTACCACCATGATGACACTCTTTCCTTTGGACTTAGGTAAACCTGTGATAAAATCCATTGAAATCTCCTCCCAACGTTGACTTGAAATGGATAAAGGTTGTAGAAGTCCTGGGGTCTTAATTGTTTCCACTTTATTCTGCTGGCAAACCAAACATTCCGCCACAAACTTTCGAATATCAGATTTAAGGCCATCCCAAAAAAATTCTTTCTTCACCCTGTGGTAAGTTTTTAAAAATCCTGAGTGTCCTCCTAAAGGATAAGTGTGCAATTCCAGAAGAATCTTTTGTTTTAGTTGGGAATTCTTACAAAGATATAAGCGATCTTTGTACCATAAGGAATCATTTTTCCAACTAAATGTATCAGATGTACTAGGATCTTGCCGCAACTTTTGAATGAGTGTCCATACATCTTTGTCCTTCTTCCATTCATCTCTTGCTTTGGTTATCCAATCTGGCTGGATAATAGAAATGGCACAAAGCAATGCTTCCACCTCTTCATTCTTTCTTGAGAGTGCATCTGCAACAACATTAAGCTTTCCTTTTTTGTAGATTATTTCAAAGTCATAACCCAACATCTTTGTGACCCATTTTTGTTGTTCTTCCGACGATAGTCTTTGTTCCAAAAAGTGTTTAAGACTATCATGATCAGTTTTTACCTTTAAGTGTCTTCCCATTAGGTAAGTTCGCCATTTCTTTAGTGCATGTAGTATTGCTAACATTTCCTTCTCATAAATAGGTTTCTGTAAATACTTTCCTTTGATCGGACGACTTTCAAAAGCAATGGGTCTTCCTTCCTGCATTAAAACTGCACCAATTCCATTTCCTGAGGCATCACATTCCACAATAAAGGTTTTTGTGAAGTCTCGCGTAGCTAAGACCGGTGCTAGGCACATTGCCTCTTTAAGACGTTCAAAGGCCTTAGTTGCTTCAGGAGTCCATGAAAATGCATCTTTCTTCAATAATGTTGTTAGAGGTGCCGCTATTCTCCCATAATTCTTAACAAACTTGCGATAATACCCTGTTAACCCGAGAAATCCTCGCAACTGCTTTATGGTTGTGGGAACTTTCCATTCCTTAATGGCTTTAATTTTGTTAGGGTCCACTTTAACACCCTCGTCAGATACAATATGACCCAGATATTTCACCTCTTGTACTCCAAAGAAACATTTGGACTTTTTTGCATATAATTGTTTCTCCTGCAATAGTTTGAGCACCCTGTCAACATGTTCAACATGATCTTTTCAAGACCTGCCGTAGATTAGTATATCATCAAAAAATACTAGCACAAATTTTCTAAGGAAGGGTTTGAAAATGGAATTCATCAACCCTTGAAATGTAGAAGGTGCATTGGTAAGGCCAAAAGGCATGACCAAAAATTCATAATGACCCTCATGAGTTCGAAATGTCGTTTTTGGAATATCTTCAGTCTTCATTCTAATTTGATGATATCCTGAACGAAGATCCAACTTGGTAAAATAAATTGCTCCATGTAATTCATCCAATAATTCATCAATCACAGAATGGGAAATTTATCTTTAATGGTGAGCTTATTGAGCTCCCTATAATCCGGACACATGCGCCATGATCCATCCTTCTTGTGTACCAATACTACAGGAGCAGAGAAAGAACTTTGACTAGGTCGAATTATACCCGCCTCTAACATTTCTGCAATCATACGTTCAATTTCGCTCTTTTGGACGTAAGGATATCTATAAGGCCTGATGTTTGGAGGAACACTTCCTTGAATCAAATGAATAGCATGATCATGATCACGAATAGGTGGGAGTCCTTTGGGAGTTTCAAACACCTTGGAATGATTGTCCAAGACTTGTTGGAGATCTGCAGAAATAGATGATTTTGATGTTGGAACTTCTAGTGAGCATAATTGTGCAATTACGCCTCGCTATTCTTTCTTTAGAAGCTTTGTCATGACATTAGAGCTTATTATCCTTCCTGGCTTCCCCGCAATACCCCGTAATTCGACTTCCTTTCCTTCTGAAAAAAATTTCAAGAAAAGTTCTTGAAAATTAAAAGCTACCGTCCCCAAAGATTGTAACCATTGTACTCCTAGTACAACATCAAAACCTCCCATAGGAATGGAAAGCATTGGACTAGTCAATACATATTCCCCCATGGTTAGCTTGATATTATGGCATTTTCCAGAGCAATTTATAGTTCCTCCATTTGCAACCATCACTTGACATTCGGGTGCTGGGTATAGGAAACAATTTAATTCCTTGGCTACCTTATAATGAATAAAATTATGGGTGCTACCTGAATCAATCAACACTATTACCCTTTTCTTCTTTATATGTCCTTCTATCTTAAGAGTTTGAGGAGTGGTAATTCCTGCCAGTGCATTACACGATATGGTCGGATTCATTTCTTCCTCTTCTAGGGGTGGTTCTTGGTGTATATCCTCTTCTTGTTCATTTTCTTCTTCTTCTTCACAATCTATGTAAAATAATTTCTTCTCAGCACACTTATGACCTTTAGTGTATTTTCTATCACAACTGTAGCAAAGCCCTTTTGCTCTTTTTTCTTCCAATTTTTTTGGTGTCAACCTTGTAGGTTGTGGAAATCTAGGCGTAGCAACACTTCCTTCTTTATAGAATTGAGTGGTAGGCTTTCTTGTCGCCATAATTTTACATTCAACTTTTCTTGCCAACCTGAATGCCTTCTCCAATGAATCAGGTTCCAAAACGCGAACTTCATGTTGGATGTTATCCTTTAAAGTGCCTAGGAAGAGATCAATCCCGTGTTCCTCTGTAAGATCAGTTACCCTTATATTCAATTTTTGGAAGTCCTCAATGTGCTGCCCCACTAAACCCTTTTGTTTGAGATTTATCAACTGGGTAAAGAAGGTGTTGCTCTTTGTATCCTCATAATGTGCTATCATTTCCTCCGTAAAAATTGACCAAGTGACAATTTTTTACGGGAGCAAAGCCATTGATACCATACAAATGTATTTTGTTCTAAATGTAAAGTTGCAATGCGTACCTTTTGTGTGTTTTGCACGTTATGGAGATCAAAATATTGCTCCATCTGTAGTATCCATGTTGCAGGATCCTTTCCATCAAACTTCCTCATATCCATTTTTGGAATATGGTGGTTCTTCCCGCCAACATTCGAGTTTATGAAATCATGATTAACATTTATTTTGTTCTCATCAGGAGGTTCTTCTCCTATATTTCCGCCATTAGGAATCATTTCCGGTTTTAAGCTTGTCATCAAGCCTTCCATGTATGCTTTTAGATCACTCTTCATGTTTTCCATGTTGTCTTTCATGTCATCCATCTTAGCTTCCATGCCTTTCTTCAAACCGTCCATCTTCACTTCCATGCCTTTCTTCAAAACTTCCATTTCATTTTTTGTTGCTCTTTGCGAGAGTGAAAAATGTTGCATTTGCTCTTGTAATTTTGATAGATCATGTTGCAATTCTTCATCTTCATGAGTCATAGTAGAGCCTTCTGAAGGCTTAATGGGTGTTGAATTCTTTTTAGGGGCCATTTTAAAATCCAATATTGATATCTATTCTACAAGTTGCCCTTGGAATCAATTAAACTTGATTCTTCAAACAAGACTTATGTAATTCGGATAAAAAAATACACACCTTTTACTAGCTTTTAGGAGCTCGATATTGAAATTGAATTATCTCTGTAATTGAAAATCTTCGATATCTCAAATTCAGCCCTGTAGTAGCCCTCTGAAGCTTCTTTCAAATTCCACAGGTCTGACCTGATTTGGATTCTCCAAGACAAATTTGTGTCCAATCTCCCACAATGACCTAATTCTGGACTGGTTAAGTAGAGCGAAATTGTACGACTTGCCACGTGTCACTTTTTTGTCCTTTGTCTCTGAAATTGATAGCCCAGAAACTTCAGTCTGGGTACTTGCAACCACTTTTTACGGCACTTCAATCCAATGCCCAGAGAGAGAGTTATTGAAGTTTTCCCACGATCACCTCTTTGAGATGCAATTCAGGAGCCTGAAAAAGCACTACCTTCCACATATCATATCTCCAAAAATATTGCGAACCAAGCTCTGAAATTTTTGTTGAATTAAGGATTCTGTAGCTTCACCATATGAATTTCAGATCATCCTTCAGAAAAAATTTTACAGCGCAAATGCCACGATGACCTGTTTAGGAGCCCTCGAAAATAATCGCCTACGCATCATATTCCTCCGAAATTATTGCGAACCAAACTCGAAAGTTTAGTACAAGCTTCCTCAGAGTTTTTCCTTCGCACCCTAAAAATTTCAGCTTCCGAAACTTCGTAGAAAAAAAGTTATAGCGAAAATTCCACGATGACCTGTTTGGAGCAGCGAAACCCTAGAATCCAAAGCTCTGATACCAAATGTTGTGTAACCAGCTCCAAAAATAGAAGAAAAGAGATATCAACGCCTTAGAAATGAGCCACTTCGAGGGGGAAACCTCCAATACATTACATAAAATGAACAATTCTTGGATGATACAATTTACAAAACCTCCTTTCTATATATAGGAGTCCATGGGGCCATAATGTAATCCTAGTGGGCCACAATGTAATCCTAGCCGACCTAACAATAATAATTTAAGGGCACAATAATAACAAAATGGGGGTTACAAGGGTACAATAATAAAAATAAGGGGTTTATACTAACAATAATAAGGGGCTATACTAGTGATATAGGGACCTAACATAAAATTTTCCTATTCTAACAATCTCTCTAACTCTTGTACTTTGTCTTCTTTTTTCTTCTGTAAAATTTGTACCTCGGATACTTTATCAATGGTGGCGGTATCATATGCTCCTGCTTATTGTGATAACTTAGTTAAATGCTCTATAGGATCAACCAAAGGGTCTTTCCATATAATGTCTACAGATTCATTCATAATATTTTAAATTGTTTCATCCATTCTCCTCCTCTTTATTCTCTTAAATACAGCCTTATGACTGGGACTGTAGAAGACATCAAGTGAGGGTATCTCTTCAATATGTAAAAAAATATGCTCAGTAGGGTATGCCAGAATGATCTCTTGATGATGAACTTCAGCTACCTGTTGTAGCAGAGTTGCAGTTTCCACTAAATGCTGAGAATGCTCTGGAATTTGAAAACTTGTGGATTCATCAATATTAGGCTTTGGTTGTGGTGTTTGCAGTGCCTTGGAAAACGTTTCCCATTCAGTCTTCAAATATTTTAGCTAAGACTTCTCTTCCTAATCGGGTGTAATGCCAAAGATCAATATTGACTTTTGAAATATTTTCAATATCGACTTCCTTGAGATATTGAAAAGTTGATATTGAAGTTTTCCTTGACTTCCTTGAGATCAATATCGAAAAGTGAAAAAGTACCATACTGCAAAGGGAAAGTAGGCCAAATGTCCTTCTTGGCATCTTTGAGTTTCTCAGAAATGCCACTTACTACAAGTTGGTAAGCAATTTCCCTAGCTAGGATTTTATCAGAAACATAATAGGGAAAAACATGGGAAGAAGAATAACTCCTGAAAACTTTTATATAAGTGAAATTCTCTTCGGTAAACCATCTAGCAACTAGAAAAAATGTATTTTCTAGCCTCGTTAGAAATCCTAGGGGCTTTTTCATTAAAGATAATCTGATGCATGGGTAACATGACTCCATTGCGAGTTTTATAAAAATTTAAATGAAAATTGGATTCCCAAAGGGATCAGTGGTAAATATGGATTAGAGTGGGGTCTTGGGTTGTCCATTTCCATCCCATGATAGGAAAACTTGAACAAAGGCAAATTGCGTCCATAATGTAAGCACTCATGTAAAAGGGGGGTATTGTCATAGAGGAAACACTTCTTTTACTTCTATAATCCATGATATTTTTGGCCAAATTATCAGAAAATATGTTCTCCCAATTCATAATATAAGAATTGACAATTGCGCCAATTAAAGGGACCTAGTCTACAAAAAACCTACTAGTATCTTACTTTGTAAACAATCTACATAACATTCCAGCATCATAGCAATAAGGGGAGGGTAATTTTGCTATCGAGTGCATACCGAGTTTTTCCCATTTCATCTTGCTTTGGTCATATTTCCATCCCTTTATAACTTTCATCAAGTCTGTATGCTTCTTTGTAAAGCTTTGGACAAAATATTTATCATAATTATTCTGCGTCATGGGAAAGTGGTACATTGTCCTCAAATATTCTACAGTGAATGAACCAATATTCTCCAACTCTGAATTCTTAAATGACCTATCTTCTATGTTAAGGTGGTCAAATACCCACTTTACCATATCTGTGTAGGGGAGAATCTTCAGCCTCGTTGCTACTTTATGAAGAAACGAGCATGCAACGTTGAAGTAGGACGGTTCTAAGGAAACTTATGCGTCAGCGTTAGCTATTTTGACTATTACCATTGGTTGTTCATCCTTGAAGAGTTGGTACATTGTTTCCCACAAAGAACTATCGCAATCCTTGTTGTAGGTGGCATCTGAGAACAATGGAGGCATGTCTGAGTCTTCACCGGTGGATGTTTGGGAAATTTCCTTGCCTTTCTTTTTCATTCTAGTTATTCTCTCTTTGTTAGGTGGTTTCCTAAATTCAAGTGAACATAGTAAACTTAGATCTAAGATGAATGGAGAGAAGGATGGAGCTAAAACAATATAATAAAAAATCTAGCTCTCAACTATTCAAAACACGCTCGAAGTAGATATCAATATTTTAAACCTTGCTCCCATTAAATGTCGTTTATAACCCATAATTCTTCCTATCAAATCTCTTACACACATTTACGTAATATGTCTAATCTAACAATTTAAGAAATTAGATATTATATCCGGTTGATTAGATATGAATCATTTCGCGCACTTGAGTAATAAGTATTAATAACACATATCGAAACTTTAAACCATTACCATTATTTATTTATTTTGTCACCGACGAATTTCAGGAAATGCGATCCGCGCAAATCGCAGATTGTAATTTTCATGTGGTAATAAAAATTTATATTTGGTTATTCGCTACAAAATGTGAAATGTGCTAAGGAATCATGCTGATGCACTTTATCGGACCTTTGGAACTTTATAATTGTTTCTTTATTGATTCGTCGGGTTCGACCCATCGAAATATTTACCGAATTTCCATAAGCTGACTTTTTAAAAGGCATGATGCGATTTCTTTTTTTAAAGGGTTTTTTAAATAATTCGTAACGAGAATTCTATATAAATCGAAAATTTTGTATCACATATCACAATTCACAAAACTTATATATGTTTTAACTTATTCGGCTTGTAAGTTATGTGATTTACGATGAGCGTTTTTAAAATCAAAGTGAAAAGGGAAAAACCTTTATTTCCTAAAGTTTTAGACTTAGGTGAAGATAAAATCAAGCTCATAAATTTATATTTATTTTTAAAGGGTCCCCATTTATTTAAAGTAAATGGGGGGTTTTTTATAGTAAAACAATTGGTGATTCACTTGGGAGAACCAGCTATCTCTGATTAGTTTTTTGAAATTTCTAAAAACTTTTTCGAAATAAAAATAGTTGCGGGAATGAATTTCAATAAATAATATCTCACTAAGCAATAAAATATCTCTTGATTATAATTCATAAGAATTCCTCTTTTAAAAATAAAAGTATGAATATCTATATCAGTCTTTACTAATTTCAAAAAGATGAAGTTGGTGGCTCTTTCAGATTAGCATTATAAATATATACTCTTTTATCATAGGTAGAACTTCTGATCCAATAGGAATTTTTAAGCTTTTGGAAGGGTTATATTTTACCCAGCAATGATTCATTGTCCCATCGAGTCACTCTTACAATCTTCAAAAATAAGTTCAATTTTATATACTTCATCTCTTTTGGAACTTGTTTTATTTTCTGTAGATATTTTCTTCTTTATTTTTAATCGCTTAAAAGCCATTGCATTGGCTTGGCAACCAAATATTGACAATGTCATTCACTGGTTGTAATTAAACTGATCAAGCTAGCTCTTGATGAGACCCCTTGTCCTTTTGATATAATCTCAATTCATTACCCTGTTTTGGTAGACAGTATCAGTAATGTCAGTTCAACTATTTCCCTATGAACATCGTAAAGAAGATCTTGATGAGACTTATTATCTTCTAAGGTTTTTATCATAATTTTTTGAATTACTTTCTAAAAATTGATAATTTTCCCAGATGGGGTGAATCATTGGTCCTTTTGAAGATTCTGGATAATAATTATTAGAGTTTAAGATTTATTATCTGTAAAAGAGTCTTTACTATGTTTTTATTGACTGATAACAGAATAACCATGCTTTATAAAGATGAGAGTTCATCAAAGAATAAATAACTTCAGTGAAATTTCATCATTCAGTAAAATTGAATCTATTTGATATTCGGAACTTTCGATTGTTTCCTTAAAAATTCTTATTTATGTAAGCGATAAATCAAAAATATTTTCTGAGATGTTGACTTGAAAAGCCAAAAATCAATACTATGCAACTTTTATTTTCCTAAGAAAAATAAAATACAATAATATATAGGGAATAGAATGGGTTACCTCCTATTAAAAATATTTCTTTAAAATCTTCCCATTAACAGGCAAAGAATCTCTTTTTCCTGATAGATCTTGAAATAAAAATGTTGATGGGCTTATTTCTTCAATGATTTGAAATGGACCTAGCCACTGTTTTTGGAATTTGGTGTGTTTACCTTTTTCCTCATGTTCTTTGTCCCATTTCAATACCAGATCACCAACTTGTAAGTTTTTAGGAGTGACATAAGTTGTATCAAATGAATATTTAACTATATGTTTATGATGTGCATGAGTAACATTAGCCCTCTCTCTTTCCCCTTCAAGCTTAAGAATTTGAAATTGTCTTACTTGTAAGGAAGAAGAAGGGGATTCATCAATAAATTGAACTAAGGAAAGAGAAGGAAAAACTATATTGGTAGGAAGAACAACTTCTTTCCCATAAACAAGATTGAATGGAGAAGTTCCAATGGAGGCCTTCTGAGTTATTCAAACTACCCAAAGAGAAAATGTTAATGACTTGTGCCAATTTCGTTGGTTTTCGTCAATAGTTTGTTTGATGATTCTAATAAGTTTTTTATTTGTGGATTCTTCTAAACCATTTCCTTGTGGATAATAATTAGCAAAATACTTAAGTTTAAAACCTTTTTTTATTGCAAATTCTATCATAGCAACTCTTGAGAAATAAGTTACATTATCGAACATTAAAGCAGTGGGTAAACCAAACATAGTTATGATAAAATGATCAATGAAATCATTAATATTCTCAGAGTTGGCTACCTTTAGTGGAATTTCCTCCACCCATTTAGTAAAATAAATTGTAACTGTGAGAATATATTTATGATGTTTGTAAGAGTTAGGAATGATCTCACCGATTATATCGATCCCACTGATTATTGGTTGTTCGATGTTAACTGGTTGTAATGGGAAAGTTGGCTTCCTTTGTCTTCTAGATGCACTTTGAAAAACTTTTCATTTCCTTGCATACTCATGAGCATCATGGAAAACTTTTGGCCAACGGTAACCTGCATGTAGGACTTTATGTGATGTTGTATTCCATCCAAAATGTCCTCTAGCTGGTCCATCATGGAGTTCCTGCAAAGATTTCTCTGCTTCAGTTTTCTCTAAGCATCTTAATAACTTAGAATCAAAGTTTATTCTAAACAATACATCATTGATAATTTCATATTTATTTGCCTTTAATCTCAAAGCATGTTTTTTTTTTATAACTGAGTTGAGTTGGGGCATATCCATTTTTCAAATAGAACTTGAGATCAGCATATTGAGACTACACATGATTGAGGCTTACTTTTGATCTTTACACATTATTAGCTGAATCTGATTCTGATGATAAATGGGATACTATTGTTAGAATTCTACAAAAACCTTGACCTCTAACACTATTATAAGGTCTAATTTCTACATCATATTCGTGTAAAGAAGCAGCCTAGTTAGCCCTTTTCTCTCCTAACTTTCTTTGCATCAATAATTGTCTCATTGCAGAGAATGGAACTATTATCTTGGTCTAATTTTTGAGGAGAAATGGCCTAAAATGCTTTATATCTTTAAAGATAAAAAATTCTTGATTCCCAAAAGATGAATAGTTTAATTCTGTGCCTTGCAAATTGGAACTGAAAAATGATATTGGTGCTTCAATTTATTGGTCATTAAGATGTGTGAGAACAACAACATAATATGTATCTGATGAGAATGTGTATAAAGTAAAAGGATTAAGAAATTTGGGAGTAGTGAGAAATGGAGCATTGATAATAGATTTTTTGATTAAATCAAATTCTTCTCTTTCATTATGTCCCCATTGAAAGACTGATTTTTTTTTTAATCATGGTTTGTAAAGGTAAAACTATTTGCGAAAAGTCAGGGACAAATCTCTTTACAAAATTTATCAGTCCAAGAAATGACAACATAGTTTTCTTATTATGAGGGAAAGGAATTCTTTTAATCTCTTTGATTCTTTCAGGATCAATATAGATACCTCTCTTAGACACAATTAATCCTAAAAAATTTCCTTCATCTAGAGCAAAATATGACTTCTTTAGGTTTAATGAAATTCCATACTCTTTACATCGCTCAAAGACTTGTTTTAGGTCATTTTCATGATTGGTTGCTTGTCTAGAAAATACTGTAATTTCATTTAGATAAATAACCACTGATTTTTTAATGAATCCTCTAAAAAAAAATTCCATAGCTCTTTGAAAAGTGGCACCTGCATTGATTAGCTCAAATGGCATATTTTGATAGGCATAAGTTCCCCACTTAGTCTTGAATGTGGTATTTAATCTATCATCTGGATGTACCAATATTTGGTTATATCCTGAAAATCCATCTAGAAAAAACATAAGTTCAGAACCATCTACTATTTTCAGTACTTATTCCAAGGTTTGTAATGGAAAATTGTATTTTTGACATGATTTATTCAAATTTCTAAAATCGATACAAATCCTAATGTCACTATTTTTCTTCCTAACAAGAACCAAATTTGAAACCCATTTAGAATGTCTAACTGAAAATATGATCTTAGCTTTGAGGAGTTTATTCAACTCAGTTTTGATTTGATTTTCAAGATTTAGGTGAATTTTCCTCAACTTTTCTTGTATTGGTTTCTCATATGAAATCATAGTAATAATGTGTTGAATAACATAAGTGTCATATGTTTTAAGATCAGTGTAATCCCAAGAAAAAACACTTTTGTAAGTTCTTAATAACTTGACAAATGATAATCTTTCATTAGAAGATAGACCAAGACATAAATTGACATTTTTTGGTTTATCATCAGTTTCGATATTTACTAACTCAATGAACTTTGAGTTTTAAATTAGTGACTCTCTTAAACCTATCTTTTAGATCATAAAGGTCTTCTAATTTGACAACTGACTTAGGAATTGGATTTTCATCATGTTATTCCTTTATCTAAGTGTCATTTTCATTTTCATCTAGAGTTTTATTATCATAAGATCCTTCAGATGTAAGGAAATCTATGATATTAGAATAATTATTAAATACTCTCCAATTGGTAATATTATAAGGAACATATGGTCTAAAAATCAATTCAATGGCAAATCTATTGAAACTAAATTCTTGAGATGGAATTAATTTCGATGCTACATTAGCCAATAAATTTGCACTAGAATTTTTTATTCTGGGTACAGAGGAAATATTCAAAGCTAACAAATATTCAATTCTTTGTAGTGTACCTAGAGGGGATAATATAAGGTACAGAGGGAGGTATCCAAGGCAATAATATGATGTAATAATATAAGAATGATAAATAAATGGGCCATAGTTAATAAATAAAGTGGTTAACCCACATTATGTAAGGGACCACATGTAGCTAGGGAATAAAGTGATAATTCCATTGTATTGGATGTATGGTACTGAGAGACCCATGGTAACTACCCATGGTATTACATGTATGAAACCTATATAGAGGCTAGAGACTCTCCATTGAGAGATGTCAAGGGTTATTGTATTGACAAGCATATGGCTTGTGGAGTGATCTCCTTCCTTAAGGAGTGAATGTATGGTGTTTCCCTACCTCAAGGGTTTGGGTAGTTACCATGGGTCTCTCAATACCATACATCCAATACAATGGGCTTATCACTTTATTCCCTAGCTACATGTGGTCCCTTACATAATGTGGGTTAACCACTTTATTTTTTAACTATGGCCCATTTATTTATCATTCTTATATTATTACATCATATTATTGCCTTGGGTACCTCCCTCTATACCCTATATTATCCCCTCTAGGTACACTACATTCTTGGACTAATGATTGATAATGTTTAAGATTTCCAGAATGACAATGGATGGTATTTCTTACTTGTTTGACAATCATTTCTGAATCTCCTAGTACTTTGAGATATTTGATGTCAAGATCAATTTCTTTGTACAAACCTTGGATTAATGCTTCATATTCTGCTATATTGTTTGTGCAATCGAATTCAAGTGTGCAGGCTAACATGGTTTTTTCTCCTTTTGGGATTATTAAAATACAATCAGCTCCTGCACCATCTTCTGATTTAGAGCCATCAAAATAAAGAATCCAAAATAAATAATTAACTACTGCTTTATCTACAAAATGTTTACACTTAGAAGTGTCTGTCTAGGAAAAAATTTCGATTTGAGAGATAACTGCCTTATCGAAAAAGGGTCATGGTTGAGCATTAAAATTTCCAAGAAATGATTCTACCGAGTAATGTCCAATAATATTATTATTGAACGCTATTGGCTTATTTATCCCTTCAAGATCAGTGATTGCATACTTCATGAATTTCTCTTGATCTACCCAGATTTGGTTTGGCTTTCCATTGTGGGGTAGCCACATATGTGACCAGTCTGTTGTGAAATATCCATGAAGCTTCTCATACCACTCTTTGCTTAACACTAAACTGTAAAAATTAGGAATATCAGCCACTAATATATCAATTATCTAGGCAACCATAGGGTTTGATGACAATATGATAGAGACATGATTTATTTCTTCTACAACCTCTACTTTAGTTCTATCAAGTTGTACTATATGAACTAGAGAACTCTGAGGAGTTATGTTCAACTTAGCACATACTGATTTTTGCATGATATTAGAGGAAGCCCCTAAGTCTATTAAAAAATTGTGGACATTCTTATTATATATCTTATAGTTTAAAATAAATTGAGGAGTATGAGAGATGGATCGATCACCTATCATAATTAAATTTGTAGCATCTATTTAAGTTGAAGGAGAAGGAGGTTTACCCATTTGATTAGCAACTTGGACTACTACTGGAGAAGGTAAGGCTGAAGTAGGAGCCACATTCAAATCTCTGAGTAATATATTTTGTTGTTGTTTTAATTTAGTAAGTTCATGAATTGAAATTTTGGCCCTGGCCTTTTTCATATCCTCAACTACATTATATTCATTAGTGTCAGAGACTACCATTGTCTTTGATGTAGGTGGAACATCTGAATTAGTTGGGTTAGTTTGCGTAGCCTTAGTTGTAGACCTTTTACTTACTGTTTTATCTTTAGCGGGCATTGATTTCTTCTGTTTCTAATTTGGTTGTGTTGCTTCAGTGGTATTCTTGCTCATTGTACTTACAGGTAAAGCTTCTTGTTTTTTGTCATTTGGTAGGATAAAATCCCACATTCTATTTAGTTCAACTTCTTCTTCTACTTTAGTTTCTTCTTCTTCTATTTTCTCTTCATTTATATCTTGATCAGACTCAACATTAGATATGATGTTGGGTAGTTGAGAATTGGAAGAATGATTTTTCTTGAAGGGTCTAAAGGTTTTCTTTGAATTTGAATTTTCGGCAACTTTTTTCTTGATCTCTACCATTTCATTTGTCACGGAATTTAAAAAATTTTGAACACCTTCTACATAAAAAGGGTCTTTGGGTGGCTTGTTCTTTGAATCATCTTTGAAAGATACTTTCTTTGATTTCCTATCTTCTTGGGAATTCTTATTTTCAAGAGTGATTATGCATTTCTCTACAGATAAATATTCCTTCATATTTTATGCCAATGTAGGGATTTTATCTCTATCAACAAAAAAGGCTATATTAGATGGAAGAGATGAAATATACCACTCAATTTGAACTTTTTCACCAAGAACTAATGTAGCAGTAATTTTACTGAGTAACTTATTAAATCTTGAATTGAAATATTTTATTTTCTCTCCTGTTTTAGCCTTTATTTTTGATAGATCATTGATGAGTGATACAATGGTTCTTTCTTCTCCAAACTTAGCTAAAAATTTCTCTTCGAACATATTCCAGCTATTTATAGAGCGGGCAGGTAATGAGAAATACCACGATCCCGCAAATCCTATGAGAGTATATAGAAATAGTCTTACAACACAATATTCTTCAACAACCTATTTTAAATTAAGGGCTAACATGTAATTATGAATGTGTTCTTCAGCTGGAAGACCATCATCAGGATTAAATTTAGGTAACCATCTTTCAGGGTATTTTGGAAGAGGATGAAGAGGGGCAGGAATTTGTACATCACCTAGATTATTCCATGGTTGTACATTTGGTGGAGGTACTTGGCATATACCATTGGACCTTGGGTGGAGGTGATGGATTGAGTTTGAGTTGAAGAAGAGGCAGGCTGAATGTTAAAACTAGTTGAAGGAGTAGAATTTTATGTACTGGAACTAGTTAAAGTAACACTGATTGTTTGAATGGAAGTTGTGGAAGTGAGTGGAGGTAATGGAGGTGAATGGGGTGGATTATTAGATAAGACCTCACTGGCGATTGACTCCGATTCAATATTATTTGTCTTCCTTCGAGAAGTATCAATTGGAAATTCAAAAGGAGTAATTCTTGGCTTTTGAGTTTCTAATCAAGTTAATATTCTTCTAGGTTGTAAAGAGGATGAAACACTAACCTCATATGATTGAAAAGTTTCAGGATTTTCAGCAAAAATGGATACTCTTTCTAAATTTTCTATCAAAGACTGAACTTCTCGAGGATTTTGATAAAAATCTAGAGATATTATAGGTTGATTTTCACTAGGAGATTTAGGAGAGGGATGTTCAACTTCAGATCTTAAAGATTTAGATCTAGCTAATGTTCTAGAAGTTGAAGGGGATCTAGAGGGAGAGAGACTCTTAGATTGACTTTTATATTGATCATATCTTCTTGCCATTCACAATTGGCCCTCCTTTTAGCACCAAAATGTTGAGGGCTTGGAATTCTGTTGCAACAAAATGGGGGAAAACCATCCAATCCGGACCTTAGAACAAGTCCCTTTTTGTTTGGTGTGGTGGATCCAATTGGGGATAAATGGACCAGTTTCCAAATAAGGATGAATTAGGGGTGTGTTTTTCTTATATAACATGAAAATGGGAAATGATTTTAATATATCATATGCATTTATCTAAACTATCTATTATATTATATACCCAGGGTGTTTCTTCCTTTATGTGATCTAAAAAGATATCTTCCAACTATTAGTAATGAATATTATTTAAAAGTTGAAAGAGATGAAAATTATGTAAAGATAATTCTTTTAACAAAGTAGTTTGATTAAAAGAATTGTGAAATGTATATCACATTTATATGTTTGATTATATATAAGATAAGAGATCATAAACAAATATCAGTACAAAAGTGCATTTAACATTCATTTATGATAACAGTTCAAATATATAATGCAAATAAAAAGATAAATGTCAATCTAAAAAGTAAAACTTAATATAATGTGTAGAAGTACCATATATACGAAGTCCTACTCATATAAACTAATAATAGTTTTTTTCTCCTCCTCACTTTCAAGCAATTTAAAGACTACAATAGTGCAACATCAATTAAACAACTTCAAATGTTAAAAGATAATATATTTCGTTCCATTAATCCAGCAAAGAATTTACAAACTTACAGAAGTGCATTCTTTGCAAATGTTTTTGACAAATTTCTGGACCCTTCTCTAAATGCACAAGAAGGGTTTAAATACTAAACTACAATATGTTTAAAAATATATTATTACATAAATATAGAGGAGGTTTCAAACAACCATCCTCATAAGGAGAAAATTTAAACTACAATCTAGGAAAATAAAATAACGACATGATTATGTGTGATGATCCTCTTTGCACATTTGATCTAAGAGCTAACAAATATCCACCATTGGATTTAGCTGATCTGGCTACAGAATTCCTGATCTGGTCTGGCCTTTGAAAACTACATTCAAAAGTGTTGGCTGAGACTTATTTGTTGAATCAGTTAATGACTAAAGAGTTAGGCACTGATGATAAGGTGTGATCAGAAAATTCCAGTAATTTTCTTGATCAAACTTATTTTTTTTAATATTTTCCTCCTGTATCTCTGTATTTTTCTTCCATTGTGCTTCTAGTTGCTTGAGTTCTAAGAGCACTTTAGTTGTGGATTCTTTAATAAGTTGAGCTTTCAAAATATTTTCATTAACAAATTCAATAATTTCATTTGTTAACATTGATGCCTTTGTTGTTTCCTTTTCTACTGCTCTCAGTTGTACTTCCCAATCCTTAAATAAAATCTCTTTGTGAAATTTTTCTATCTGAGGTAGGTCAGCTTTCTTCCTTGAGTCAGATCCTTGCCACTGAATGAACTCATTAATTTTCTTTTCAAATTTCTCGATTCAACTCTCCTGTTAGCTACTTGTTGGGTCAGGATTTCTCTTGTATCACAATGAGAGCTGGTGATTGAAGCTTGCTGACAAAAATTTTCTTGTTGTTTCCTTAGCTTTGCATTCATGTCCAGTGCTTCTTTTATGAACAACTCTACTTGAGGCTGGCTTTCAATTCCATTGTTTTGAGATTCAACAAGATGATGATCCTAGTGAAAATTAAGCACCTTCACTAGGTGGGGCCCACAGTCTATTTTTAGGTGTATTTATAATTTTAGAATGGTGAGAATATTCTAAAATTAGCAGGATGTTGATTCTAGATGGTTGAGAAAATTCTATCTTTAGATGAGTTTCTATTTTTAGAATATGGGAAAATTCTATTTATAGATCGCTAATCTAAAAATAGAATGCATGTTGATTATTATTAGCCCTTAATAATAATCAGACTATAAATAATAACTTATTCTCTTGGAGCACTTGATTTTAGTGAAAATATGTGGCACATCAGTGGGCTGAAGGAATTACGCATTCCAAGGTTGGTTGGTGAATCATGCATGATGTACTTAGTTGTAACTGAGTGTGACACAGTTGTAACAGAGTTGGAAGATTAGTTATGGGATTTGTTATTTAGTTTAACTCAGTTAAGTGAGTTAAACTTAGTTGTGCTAGTTGTAACTAAAGATACACTAGTGAAAGATGAGTGAATTAATTATTTAATTAATTCACAAGTAGTGTCTTACTTGCAACTGAAGAAATACAACAGTTAACTACTTACATGTCAGATCCAATGGAGAGGCAATGGAGAGATAGGTGAAAGGGTGTCTTGGATTATCAATTGTGACTATAGCGATGCATTCAATGCATCTACACATACATTGGAGATGCCAATGAGGATTGTGCATTCAAGAAAAGGCAAGATCGAATTCATTCAAGGATCTTCTTCAGCAGGGATTACACAGTGGAGGCAGGCTATCAAGAGGCAAGAAATTGGTGCATAGATATGCAAATTTCTGCATGACAGTGTGTGACGATTGTATATTATACTAAGAGCTCTATGGGATGAGATTTGTATGATATTTTTACATGTTCCATTGATATACATAATATATGATAGTTGGGTTTTTAGCTTTAATATTTTCCGGTAAAACATCTTGTTATGTGCGATTAATTTTGCTTCATATGTGATTTGTAATTGGAAATTTAATTTTTGCAAAGAATTAAGTGGACGGATTTTGTATTTAACATAAGATTAAATTGTTAGATCAGGAGAATATAGAAATAAATTAGTTTGTTTATAAATTTCTACATGGTACCAGAGCAGTGTTAATCACTGGAGATTGCAATATTGAAGCGGTGTTGAGTTTTGTGCCGGTGGACAATTCAAATTTTCTGCAACAATTTCTTGGTGTGACAGTTGAGTAAACATTGAAATGGCTATCAATGGGTTGCGGTTGGAGTATTCACTTGAGGGCATATCGAACTACATAGCCTAGAAGGACATGATGGAGGTGGTGCTTGAAGATAATGGCTTGAAGGAGTTCATCGATAGTGATGTTCCTAAGCCCACTTCGACGGATGTTGCATTACTTAATGCCTGGCAAAATAAAGTAGCGAAGACAAGAAGAATTCTGTTGGAAGGTTTGAAAGACCATATTGTTTCAAGCCTTCATGGGAAAGCCACTCCATTTGCAATGTGGAAGGCTTTGACAAGTATTTTGCAAAGCAGCAGTGACCATAGGAAGTTGGCGCTAAATGATAAACTCAAAAAAATCAAAATGGAGAAGGGCGACAGTATTCCAAAGTATCTCACGAAGTTTTTCCAATGTACGAATGAGCTGGGGAGTGTGGGAATTAAATTTTCTAATGATGACTTGGTGAGCTTGGCTCTCCTTGGACTTCCGAAGAGTTGGCACAATTATCAAGACTCTGTCAATGGGCAGGAGAAACAGTCGGATTGTAATATTCCATTATGGGAAAAGCAGAAATATAGTGCATAAAATGTAAGCAGCAGCAAGTATGTAACACATGAAACCATGAGACCAATATAGAGCCATATTATTAATCATATATGCAAAAAATAAGTACAAAATAATGAGACACAAATCATATAATGTGATCACACAAGCCTCCAATACATAAACACTCTCAAAAGTGAGATGTTGTTGTTATACAAAATGCCAGAGAGCTGCTACAATGCAGTCATATTAAGTATAAATATATCTAGAGATGATAAAATGATATCAAAATACTGATATAGGCTCCAATAGACTCTAGACATATAGATCTGAGCACTAGATCAGCTTTCCAAGTCAACCCAAGAGGGTTCCAGAAAATGCACACAATGTGTCAATGTAAGCAACCTCCCTAGGGTTGAAGGTATGCTGAAACAAAAAAAATGAGAATATATGGCTGAAGCTGATGTATAAAACTACAAATATTCTCCAATAGATCCTCTGGATGAAAGAGTGGTTCCTCCATTGAAGAGATCACCTCCCAAAACAACCACTGCAACTGTCCCTGCAACTCCTCATTAAAATAACGCAGATCTGGGCTGAAACTGCACTGTAGGGGATAAATACACCTTGGCTTGATGCCAAATATAACAATAAATCCAAAGGGGCTTCTTTACAGGCCTTCCAATGTATGGAAACCTTCCTCCGCTGCAAAACTAGCTCTGAAGACACCCAATATAATTCTCCATTGCTCCACCCTGCAACACAGCACAATATTCTCCAGAAATTACGCTAATGAAGAAAGTTGTAGCTTGGAATTAAGCCCGAGTGTGGAAATGAAGTGAAATACTCCTCCAAGAGGCCTCTGAAGGAGAGAGATGGGATTCCCGCTCGAGAACACCCGGTGTTAAACAACACAGCAATCTCAACTAAACAGCTGAAGAATGCAAGAAGTCTAAACATACCACATACAAAATAATAATCTAAAACATAACCTCTATGGCTGCCATCCTCTTCCATATATAAGCTATGATCTTTCTTACCCTTGGCCCCACTCCATTACTTCATTTCCTCCATGCAATCAATCTCCCTCCAAAACTGCGTTATTCCTCATTTAATGTACACTCCTCCATAACAGTGTTGTTGATTTGGTCAAAGTTGACCTATTCAACACGATCCAACCCCTGTTCATACTAAAAGGTGCTTTATTTAGCTGCTTAGAAGGTCTCCTTTCACACTTGAACTGTTTTTTTATTGCTGCTAAGGAGATTTATGGGCCTCCCTACCCATTTATTCACCTACCTAGTGACAAAATAACCTCTAATATTCCATTTAGCTAAAAGCTAAATTTTAGGAGTATTACGGCCCTCCCCTCCAAAATGTTGCTTGTCCTCAAGAAACTGTAAATGTGGAGCAAAATTCCTCCCCTCCTCTTGTGGCCTCCTCATCAATAGTCCCCACCATTGCTTTAGATATTCTACAATAAACTTGTCTCGCAATGGTTCCTCCCACATGTGCAAGTTGGCCTTTGGTGGATAAACCAAATGACTCTCATCATGAGAAAATGGAAGGTCTATATGGAAACTTTCTTGCTTTACAATGGCCTCTTCAAGGTAGGAGTGATGAAAAGAATAGGGGATCTCATTCCCAATGAGAGACTCCCATCTCCATGCTATCATCCAAATGAAATGAATCACCTTCCAGCATGGCAATTCATATAAAAGTTCCTCCCAAAGGTTCATGAGAGGCATATCCCAAGTGCTCCAAACAATCACATGGCTCACCTCATAAAGAAACAAGTGATATACTGTAGTGGCCATATCATCTCCCATACTCCCCTTGAAGCATGAAGCATAAAAAGTGTGGGAAAGGTCATTCCCAATGGACACATCCAACCAATGTGCCTTCCCTCCAATCATGTTCTCAAAAAATATAATAACATCATCAACATATGGAATCACAATCAAAGTCATGCTAGTTGCCATATGTAGTAAAGGAGAAGTACAATTGTCCCTCATGTGCAACCAGTGCAGTTTTTCTCCTAACTGTCATAGAATATGATATAACAAGTGTTCCTTCCACCACTTATTTTCCACCCCATTCTTCTTGCATGCTTGGAAAATGTGTATGATGTTTGGTTTTAATGAAGCATACCATGAATAATAAATCATCTCCCCAAAATATTATAGGGAATGGCCAACATCATCATTGCTCATGGCCCCAAGTAGCCCATGAAGCCAATAAGAAAGAGTGCCCCCTCTTGGATCAATACCCTGCACATGAGTGGTAAGAAAATCCAAGTACATAGTAAATATATCATGATTCTCATAAATACAATCCTTACCATACACTTGGTTTAAATCAGTGAGGTAGCTCATGGATGAGCTCCCTCTCACAGCTAATGAGTAAGGAGGTGGTGATGATAACTCTTCCCAAGAGTTATGTTTCTCTTCACCCTCTAAAAAACATATGCACTTCCTCATATGATAGTGCATCTCCTCTTTGAAGTCTTCCCACATGAATCCCTCCAAGATAGTATGCTATGCTCTAATGAAACCAGTGGGATTGGAAAGCAATATCTCATAGGTTGCATGTAGTAGTTTATCCTTGAGCTTTGATTCTTTATTCAAGTAGATATGATCATAGAAATAAATGACTCCATCAACCACTCTATACCTCCCATCTATCACTTGCCCATCAAGAACCTTATATGTGAAGAGGTTCTTGGAATATTCCACCAATAGTTGGGACTCCCAATATATATCTAGGCTTCCCAACAATGACAACGTTGTAGAAATATGAAATGAATCTCCTGTCATATCATAACTCTCCTCTTTGACTTGCTCAATGCCAAAGCCACATGTTGGAGGATTGTTACCCCACTTTTGCTGCCTCTCTTGCAGTTGATCTTGCCCAAGACAAGATTGGAGTTCATAGAGGTCAACCTCCTCTTGAAAGGTATCTCTCCTCAAAAACTTCCATAGTTTGGACAATGCATACAAGAGTGTCAATTACCTCTTGTCATATTCAAAAATATTCCTTATGTGTGGAATTATAATCTGTTGCCCCAAGGTTATGGAGTAGCCCTTTGACACCATGCTCATGTCATCATAGATTCTGGAATCATCATCTTTCAGCGCAAATAGTTGAGTGGGAGATGGAAATGTCCATATCAGAAAATTTTGCACCTCTCCTTTGAACCCATCAAAGGTTCTCTGCACTACGCTAGTTCCTCCCAAGGCTTCTCCCCTAGCCAAGTATATCAATGTTTCACCATGTTGATAATTCATCTTCTAATCAGGGGGTCTCCCTGGTGGAATGCCTCCATGTAAAGAGACATCAAAATATTGAGTAGACTATATAGGTGAGTGGATTGATTTTTCCCTCCCTTCATTGCATAAATCATTCTCCTTCTTCTGTATATAAACCCCTTGAAATAAACAAGGGTGCATGCTCCCCATCCTTTTGTGTTGATCTGTTCCTTCTTCTCCTCCTTTGATCAAGGTGTTACTTCCCATCACTACTGTCACATGATGCTCCTTGGGAATCTTTTTCAAAGATGCAAAATATCCTCCTCTTGAAGCAATAGCTTCATGCCCATCCCCATGTGGTGATGTTTCTTCTCCTGAAGTGACGGCATTGTTACTTATTTTCTGCTCTTCCTCCTCATTAATAGTTGAAAATACCTCATCAACAATGAGAGACCCTAGATCTTGGTCTCCCTTGAAGGAGGAATCTTCATGCCTTCCCTTTGAGAATAAATATCTTCCTGCAATGGGGATCTTTCCCTTGGAAAGGTGTCATACAAGATTTTATCCCCTTCAATAGAAATATGAGGTGGAGCTGGTGCAATGGATCTTTCCAACTCATGCAAAGGGTTTGAGTGTTTATGTTTTTCTAGCTCAATCAAAGATGTTTCATATTGTTTTACATAAAATATCTTCACTAATATCTTAGTGAATCTTGCATAAGTAGCTATATTTGCATGATTAAATGAAGAAGATTCATAAAACCACCAACTACTAGCCTTACCTTCAAGATGCAATGTTGCTATCCTAAGGGCTTCCTTTTCTGAAACTTGATGTAGATGTAAATATGAGTCTAGATGATCTATCCAATCCTTGGTTGTTCATGTGGAGGACCCATCAAAATTTGGCAAGAATAATCTACCTATTTTTCTTTTGTTATGATTTTTGGGTCTTATTTCCTCCTTGAGTTGGCAAAACTCTTGGAAGTTCAAGTGCTCTTTGAATCTCCAAGATTGAGATTCATACTCCTGAATATAGTCACTCAAGGTCTCCTCCTTTGGTTCATCTTCTTCCTCCATCTCCCTTGCAGTAAATATGGGCATAATATTTCTTTTTGGATCATACTGTGTGGTTGCATTCCCACTCCCATCATGCAAAAATCTAGGGCGTGCTTCATATTCAAACCACTTTGGAGATTCCCTACACATCTCCTTTCTCATCTTCTTGATATCTCCCTTGATGCTCTGCATTTTTTTAAAAAGAAGCTTTGAGAGCCCCTCTTCCTCCCTTCCTCCAAATAATGGAGTCTTGTCTTTGTTTCTTCTGTACATCTCCTCTTCTTGTGATAAGCTTCTCCTTATGGTGACATATTGGTTGAATGCACAGGCTGAGCCAAGGTTATGCTCTAATACCACTGTAATATAACCTTACGGGAAAATCAGAAATATAGTGCATAAAATGTAAGCAGCAGCAAGTATTTAACACATGAAACCATGAGACCAATATAGAGCCATATTATTAATCATATATGCAGCAAATAAGTACAAAAAAATGAGGCACAAATCATAGAATGTGATCACACAAGCCTCCAATACATAAACACTCTCAAAAGTGAGATGTTGCTGTTATACAAAATGTCGAAGAGCTGCTATAGTGTAGTCATATTAAGTATAAATACAGATAGAGATGATAAAATGATATAAAAATACTGATATAGGCTCCAATAGACCTTATACATACAGATCTGAGCACTAGATCAGCTTTCCAAGACAACCTAAGAGGGTTTCTGGAAAATGCACACAATGTGTCAATATAAGCTGCAGCCCTAGGGCTGAAGTTATGCTGCAGCAAAAGAAATGAGAAGATATGTCTAAAGATGATGTAGAAAACTACATATCTTCTCCAATAGATCCTTCGGATGAAATATTGGTTCCTCCACTAAAGAGATCAGCTCCCAAAACAATCACTGCAACTACCCCTGCTACTCCTCCCTAAAATAACGCAGATCTGGGCTGAAACTGCGTTGTAGGGGATAAATACACCTTGGCCTTATGCAAAATATATCAATAAAGACCGAGGGGCTTCTTTACAGGCCTTCCAATGGATGGAAACCTTCCTCCACTGCAAAACTAGCTCTGAAGACATCTAATATAATTCTCCACTACTGCACCCTGCAACACAGCACAATATTCTGCAGAAACTACGCTGATGAAGAAATTTGTAGCTTGGCCTTAAGCCTGAGTGTGGAAATGAAGTGCAATACTCCTCCAAGAGGCATCTCAAAGAGAGATATGGGATTCCCACTCGGGAACACCCGGTGCTAAACAACACAGTAATCTCAACTAAACAACTGAAGAATGCAAGAAGTCTAAATAGACCAAATAAAAAATAATAATCTAAAACATAACCCCTATGGCTGCCATCCTCTTCCTTATATAATTTATGAGCTTTATTACCCTTGGCCCCACTCCATTAGGTCATTTCCTCCATGAAATCAATCTCCCTCCAAAACTGCATTATTCCTCATTTAATGTCCACTCCTCCATAATAGCGTTGTTGATTTGGTCAAAGTTGACCTATTCAACATGATCCAACCCCTGTTCATACTCAAAGGTGCTTTATTTAGCTTCTTATAAGGTCTCCTTTCACACTTGAAGTGTTTTTTTATTGCTTCTAAGGAGATTTATGGGCCTCCCTACCCATTTATTCGCCTACCTAGTGAAAAAATAATCTATAATATTCCATTTAGCTAAAAGCTAAATTTTAGGAATATTACAAGGATTGGGAGTGACTATGGTCAGATCTAGTGTAGGAGGAGATAAGGCGGAGTACCAGGGATGGCTCTTCATCAAAACATGATGATGAAGAGGATTATGCTTTGGCTACCAAATCGAGGAAAGGAAAGGGGAAGAAATCCCATCCAAAATCCAAGGCTAATGGAAAGAAGCTAGATTTGTCCAAAGTGAAGTGTTTTCATTGTCACGAACATGGGCATCTCGCCACTAACTGCCCACAAAAAAAGAAGAACAAGAAGGTTGTTGGAGCTGCAGTTGGTGAGGTCCTTGCCTCACAATTTCAACTTGATTTCTCCTTGATCGCATGCTTGGTATCAAGTGCAATGGGATCGGTGTGGTATCTTGATAGTGGTGCTTCCTTCCACATGACGGGAGATAAGGAGTTGTTCAGTGACTTGGAGGAGAAAAATCTTAAAATGCATATAGAGATGGGTGACGATGGATGATACAGTGTGATTGACATAGGTACCATTACCTTTGAGAGGGATTCAGGTAAACCATTTATGTTTAAAGATTTTATGCATGTTCTAGGTCTAAACAAGAACTTGGTCTGAGTCGCGATGTTGGAGGACAGAGGTTATGACGTTGTTTTAAGCGAGGGAAAATCTTTCCTGTGACACAAAACAACGGTTCAAACCAAGAGGATAGGGATTCGATTCAAGAATCTCTAAAAGTTGGAGGTAGATGGCTACGCTGCAATGGTGGGAAAAGAAGAAGACATGGTGAGCCGGGATGAAGGCGAATTATGGCACAAGATATTGGGCCATCTTCACCATGGCACCCTGAAGGTTTTGCATAAAATTTATTCTGGACTTCCCAAGGGTACACTTGCACAGTTAGATCAGTGCATGGGATGTACTATGGGTAAGTTTGTGAAGACCACCTTTCATGAAAATCATAACCATGCTTCGGTGATCCTGGAGAGAATTCACACAAATGTGTGTGGACAATTCTCGGTTGCTTCAACAAAAAAACACAGGTATTATGTTTTTTTTTTATGACTATTCTCATAGATGCTGGATCTTCTTCATGAAGAAGAAGGATCAAACATTCTAAAAGTTCTGTGAGTTTAAAGCATTAGTGGAGAAGGAGTCAGGGAAGCAAGTGAAGGCTCTGCAGAGCAATAATGGTGGTGAATATATCTCAAACAAATTCAAATACTTTCATAGCAAAGAATGAATTCGAAGAGAACTCATAGTGCCTCATAACCCACAATAGAATGGGGTCACGGAGAGGAAGAACATAATGATCGTGGGTGCTACACGAGCTATGCTGCATGACTAGGGCCTACCAATGCACTTGTGGGCGGAAGCATGCAACACAGTGGTTTATGTGAAAAACCGTTGTCCTCATAGAGTACTTGGTATGAGTACACATGAAGAAGCTTTTACTAGTAAGAAGCCGCATGTTTGTCATTGAAATATTTTTGGCTCATCTGTTTATGTTCATGTGACCAAGAATGCCAAGAAGAAGCTGGAGCCGACTGCAAAATTTAGGATATTTTTGGGGTACACAGAAACACCCCATAATTATCATGTGTATTTACCAAACATTCGGATGACTATGGTGCAACGGGATATAAAATTCAATGAGGAGAAAGCCATGAATTTGTCGCTTGAGAGAGAGCTACACTTGCATGCAAAGGACGAACTTCTGGTTCCCAAAGATGAGCCTCTAGATGTGGATTAGCCACAGGAGGATATTCAGGGAGTGGAGGAGTCCACTCATGCAGAACCAAACATCATAACAGGAAAAAAGTGTACCATAGAATATGACATGTTGAAGCTTGATGTGGCAAAGAATGTAGGAGTCCCTACTTCAAATCGCAGATAGAGACAGTCACCTAACCAATTCACTGGATATATGGCTCTCATGAGCAAGTGTATCATGACAGAGCCATCTTCCTTTGAGGAAGCAGCATAGGAGCCCACATGGGTAGATGCCATGGTGGAGGAGTATGACTCCATTATCAAAAACAGTGCTTGGGAGATTGTTCCAAGGCTAGTTGGTAAATCAGTGGTAGGTTCAAGATGGATCTACAAGGTAAAGAAAGTTGTTGATGGGAGCATCGAGAATTATAAGGCAAGATTTTTTGCCCAAGGCTTCTCACAGATCAAGGGGATTGATTATGAAGAAACCTTTGCACATGTCGCATGATATTCTTCCATAAGGACCATCCTTGCTCTCTCAGCGCAGATGCGTTGGCACATTCATTAGATGGATGTGAAGACTGCGTTCCTTAATGGGATCATTGAGGAAGAGGTGTACATTGAGCAGCCTGAAGGATTCAAGATCTTTAGCAGCGAGTCGCATGTGTGCAGACTCAAAAGAGAACGGTATGGGCTGAAGCAAGAACCCCGTGCTTGGTACACTTGGATCGACAGTTATTTCACTGGACTTGGGTTCACCAAGAGTGAGGTGGATGCAAACCTATACCAAATTATGGTGGAGGGTAAGCTTTTAATCATTTTTCTTTATTTTTATGATTTAATACTGATTGGTGATGAGCAGTTGATACACTCATGCAAGGAGGACCTTGAAAAGGAGTTCGAGATGAAGGATATGGGTCTCCTTCATTATTTCCTTGGATTGGAAATATGGCAGCGAGAAGGTGAACTGTTTATGTATCAAGGCAAGTATGCTCAGGAGATACTCAATAAGTTTCACATGGAGGACTACAAAACCATGGATACTCCTCTTCCAGGAAATTGGAGGAAAGAGGATGCTACATCGGTAGAGACAGTGTATGCTAATGTCTATCGACAGTTGGTGGGTTCACCCATGTATTTAGTTAATACAAGACCAAGCATATGCTATGTGGTGAACTAGCTTATTCAAGCGATGGTTAAGCCTACCAAGCTCTTTTGGAAGGTGGGAAAGCATTTCCTGAGATATCCCAGGGGCACATCTGAGTATGGTTTATGGTACAGACAGACGGATGAGGTGAAGTTGCATGGCTTCACAAATGTAGATTGGGCAGGCAGCCCAACAGATAGAAAGAGCACATTAGGAGGGGTTTTTTAGTATCGGATCTATAACTGTTTCTTGGTACAGCAGGAAACAGGGATCTGTGGCACTCAGTTCAGCGGAAGCGGAATACATGGCAGCAATTCAAGCTGCATGTGAGGCTATCTGGATGAGAAAGATCCTAGTCAGTTTGTTTGGTTCTCATTTAGATCCTACAATGATTCATTGTGATAATCAGAGTTGCATTAAAATCTTGCTTAATCCTGTGTTTCAAGATAGATCTAAGCATATAGATATCCGGTATCATAATATCAGAGATTGTGTGTAGTAGAAGATCATGTTGCTTCAGTACATTCCTATGGAAGATCAGGATGCAGATATTATGAAAAAGGTGCTCACCAAGAGAAAATTCAAATACCATAGAGACAGGATCATGGTGAAGGATAATCCCTTTCTTGTTGAGAGGGAGTGTTGAGATTCAACAAGATGATGATCCTAGTGAAAATTAAGCACCTTCACTAGGTGGGGCCCGCAGGCTGTTTTTAGGTTTATGTCTATTTTTAGAATGGTGAGCATATTCTAAAATTAGCAGGATTCTGATTCTAGATGGTTGAGAAAATTTTTTCCATAGATGAGTTTCTATTTTTAGAATATGGGCAAATTCTATTTATAGATCGCTAATCTAAAAATAGAATGCATGTTGATTATTATTAGCCCTTAATAATAATCAGACAATAAATAATAACTTATTCTCTTGGAGCACTTGATTTCAGTGAAGATATGTGGCACATCAGTGGGCTGAATGAATTACGCATTCCAAGGTTGGTTCGTAACTCATGCATGATGGACTTAGTTGTAACTGAATGTGACACAATTGCAACAAAATGTGACACAATTGTAATAGAGTTGGAAGAGTAGTTATGGGAGTTATTATTTAGTTTAACTTAGTTAAGTGAGTTAAGCTCCGTTGTGCTAGTTGTAACTAAATATAAACTAGTGAAAGATGAGTGAATTAATTATTTAATTAATTCACAAGTAGTGTCTTACTTGCAATTGAATAAATACATCAGTTAACTACTTTCATGTCAAATCCAGTGGAGACCCAGTGGAGAGAGAGGTGAAGGGTGTGTTTGACTATCAGTTGTGACTATAGTGATGCATTCAATGCATCTACGCAGACATTGGAGATTCCAATGAGGATTGTGTAGTCAAGGCAAGGCAATATCGAATTCATTTAAGGATCTTCTTCAGCAGGGATTGCACAGTGGAGGCAGGCTTTCAGGAGGCAAGAAATTGGTGCTTAGATATGCAAATTTCTACATGATAGTGTGTGACAATTGTATATTGTACTGAGAGCTCTATGAGCTGATATTTGTATGAGACTTTTACATGTTCCTTTGATATACATAATATATGATAGTTGGGGTTTTTAGCTTTACGCTTTCTCGGTAAAACATCTTGTTATGTGCAATTGATTTTTCTTCATATGTGTTTTGCAATTGGTGATTTAATTTCCGCAAAGAATTAAGTGGAAAGATTTTGTATTTAACATAAGATTAAATTTTTAGATCAAGAGAATCCGGAAATACATTAGTGTGTTTATAAATTTCTACACATTTATGCTTCAAGAAGTGTGTCTTTCTCTATAATCTTCACCTCGTGTTGCAAGTTCATTCTTTCAAAATCCTTTTGAAATTGAGATATCTTCATTTCCATATTCTTGTTGGAGTTAAACTTTTCCTATTCTAACAGTCTCTCTAACTCTTGTACTTTTTCTTATTTTTGCTTCACTAGAAGTTTTGCCTCGGTGGATTTATCAATGGTGGCAGTAGCATATGCTCATGCGTATTGTGATAAGAGTTAAATGTTTTGTAGGATCAGCCAAAGGGTCTTTCCATAAAACGCTTACAAATCCATTCATAAGATTTGAAATTGTTTCATCCATTCTCCTCCTCTTTCTTCTCTTATTTACAACCTTATGACTGGGACTGTAGAAGACATCAAGTGAGGGTATCTCATCAATTAGTAGAAAAATCTGCTCTGTAGGGTATGTCAGAATGATCTCTTGATCATGAACTTCAGGTACCTGTTGTATCAGAATTGTAGTTTTGTTGAAATCTGAAAATGTTATATGCTAGATGCAAAAATACTTTAAACTTCTAGGGCTTAATAAAAGTAAGATGCAGATAGAACATACTAATAGATCAATGGAAGACAAGCCAAAAATAGAGATAAATAATGGTGGCGTTAAGACAATCAGCAAGATGCTTCAACCAGCAAAGTCTTCATAAGGTCAGCCACCCACATGTGTCACGCAGCCCCAAGACGTTTCATCAAGAATAATCTACCAAGACACTGCACCAAAATGCCCTAAATTCATAACCAAGAATGCTGCTCCATCACCATGCAAGAGAGAATAAATTTCCTCCATAAAAATGTGTGTAAAATGAACTCCAAGTCTCACCAATATATAGGCATCTGTGGGGGTGTGTGACACATCTCTTATGCATGTGGGATACAAAAAATCGACCTTTCACATGTGGAATAAATTAAAAATACATGTTCTTCTCATCCGATCTATCTTTAGATTGATCTTGCACCTCTCCTAAAGAGGAACCCAATAAAAATATTGGCATTGTCATCTAATCATCACAACATGGATTTTGGACCTAGTTGTCCAAAATTAACACTCCCTCTCAACTAGGGAGAACTCCATCCACCTGTGCCATCCAAACATTGTGCGTCATCCCATTGTAACTTGCTTCTCTGGCTTCTTTATTTCAAAACAAAATGTGAGTCACAAGGACGTCACTCCCGGCTAACCCAAAGTCAGCTCAGAGGTCTAAAACCTCTATAGGACTCAAAGGAGTCACATACTAGCTCAAAGTTGGTTTAACTGACCTGAAGTGAGTTGGAGGTCTGAAACCTCATTTGGACTCAAGAGAGTCATATAATAACCTAAAGTTAGTTTAACTTACCTGAAGTCAGTTGGAGGTCTGAAACCTCACTAGACTTGATCCCAAGTCAATTGGTTCGACATGTGCCATCTTAGACATAGAGAGTACGAAAATATCTGATGCGTCCATCGGTCTTTCTATGGTCTCTATTAAAATTTCCCACCTCATTGGCCAAATGAGAGGTACTTCCCATGAGTCTGAAACTCCATGGGTAGGATGCATACGGGGCATAGATCAGAGAGAGTTAAACCAACTCAATATCATCACGATGGGGTGGAAGCACACCAAAAAGATTTAGAAAACCTAGCCTTGTGGTTTCTTATAGCTCCAAGAAGCTATCCCCAAAGCCCCCTGGAGCTTCCAGATCTCATCATCCAACAGGACCCTCCAAATAGGGTCATTCCACGATTCTAAAATTCTCACGGAAGGTTAGGAACATGACCTTCCCCACGGGCTTGTGAGAATATCCACTACCTTCTCATCAGTTCCTATATGATCGAACCTTACGGTGCCTCGTTGTACCATATCCCAAATAAAATGGTACCAGTCATAAACATGCTTGGATCGATCGTGAAACACGGGATTCTCTGACAAATGAATCCCCCTCTGGTTACACAAAGGATAACAGTGGCATCTATAACATGCTCAAATAGCTCACTGAAGAGCTTTGGAAACCAAGTGGCTTCAAAACAGGCCATACATGCTACAATTTATTTGGCCTCATCGGTGCTCAAAGCTACCAATTTATGCTTCCTGCTTGAAGCAGACCCAAGTGTGAAGCAGCATCCAAATGTGCTCTTGCAATCCACCACACTTCTTGCCCAATCGACATCAACATATACTTGGAGTCTCAAACTCCTGGAAATGTATCTCAGCCCATGGTCTAACGTGCCCCAGAGATACCTCAAGAGATTCTAGGCACCAACCCAGTGAATGTTATGAGGATCAAACATGTGTTGACTCAAAGTGTTCACTACACAACATACATCTGGACAGATGTTCCCTATTATCTCAAAATCAGACCTTGATAGGATGTTGATCAAGAAGACGCTGAGTAACTATTTCAAACCAAACTTTTAGTTGAGGCTTAGCCTCCTCAACCTGAGAGGGCTCTCTCAATAGGTTTATGATTTTCAAATAAGGATTAGATGGCTAACACTATGAGTAAAATGGATAAAAATGGATAATTGGTTGTACTACTAATCAACAAACATCTATTGGGCTTATGGAATCAAGTGTGTCTTCAAAAAATATGAGTATCAGCTTCATATGGAAGTCAGGGCATTTCAGGGTTTAGATGCATCAACAAAACAGTAGGACAGAAAATAAACACAGTTCATAAACATATGAAGGAAGTTAGAGCACCTTCAGTGAATTCTTAGTAACATACATTCATGCCACTGCAAGTAATTGTAAGAGGAAAACCATGAGAATATTAAACATCAATAACCCTTTCTGAATCCTAAGTGGTGAAACCAATATCTATGTATTAAGATAAAAACACAGTTTCTACTACAACAAAATAGTATGCTTGTTAATGAAATTTTCCAACCCTATGCAATTTGACTTCTTGTATCTTATAGAATCATATTACATTCTTGGATTCTCTCCAAACACTTGAGAAAAATTCGAATTTGCTAGCTTGACACCTATCAACTGCTAAAACAAACTTTTAATTACATCTGACAGTTAAATTGTCTGTTCTAGAGTCCTAATACAACTAGGATTAAAATTCTTTATTATAACTTAATAACCTTATCTAAACATTAAATCTTCTATTTGACAATTGCTCCTCCTAAACTTTGACCTTGATTATGTCCATCTCCTTGCTATTAGATTGTATTTATTTACCTCTTATCTGCCCTGAAAGATAGGAACATTCTCCCTGCAAAATAGCTATAGTGCTTCATTTATGTTTCTTCAAACCATTTTCTGACCAACTTGTGCTCAAAAACATGTGGCAATGTCCTATTAAACTCATGTGACTTCGCCCTTCTAGTTGTTCCCAAACAAAACCTTTTGAAGGAGTGCCAAAGCTGTTAACATTGCTGCGCTACGAAACTGTCTGTTATTTTCGTAGCGCAGAACTTTACCTTTGAAAACTTCACTTGGAACCTTCATTTTTCTGTGTTTTTCCATTGGATCTTCACTTGTGATCTTTATACATTCTTCAACAGCATCAAGGTTTAAAAAACAAGCCTTTTCTCCATTTGAAACCTTGCAAAATTGTTCAAACTGCATCCTACAGCAGTTTCGTAGCGCGCTACGAAACTATTGTTCATGACACCTACAGCAATTTCGCAGCACGCTATGAAACTGCTATGTCTATCTTTTCATAGCTTTTTCCAAAATTTTGAGTTTCAAACCTTTAATTCCATCCTTCCAGTTACATATAAGCTCTCATAATGAACAAAAATCAACTCTGAACTACTTTCAAAAATGAAATCTTTACACATAACCCCAAAAATGTGTTAGGAGATGTCACTTATTGTTTACACTCATTTTTGTTGTGGTTGATCTTCAAGATTTGCTAGTTGTATCTCAAGATCTTCAACCTGCCTTTTAAGCCTTCTGTTACGAGCTCTTAGTTTGGTATTAACCATCCTTATGAACTTTTCTTCCTTGATTGCAGGGACGGTCCATATGTAGAAATGATCTTGATTGCTAATTGACTCAATGTTTGAAACCTTTTCTAGCTCCCATAGACCTTTCAACCTCTCAAATTTTGACCTTTATACAGCATGCATTCTCACTTTCTTTTGCAATTTATCAATTTCAATGTTTGCAAGTCTGAATTTGTCTTTAACCTCCTCATAACTACTCTTTTCTCTCTGAGTATTAAAAACTTTTTTTCTGTCTTCTTAAAGCATTGGAGATGATATATTTATGGGTTCTTCAAAAAGAATTTCATCCTCACCTCCTGTTTGGACTATCTCCATGTCTGGCTTCTGCAATTTCTTAGACTGCCTAGTCAAGGGTTTTCTAGGCTTAAAGACAAACTCTGACACTTCATCGTCAAAATCTAATTTTTTGGATGTTCTCAATTTCTTTGATTCTCCACCTGTATCCAGTTTGATGAAATCTGCTTGAACCATGGGAGACTCTTCAATTTCAATAGCTCGTAATATATCATTCAAGTCACCTCTTAATTCCAAGTTTTCATTTGTGACCACAGCCTTACCCTTCTCATTTTACCTTTGACTCCTAGTCAACTTCTTCTGAACTGTTTTACTAGTTGACTATTCCTGAATTGTCTCTTTGACATGAGTTCTCTTCTTCTGTGCAGATTGATGAGACCTTTGGAGATTTAGTGATGTGTTTATCATTGGTACCTTAACCTATTTCCTAGGCTTAAACTTGACAAACCTCCTTGATTTTTTTTATGTAGGTTTAGTAGTCTTTGATGGAGATGTTTCTTTGACTTGAGGGCTAGAACCTATTCCTTCAACCCCTATTCCACTCAAAAAGAGAAATGCAGACCATTCTCGATTCACTTTCTGAATCTCATGCAAAACTATTAACTTGACTAGACCATGATGAAATAATGAGGTTTCACATGCCTGAGTTTTCATCTGTACTTTGTCTGCCATCTTGGCCAGACTTCAAAATAGAAAGAAAGGTAAGTCTAGAGAGATTATTCCTGTGAAATGCAATAAGAGTTTAAAGCGGTAACTGTATACCTTGCAGTGTCTCCCTTCACAAGTGAAGTACCTTTGGATGTTGTAGAGTAGATTGGAAAATGCATCCTTGACATAACTTCTTGTCACAGCTTTGTTCAAATCAGTATCCATAAACTCTAGTTTCAAAAATATTTTGCAGGGTTGCATTTCAAACCTAAAATTCTTGAACCATCTATCTTCCGCCTTGGAATTTCTGTGACAGTTGATATAACTTCAGGAGAAATTGGTAAATTGAGACAACCAACCTTTGTGTTTGACCCGGTGAATTTCATAGCAAACTCTTTGGTAACTTGATTATGCCCTCCTTGAAGCTTTTCGCAGAACCTCCAGCACCCTACCTTCTTGAATACTTCTTCAACAGATTTATCTCTTGTGAGAGCTTCTAAACCTTCAGGTTTTGTTCTTAGACAATGACCAAACCTGTGATTTCTCTTTTCTTCTGTCATCTTCCTCCTGAAAACCCTATGTCTTTAGAAAACCTGTAATAGACCTCCTTGTTGGATGAACTGGCTCGCTTGAAAATTTGGTCCAGCCTCGCTTTATTAGAAATCCTACTTCAACCGGAAATTATTTTCAAATTCACTTGATTAGAAAGTATCGAAACTGCTGACATAACATCAATTGGGTTCAGCCTCGCTTGATTGAAATTCTACCTCACTTGAAAACTTAAGGAAAGCTCTGGTTTCTTATCATGAGCTCCTCTTTCGAACAGTAGATATGCATGCAGTGTTTTCTTTGCATGAGACAAAATCGATGATAACCAACCCTTTTTCAAATTTGAAAAGTACCAATGACAAATGACCCCTAACAAATCTCATAATGATTTCATAATTTCTTTGGATGGTTGCATGTGTTAGGGAGGATTTGTGGACTGACACCTAATCATGAAAATTTAACCCAAAATTTAATGGATGTGACAGCTAAACCGAAAAATTTCGAATCCCCAATTTCGTAGCGCTAGTAATTTGATTTCGGTACTTTGCGCTACGAAAAGACCAACGTTTTCGTAGCATAGAAGCATTTTTTTACACTGAGCGCACTACGAAAACATGGTTTCGTGGCTTATTCAAAAAAAACTTAAAATATGGTTTTCAAAACGTGGTATGAGACTTCTAAAGAGTAAAGCAAGGTTTATGACCTTTGTTTGGTGATGAAATGAGACTTGTAACATATGGCTTAGACCCTATAAAAAATAAAAATGACTCAAACCCTATCTAATACCATAGCTTAGGAGGAAGTATAAAATGACCAAGTTTATCAAAATTTTAATAGTGATAACATTCCCGAAGAAAATCAAGGCCCCTACGAGTTGACGATACTCAGTAAGATTTTCTAGCACAGGCCGAGCGGCGATTCCACTCAACTTCTTAAAGTTTTTCTCCATTAGTATAGACTTACATTCCACCATTCCAAATCTATCCAATAGCTTCACAATATATTTTCCTTGAGAGAGGAAAATCTCGCCAGGTCTTTGCCAGACCTCCAGGCCTAGGAAGTAATGCATCCGTCCTAGGCCCTTCATCTCGAACCAGAAGTGAGCTCCCTCTTACACTGATGAACAAGAGGGTCAGCACCAGTTAGGAAGAGATCATCCACATCAAGAACTGGAATGAGAGGCTTCTCTATCAACATTGAAGTAAAGGTTCGGATCAACATTGCTTCAAGTGAAGCCCAACTTCATTAAGTAGATATCTATCCTCTCGTACCAAGCCTTGGGGATTTGATTCAACCCATAGAGGTTTTTCTTCAACCTGCTATGAGAGTCTCTATCCTAGACTTCGAACCCTGGAGGATGCTCCAGATAAATCTCTTCCTTTATTGAACCATGCAGAAAGGTGGTCTTCTCATTCATCTGATGAAGACTCCATCCTTGCATAGCAGCAAGGGTAATAATAGATCACAAGTGCAATCATAATCAATGCCTTCCTATAGAGAAGTCTCAGGCAACACATCTTGCCTTGTACTTTTCAACACTTCCATCAGATCCATGCTTGATCTTATAGAGCCATATCGAGGTGACAACAGCTTTGACCTCCAGTCTTGAGACCATATCCCAGACTTCATCCTTCATAATGGACTCATAATTTTTGTGTATAGCATCCTTCTAGACTTGATGCTTTACGGCTTCTTCACATTGTACTCATGGCTACTAGATACCCTTGGTATCTATAAGGCTTCTTGCTTTCCCGGAATGTCCCCCTTTGGGGCCATATGACTCTCGGCATCCTGGAGAGTGTGTCAAAGCCATGAGGGTATCTTTTTCTTTCTTCCAGCAATGATATTTTCTCAGGAGCATATATGATTGTGGTATCCCTCTTAATGCCAACTCCTCTACAAAGGGTTACATTATCAATCCTTGTAATATTTGTCTTCTTCTTCAAGAAATATATCTAGACAGGCATCATATCAGATAAATCAAAATGTATCAACTACTAGACATCAGATTGTGATACTTGAGGGAAAAATAAAGTCCCCCTTTTATGCTTTTATGTGCCACAAATCTGATATATTCCTTCATGATTATTTTGAATTTGGGCATCCTAGACAAGGGCTTTGTAATCATGGTCATGAATCTTACTCATCCACTATCAAGGACATTCAAGAATCATAGCCATATACTGCCGTATATCACTATCCATATCTTCCCATATGGTCGATCCCCCATGTTTTCACTCCTATAGACAGTCTTGAGTTGCAGGAGACCAGTGCCTAGGAAATCTTAAAGCAGTAGGTCATGTGGTTTTTCTTCATGCTCTTTGAGAGGAACCTCCTGGATATCAACTTAGTGGAATTATTTCGTAATTGGTTCTAGATAACAAGGGGAGTAGAGTAATAACTGTGAACTTTTACTGTGAGAGAAAGGGATAACTCAGAATGGGCATGTGGCTGCAATGAAGCTCAATTTGCTACAATAGGGCCAGATGTGGAACCAACGAACAGATATTTTAAAATAATACAGATGGACACCAAGAAGAACAAGGATGGTAAGTTGAAGTAGGGCAGGCCTACAAGGATATAAGAATCTGCCCTACAGGGACTTAAAGAAGAGAATGCTCAGGATGAGAATTATGAGATGAGAATCGTGTACTGATCATAATTAAGGTAGCCGATAGACCTTTATATGAGTATCATGCAAGATAAATTTATTAATTAGCCATTAGCAACCCACATTCCGAGCACATGATAACTTCAAAGAAAGTATGGCAAAACTGAATAAGTATATTAAACCAACACACATAAGAACCATACATACTGTTCAAAATACCAGTAGGAATCCATTTTCCAACGAGTCATCATTACCATTATCTTCTCAAAACATCTCTTCTAGATATGCATTAAGAGCTAATCCCAAATTACAAAATGTGCCACACAAACTATGCACTCAAAACTTCCAGAGAAATTAGAACCTTTACTTCCTCTCCGAGTTGGCCTTTTATAGCTTTTACATGGGCTTCTTGGCCAGATATTTTCTCAAACAAAATATTCCTTCCTGATCTTACAGTTTCATATCTAAATAAAAAATGATGCAATATAATGACATCATATCAGAGGCAGTATTCTCCGACACTCACTATAACATAAACAAAACATGCAAATAATACTTTGGGTGAAATCGAGATTTCACTCGATTTTAAATTACATTGAAATTGAACAAAAATAAAACAAAAGACGCATGGGCATGATCATAATATCCTTTAGTGGTTATGACAGGGAGTGGAAGAGCCTCCTGAGTGGCATGATCTGACTAAAGAAGTGGAGGAGCCAGGCTAGTGAGGCGGCTGAGGTGGTAGTTGCTGCGAGTTGGAGGGAGCTGGAGGATTTGCATATTCATAGCACCTTTTCCAAGTGACTGCTACGGGTACATGTGTTGTGCTAAATAATTTGAACATGGACTGAAGTTGAGTAAGCTCGGAATAATCTAGGCGGGCCACAAAGAATCTATTAACCTGGGCAAGGAGGAAGAATTCCTTGCGTAGTGCTGCTACTAAGGTATCTTCCTTCAAGCGGGAGGTCTTCTCTAATGTTGTATCTGCTCGCCACTTGATCTAGGACATTTTTTTATCATAAGTAGTTAGGGGAAGCAATTTCGCTATCTGTTGATCCCAGCATGGTGGAAGACCATCCTCTACTAACTTACGCCATTCCTGATCGAATCTCTCCACTCCCTTTGTCATGAGTGCCAAATATACCAATCCTTTTATGCGTGCCTCCTCTTTCTAGATCATCTTATTAACCTCCATGATAGTCCTGAAATGGTCAACCACTCCGTGAGTGCTCAGTTCCTCAGATGGGAGTTCGTTGATATACTTATCATATATCCTTGCTACTGCTGCCTTTTCATATCCTTCCCTATAGTCGGCCTCCAATTGTACCTTGCACTCTCGGATGGCGTTCTTCTTCTCATTGGCCAGCACGATGAGCTCCCAGTGCTCTTTGACCTCTGTTATGATCTCTTTCCAGACCATTTTCCTAGCTTATACTAACTACATATCTCCTTTGATCTATGCTTTCAAGTCTTTTATATATTTCTCATGCCCCTGGGCCTCCCTGCAAAGGGTCTCAACCTCCTTCTGTAGGGATGATACCATCTTTTAGTTCTCTGAGTATGCCTCTTTGGCCTCATCCAAGAGCCATCGGGTGGTGCGTGTTTCATATTCTAACATCTTAGGTCTGCCAGAGCTTTGGTTAACTATTCTGGAGAACTTTACGGGTCCTTCGGCACAGGCACTACACACACATGACTTCCCTACTCAAGTTGTAGCTCTGACAACTTCTCCTTTAATCCTGCAATATCATCATCCCTCTGTGTGAGAGAATCAATGAGGATGGATTTTTCCTTTTCCACCCTGGAAATTTCCTCAGTTTTAATATGTTCAAAACAAGGGATATTCAATTTTTGTCTCAATTCCTGTACCTCCAACTTTGTTTTGCTGAGAAGAGTCTGTAACGTTGAATTGGCATCAACTCCTTTCCCTCTTATCAACTTTTTGCAGTCCTCCAGTTGAGCCACAATAGCTTTAACACTTTCTCTTTCCCTTTGCTGGGTGATCTTCATTTGAGCCAATCTTATTTCACCCTCTCTTGGGTGACGGTATGTTTTACTACTTTAGTCCATAGCATGTCCTTGATGCACTGGTGCAAATTTAATTTATCAAGCAGGGGAATGGAAGCCAAATTCAGAATTATTTCTAGAGCTCTATACTAGGATACCGGGGGTAAGGGATGAGAGGTTGAATGTTGGATAGCCAATGTAATTTGATCTTTATCCATATCCAGGGTTGACGTGAACCTGGTATGATGCTTTTCTATGAACTGAGACAATTTAGCTCTCATTATCTCTCTTGCAGATTTGTTCCTGGCCTCGATCTATTCCCTTGCATCATCTTTTCCCAATGTGACAGCCTATGAAAGCTCTAAAGGTGTAGAAGAAGAGGTGGAATCATAGGATATTAGGAAGCCCAGTATGTATTTTCCTTGACCCCTGAGAAGTGAGACCTCGTCGTCAAGAATTTCGGTGTCTAGGTCCTCAAGGCCTTCATTCTTCTGCCTTTTACAGGGGTGCCCTTCCTCTTCCTCCTCTATGAACCCTTGGTTAACCTAGGGATTTTCCTGTTCTAACACTTCTGCCTCACTGAGTACATTGTCTCCTTTAACTTCAACAGCTTGGGATTTGGCCTCCATCTCTGTATCCAAAGGCCATGAGTCACAATTATATTTCCATTCAATAAGAGGCCGAAGTTCATGCTCATATGTTGTGGATTTAATCTTCTTCTTCCTGCATGTGATAAACCCCTTAGGATTGTAGTGCCAAGAATCTCTCCATGGGAAATTCATCTCCCGCATCATCCTTTCCACATATGATAGGGTGTGCCTTGAATTGACAGTGAAAGGCCTACAGTATTTGGGAGCCTGAAGATGTATCCCTTTTTCGCGGGCACGGAGTGGGCTTAGTTGGCACTTAGGACTTGACGGCTGAACTCGAGGGCAAAAATCCTCATGGACAGAAACACTGGAAAGTGATAAGGAGGCACCTCAGCACCATAGACCCTAATCTTGGTGTGATCTTCAAACATGTACCAATCGCCGGTACAATTTGTTTCACTGAACTGAAGCCATTCCTTTTGCTCAGGAAAAATTCTGGGCGGGGAGTTGTCATGTATGTTAGTATAAGCTCTAGACATGAAATCCGTGATGAATTTTGCATACCCCTTCCCCTCTAAATGTTGGAGAACTACCGGAGTCCATTCGAAAACAAATTTGGGTTCAACATTTCTCTTGGAGAACTTGTTCAGGCCTAAACGCTCGAACTTATCCACATGTTCAAATAGGAATAAGTAGAAATCTAGGGAGCAATATTTGAAAGAGAAAAAGGATGTCATATCTTGGAATTGGGCTTTGATATTTGAGGCCAGGAAGGTGGGGATATCTAGAAGAATCTTAGCCTACATCATGCGCAATAAAAACCCTAAACCTGCCTTAGTCACCCTATCGGAATTTTCTAACCCCAACATTGCCAAGATGACTATTATAATATGTTGTATAGTATCACGGAATAGTGACAACGGAATAGACTGTGTGTGAGGGAGAGCAGATAGGCGTGAATCGGAGATGAGTTCGAGAAAACCATTCTGCTTCTACAAGGGTTGGTTCGAGAAGTGGCAAGAGAGAGTGACTTTGGTGAACTCGATCCAGTCTTGGGCGGGAGGATAGCATAAGGCTTTTCTGATGATTTGGGGAGTAATCTCAAGAACCTTAACCACCCGAGCAGAGAGGAAGATGTCCTTATGCTTGATGTAGGCATCACCAAGCCAAGCGATAAAATATGGTAACAGATGGGTTATCAGGGAAATTTGGTAATAAAGCCCTGAATCAATGACTCTGAACACATCTTTGCCCCTTCGCTGAAAATCAAAGAGCTCAGCCCTGGCACGTTCCACATTGAAGGTGTAAACCGGGTCGCAGAGTTGTGAGTGGGCATCCATGAGTGGTTTGAGGCCAGTAGCAGTCCTAACCTCACGGGCTTGAGTGGAAAAGGGAAATAATGAAAGGGACATGACCAAATACCTGAGGTAACAGGGAAAGCGACGCGAGGGTGAAAATCAGCCAATACTTGAGTTTTTTACCCATTTGATAGAGTGAAACATCGATAACTAACCAGAAAATTCAAGCAGTTGAGAGTAAAAATCACTGCGGAAACATGGTTTTATTGGATAATGAGGTGGAGTGACACATGTAGGACTGATGTCAGGAGGATGCTGACAATGGGACATGTGGCATGCAGTGGTTGGCCGACAACGGTCGGGTAGGTGGGGGCCACGTACCAGACACAAGGGTACCGACCTTCATACCCCAAACGAACTTACCTTACCTTGCAACGTACCTGCGATAGCTGTGTGCTGGTGGGACCCTCCAATTTTCGTTGAGTCGAATGGTGGCCTCTGTCTCCTTTATTTCTCCCTCGGAACTGTTCGGATTGGCCGCGAGGAGAGCTGACGTCATTTCCTCTGGCGGGTTTATTTCGGTCACCCCCACTCTCTTGGATGCTGCCAGAAACGGATGTAGGCCACCAGTTTTGGTGGGTGGCTCGGCCGCTACTATCGGAATGTGGAAGATCTGGGAGAGGAGCGATCACGACAGTGCCTTCTCATTTATGATTGCCAACCAGGCCGTGACGCTTGCCTTTATCCTCCAACTTTGTCACTCCATTAGGGGAATTTTGAGGTCTAAAATGGGCCTCCTAAGAAAAATGTACAACCAAAATAAACTTTATAAGAAGCAATAGGATTCAAGATGATGATGTCATCCATGGGGGATGATTCACCATTTTTTAAATAAAAGGGTAAAAAGATTAAAAATAATAAAATAATAAAACTACCTTTTCAACTCGTATTTTCAACTTGTATCCCAAAGTTTTTACTCAAATTTCGAGCAGGAGTACTCGTTGGATGAAAAATTTAATTCCTCATCCAAAGAGTACCCATGTTGCAAACTTTTGATGGATGTTGCTACACGGAAATGGGAAATACATGAAAAAACGTGATTGTAATCATGTTTTTCATGTATTTTTCATTTTTTGTGTAGCAGGATCCATCAAAAGTATGCAACATGGATACTCCTTGAATGAGGAATTAAATTTTAGATCCAACGAGTACTCCTGCTCGAAAATTGAATAGAAAATTTGGGAGATAACTTGAAAATACGAGTTAAAAAAGTGGTTTTTTTATTTTTTCCCTCTAAAATTTGATGATGTAATCAAATCTTATTTTATTATTTCCACTATTATTTTACAATTTCCTTAGGAGGCCCATTTTAGACCTGAAAACTCCCCTAATTCCTGTCCCTTGAACATACAACTTCGCACTGAGTCTTTCATTTTGAGATCACAAGCCAATACTCCGTGTGGCTTCCAACACAAGTTGCATCATTGTAAAGAACACAGTTTGATATATTTGAATCTTTTTCCTCACATCACCTTTACTTGCCTCACATCACCTTCCCAGAAATATGTGAGTCAAAAACAATTTGACTGTTACAAACTGCATTACACAGAGTACACACCTTAACTTCGCTATTGCAGTGCCAACATCCAATAACCTTTTCCATTTGGTAGCTATGGCATCAATTTCTTTAGCTTTAAATTTTATTTTCCCAATGTTAGAATCAGAAAATTTCCCTTCTGATTTTTTTTAATTTAGTATGGATATTGTGAGTTTCCTGTCATATCCTACTGTCGATCTGCTTCTGATTTGATACTGAAAATACCATTTTGGTTTTCCTTTTTCTCAATCAATCCATTGACATAAGGAATTTTTGTGACTATATTGTTACCTTTCTTTAAATTGCCTTCCTGGTTTCATGAGGCTAACTACTTCATGTTTCTTTTATTTGATTTATTCATCTCCAGGCAAGACATGGAGGCATGGAATATGGCACTTAGAGAAGTCTCTAATATGTCTGGTCTGTTGTTTCCAATGGATTAAAGGTGATTTCTATTATTTCTAACATTATCCCACAGGTTTTCATAAACTATAATGGACCCAACGTGAACATGACTCTTGCCAGCCTTATCGAAAATCACCTCAAGATATGTGGGTTGCGGATCTTTCAGGATAACAAGGAAATTCACCCGGACGATACTCTCTCCAATTCCATAGTCAACACCATTTACGCTGCTTCCCTTCATAATGTCATATTTTCTTAGAATTATGGTGAATCCCATCAGTGCTTGGATGAAATCCCTTATATTTTCATATCAACTCCAGGACGAATGCACTGGGGTGTGGGGAACGTCTGAGGAACCCAAATGAGTGTGAAGTTGCTGCTAGAATCGGGTGACAGAACACAGGGGAATGGCCATATCCTTCTTGTGGAGAAAAATGGTTCTCAAGAGGGTATTTTGGATGCTGTATAGAACCGGCACCCATGCGGGCATTACCAAAAATTTAAAATTTATTTAACCAGTCCACGACCCCACCAACCACTCAGCTTCCCACTTGAATTTTTTTTTTTTTTTTAATCAACAAATTCTGATGATGAAATATTGGGGGCTTTTCTTTGAAATAGGCGATAGGGCTGAGCAACAACAGTGCCAGGAGGTCCTGAAAGATGTAGAAAAACACTTGATTCATTCCCACAGTCAGTGCCAACTTTGTGATAACCTCCATAATTCAATTGTACTAAAGCCAACGTTGCGTGCACCTTCTAGCCGTCGGCTGTCATGGGTTTTCCTCATGAAGAACCAGCTAATAGACTCAGACTTTTCTGGTCTTAGATGCAATTGGAGAATCCCTAGATCTATTGATGTAATCTGTCAACACATGATTAATTCCCCGAAAGTACCTATAACCTTTAATGTGAGTTATGCGTTCCTACATCTCTCCCTGTATCACCTGCATCCAAGCCCTGGACGATGGAGGATGCTTCGAACGGCTAGACGGTTAGATTTGTGCACGTGGATGCAAGATTGAATGAGAGGAATAACAATTAAATTCCCAACCATATCAATTAACTAGACCACCTGAGAAAAATTTAATTATAGATCGGGATGGTGTATTGGCATGATAGGAATTCATGTAGGTTATGTTGCGCGAGTATCAGTTTCATAACATTTTTAATATCGTTCATTACGCCGACAATATACTCAGGATTACACGCCACCATATTTGACACGAGTCGTATGGGACGTTCACGTGATTACAATATCTGATTAATTTTAAAACAGTCAAGGGAGATAATGAACCTCTCTAACTTAATCCTCATATTTGTTCCAATGGAAGCATTGTAGTGTGCTGAAAGGTCAGCGATCAACAAAGTTGATGGGTGTTGACTTAGTTTCAATCATTCTGAGTTTGTTGACTGCCCTCCTGTACCCACCTATGCTCAGGACTATTCTAGTGATAAAAATGGTGACGGAATGCATGCATTGTCCATGTGTATGTTGCACTTTAGTCTCCATGCTATCATTTGTTGTGGTGGTATGGCCTGCGGCCTACCACACAGCCTTAACAGCACCCTTATTTTCCCTTATAAAATCCCTCATCTCATTGCCCTAGATTCTTGACATAAGCTGGGTGTTGTCTTCTCCTAACTCTTATACCATGTTGAAATATGAAAATGTTCTATGCTAGATGAAAATATACTTTAAACGTCTAGGGCTTCGTAAAAGTAAGATGCAAATAAAACATACCAATCAATCGATGGAATACAAGCCAAAAATAGAGATAAATAATGGTGGCATTACGATGATCAGTAGGATGCTTCAACCAGAAAATTATTCATAAGGTTAGCCACCCACATGTATCACACAACCCCAAGACATTTCATCAAGAATATTCCACCAAGGCACTACGCCAAGATGCCCTAAACGCAGAACCAAGAATGATGTTCCATCACCATCCAAGAGAGAAGAAAATGCCTCCACAAAAATGTGTGTGTAAAATTAAATCCAAGTCTCTCTAATATATAGGCATATATGGGGTGTGCGACACATCTCTTATGCATGTGGGATAGAACAAGTTGACCTTGCACATCTGGAAAAAATTCAAAATACATGTTCTGCTCATCTGATCAAGATGATCTTTAGATCGATCTTGTACCTCTCCGAAAGAGGAACCCAATAAAAATATTGGCATCGTCATATGAGCATTACAACATGGATTTTTGGCCTAGTTGTCAAAAATTAACAAATTTCCACTAAATTCTAAGAATTCTCTGGTGTTTGAAAACTTTTGGTTTCATCAATATTAGGATTTGGTTATGGTGTTTGCAATGCCTTGGAAAAATTTTCCCATTCATTTTTCAAATATTTTGGCTGAGACTTCTCTGCCTAATGGGTGTATTCTAGATATGTTGCACTTTTTGAGAAGATGATCCAACTCCATTAATTCCTCCTTTCGTTTTCATTTCAATCCCTTTTATCACTTTATCAATTATTTTCTCTGGGCTCTCATTCTTGCTCTTGTATTCATTATCAGAGTGATCCGAATTCTAAGAATTATGTTGTGATTCCCCTTACTCGTGATTATATTTCTCTTTGGATTCATCTTCAGACATGTCTTTTGCTTCATTATCCAGGCTAATGCTTGGATTCGGTCTATTGACATCTTCAATAAATAATAAATCCAAAGGGATTCTTTCCAGCCTCTTATTTCTATATTCTTGGAAAGCTTCAAAGTGATTTTTACTGAGCTAACTGGAAGCATTTTTTAGTACATCTGTGAACTTCTCCATGCCTTGAAAAAAATCATCAAATATATCTATCTCATTCAAGAAAGGTTTCAATTTAAGCTCAGTGGTGAAATTCTTAACCACATCATTAAGGTCAAATGGCCTCTTTGGCATTACAGCCAAATTTAATAAAGTAACATTTGAAACTTCCTTGAATGTATTACCAATATCAAAAAGTGCAAAAGTACCACACTTCAAAGGAAAGTCGGCCAAATGGCCTTCTTGGAATCTTTGAGTTGCTTAGAAATGCCACTTACTACAAGTTGGTAAGAAATTTCCCTAGCTAGGAGCTTATCAAGAACATAATAGGGAAAAACATGGGGAGAATAATAACTCTCGAAAACTCTGATATAAGTGAAATTCTCTTCGGAAAACGATATAGAAACTAGAAAAATGTATGTGCTAGCCTCTTTAGAAATCCCAGGGGTTTTTTAATTAAAGATAATATGATGCATGGGTAACATGAATCCATTTCAAGTTTTATTAAAATGTAAATGAAAATTGGATTCCCAAAGGGCTCTGTGGTAAATATAGATTGGAGTGGGGCCTTGGGTTGTCCATTTCCATCCCATGATAGGAAAAATTAAATAAAAGAAAATCGCGTCCATAATGTAAGCACTCATGTAAAAGGGCTACTGTCCTAGAGGAAACACTTCTTTTACTTCTATAATCCATGTTATTTCTGGCCAAATTATAAGACAGTATATTCACCCAATTCATAATAGAAGAATTGACGATTGAGTCAATTAAAGGGACCTAGTCTACAGAAAAACTAGTGGTATCTTGCTTTGCAAACAATCTACATAACATTCCAGCAGCATAGCAATAAGGGGAGGGTAACTGTGCTATCGGGTACATATCGAGTTTTTCCCATTTCATCTTTCCTTGGTCATCTTTCCGTCCCTTCATAACTTTCATCAGGTCTGTATGCTTGTTTGTAAAGCTTTGGACAAAAGCTTTATCATAATTCTTCTGCAGCATGGGCAAGTGGTACATTTTCCTCAAATATTATGCAGTGAATGAACCAATATTCCCCATCTTTGAATTATTAAATGGCCTATCTATTATGTTAAGGTGTTCAATTACCCAGTTTACCATATCTTTGTAGGGGAGAATCTTTAGCCTCGTTGCTACTTTGTGAAGAAATGTGCATGCAACGTCAAAGTAGGACGGGTCTGAGGAAACTGACGCGTCTGTTGTACCTATTTTGAATATTACCCTTGGTTGTTCATCCTCAAAGAGTTGGTACAATGTTTTCCACGAAGAACTATCACAATCCTTATTGTAGGTGGTATATGAGAACAATGGAGGCATGTATGAGTCTTCAATGGTGGATGTTTGGGAAATTTCTTTGCCTTTCTTTGTCATTCCAGTTATTCTCACTCCATTAGGTGGTTTCCTAAATTCAAGTGAACAGAGTAAACTCAAATCTAAGATGAATGGAGAGAAGGATAGAGCTAAAATAATATAATCAAAAATCTGGCATTCAATTATTCAAAAAATGCTCGAAGTAGATATCAATCTTTCAAACCTTACTCATTTCGCGCACTTGAGTAATAAGTATTAATATCACATATCACAAATTTAAACCGTTACCATTAGTTATTTTTTTTGTCACCGATGAATTTCGCGAAATCCAATCTGCGCAAATCACAAATAGCAATTTTCATGTGGTAATAAAACTTTACATTTTGTTATTCGCCATGAAACGTAAAATGTGCTAAGGAATCATGCTAATGTGCTTTATTAGACCTTTGTAACTTTATAATTGTTGCTTTATTGATTCTTCGGGTCTGACCCATCACAATATTTATCGAATTTCCATAAGCTGATTCTTTTTAAAAGGCGCAATGTGATTTCCTTTTTAAATGGTGTAATATTCCCAATTAGCCATGAGCTAGTTGGAATATTAATTATTGTTTTTGCTTCCTTTTTTGATGAATAATAGGGTATGGATAACCATAAATCTCCTTAATAGGAATAAAATCACTACTAATGTGAAAGGAGGACATCTTAGTAGCTTAATTAAGCACCCTTGTGTGTGAAAAGGGGCTGGAGCACATAGACTGGGTCAACTTTTACCAAATCAACAATGTTGTCATGGAAAAGTGGTATTAATTATGGGACAACACAGTTTTGGATGGAGAATCCATGCATGGAAGTAGTGCCTTTAATGAGTGGGGCCATGGGTGAGGAAAATCACCACTTATATAAGGAAGAAGATGGAAGCCATAGATTATTATGTTATGTATTTGATATTTCAGATTTGATGGTCTGTTTATATTTGTTGCTCTCTTCATATGTTTAGATAAGATTGCAGTGATTTTTATCACAGGGTGTTCCCGAGCGAGAATCCCAGCTCTATCCTCGAGGGACCTCTAAGGAAGAGTATTTTCACTCTAATTCCACATCAGGCATCAGGGCAAAGCTTCAGTGTTATGGTACAACACAGTTCCTGTTGAGGTTGTGTTTTGTTGCAGGCAGAAGTTGTGGAGGGTTGATTTTGGTGATTTCTAAGCTAGATATCAGTGGAGGAAGGTTTCTTTCTCTTAGGAGGCTAGTAGGGAAGGCCCTTAGGCATCATTGATATATTTGGCACTATGCCACAGTGTTTTTATCCCCTACATCGTAGTATCATTCTGGATTTTCATTACTCTAGGGAGGATTTGTAGGGGTAGTTGTAGTGGGTGATTTGGGGAGTGTTTTCTTCAGTGAAGCGGCCATTCTTTCATCCGGAGGATCCATGGAGGAGAGCATACTTATTTTCATATCAGCTTCAACCATAACTCTTCATTTAATTTGTTGCAACATACTTTCAGCCCTAGGGCTGCAACTCATATTGTATTATTGGGTGTTTTTCCCAGAGACACTCTTGGGTTCTTTGTTGGAGGTTGTATAGAGCCTTGATCTTCATTGTACATTATATTTGAGGCATATATCAGCCATGTTATCTTTTGTATGTTCATTTTATATAGTAGTGCTCTAATGATTGCGTTGTAGCAGTGTCTCCGGCATTTTGATATAGTAGTAGCACATCATTCTTGAGGGATTTCTTTATTAGAGGCTTGTTGTATCTTGTTGTAGGGTTTGTGCCCCATAATTTTGTATTTTTTTTCTACTATTATAATTAATGGAAAGACTCCATATTGGTATCTCATATTTATGCATTGATATACACTACTATTTCCATTTTTATGCACTATATTTCTGATTTTCCCATTTGGGAATATTACAGTGGTATCAGAGCATAATCTTGGCTCAGCTTGTGCATATTAAGCCAATATGTCATCAGAAGAAGGATATCCTCTAGAAAAAAGAGAGAAGAGGTACCTTAGAAGAAGAAACCAGAAGTATGACTATACAGATGATAAAGAAGACAAGGGTAAAACCCCTTTATCAAGAGAAGAGGATGACAAGGAGTTTCCTAAGATTATTCTTCGAACTATGCAAGACATTGGTAGATAAATAAAGGAGATGAGGATGGATAGACACAAGGAATCCCCTAAAGAGTTTCTACATGGTAAAGGCTTCAGCATTTCTCATCACTGGAGTGATCAACCAGTGAAGCAACAAGCTTCCCAATGTTATACAATGCCTACATTTTTAGCAGTGGGAAATGGAGAGTTTCAAGAACAAGAAACTCTTGAAGACTATTTCATGGAGTATGAGTCTCAATATTAGAGATTCAAGGATCATTTGATCTTTCAAGAATTTTTTCAGATCAAGGACAATAGGAGACCCTGAAATCACAAAAGAGGTGGAGGATTCATATAGAATCATGATCTACACCGGACTATGGGAATATTTTTCTTACCCAACTTTGATAGGTCATCTAAATGCACTTCCAAATCATGGATAGAGAATCTAAACATCTACTTCTAGCTGAACCAAGTACCAGAGATGGAGGCCATCAAGATAGCAGCATTGTACCTTGATGGTGAGGCACATGATTGGTGGTTTCATGGTTTTTCTACAGGGTCATGCCAATGTGACTGCATATTATGAGTTCACAAGGAGGTTGTTGGAGAGGTTTGATCGAAGAGATCCGGAGGCACCTTCCATGGGGCTAGAAAAGCTCAAACAATTAGGCAATCCAGAAACTTATATTTCTGAATTTCTAAAACTTTCTGTTATGGTTCCTAATTTATCTGCAGCAAGGAGGGTTTATATGTTTATTGATGGGCTAGCAAAACCTCTTCATGGGTTGGTTAAATATAACAAACCCACTACCCTTAAAGATTCCATTGAGAGGGCTAGAGATCTACAAGATTCCTTGCCAAAAGAAAAGGCAAAATTTCAAAAAAAGCCCACTTTTCCATCCAAGGGAAAAGATGAGAAGGCTCCTCTTTCAAAGGAGAGCCAAAATAAAGTACCTCTTAGTGATGATGTCCGAAGAGATTTGAGGAGGAGGAAGCTTTGCTTCACATGTCAAGAATCATGGGCACCTGGACATAGATGTGCAGCAGGAAAGGCACACTATATAGAGGTATTTTTAGATGATGAGGAGGAAGAAGAAGAAGACCCAAAAGGAGGTCACAGCACTAGAATAGCAAGAGATGGTCCACCACCACCAAAAGGTGGGAAGGGAGCATTTTCTCCAATCAGAGGGACTCTTGCATCATTGAGAGTAGTACCAAAGTATTAGAAAACTTCCACACATAAAATAGAGCTAGATTTGCGCAGTGGGAGCAAGTACCTAGTAGTTCCATCTATTATGCATATGACTTTGGCCCATGATACATTAATGTTTTGTGGAAAACCAACTGGGAGGCCACCTGATTAGGAGTTGGTGAGAAATTTCTCACATCATGTTGCACCACTCATAGATACAAGAGGAGTGGGGACATTGGGAGGTCATGGTACAACGTAGAGAGTCTTGGGTAGACTCAAGGAGGAGGGATACATTCTCCCACTATCATCATTACCCACTCTCACAACTCATCTTGCACTGAGAGAGGATGCTACAGGGATGGAGGATGGCACCATCATGGTGCAATGTTGGAACGGGGTCTCCTAACAAGCTACGAAACTGGTCCATTTTAAATATTTTTAATTAGATTTAGTCTAGCACAGGGGTTTTGGGGTGGGTCAAAGCCCCGAATGCATTGTAATGGGTAAAAGGGTAAACCAGGGGTCCGAAAACCATGGTTTGCAGACCATAGGAAAGTATAGGCTAGATTGTTATAAATAGAGAAAAAATTTGTATTGTAAAAGACAAGAAATGATGGGCTATTGATGTGATTTGTGGTTTAAGCTATCTGTTTGGGTTTTGGGGAAAGGACTCCTGCTGGCTGTGTGTGCGGAGATCCAAGTCCAGCTGTGTGCAGACCCTGCTGCTGTGTGCGCAGGTTGGGAAGGGAATTATAGGGGAGAATTGATGAATGAATGAATACGAAATATTTTTAGAGAACTGGATCTGTGAGTACTTTTGTGTGAATTGTTGATAATTGTTGTATTATGCATTTTCTGTCTTTAAGCTGCAAAGATTTGTGTAGCTTCATTCTTGGATCTAGATCTATTTTGTTCCATTTATGTAATGTTGTGTTGATGTTATAAAAATCATATAACTATAGATATAGTGTACATGGATGCAAATAGAGATTTAATTAACCCTGTGCAGAACGAGGTAATATGGGAATTAGAGGATCTAGCACAGCTCTGCTTTCCTTACCCATCCTTTCTCAGGGTGCGGAAACCTGGTTCAAGCACCCACCCATACTACTTCGGGTGAGACTTTGAACTGTGCAAGAAGGTCACTGCCGAAAGGGCCAGTAGTATAGGGGTTTGTTGGCAAACCTTGCACACCGAACCTAGGTCAAGACCCCTCAAACCAACAAATGGTTCCATTTCCAGGACCGAAAGAAGTCTGAGGTGTAGGTTTTAACCCTGAACAGAAATTATCTACACACGAATCTTATAACAGAAAATAAACAATAGCGAGAGCATAAAACATAAAACAGATAAACACAGAGATTTTCCCCTGGATCCCAAATTGGGACGACCAGCTTGATTTTTCATTATATTCCTTTGGGTGTTACAACACATATATATACATGTCGAAGCATACATAAACCCCAATCCATTAACCCTGGATTAGAACATAACCGTAGTTCCTTTGACCGGATCTACAAAATACCAGGGGTCGAAAACCATTGTACCCAAAAACCATGTGCAAACTCATGCACAAAACATGGGTGGGTCCGCATATGAGTGGGACCACATACCAAAAAAAATTTCATCGGGGCGCTGCCCCGGACCCTGACAGAGGGGGCTACCGCCCCCCCTTTGACCCCCCTGCTGCGCCCGGCGCAATGTACAACACGTGGGGCTAGTCGTGGAAAGAATATAACACATACCCAACATTCTCCCACTTGTTTTTTTCTTTCCATAGGGGGGCACAAGAGAGCTTAGTCATTTGGCCAATTCTTCAACACCCATTGTTTCTCTACACCAAGAGAACTTCTGAGTGCTCACAGACTTCGTCAATGCATCTGAAACATTCTTCAAAGTGTCCACATTTACCAGCAACACCCTTTTAGCCTCAACCATATCTCTAACAAAGTGATATTGAACATTAATGTGCTTTGTCTTTGAATGATAAGCAGGGTTCTTAGCCAAGAAAATTGCACTTTGGCTATCACAGTCTATCCTTATAGCTTGATGTACCAACCCCATACTTGAACACAATCTCTGCAACCAAACTGCTTCCTTGCTTGCATGAGTGGCTGCTATGTATTCTGCCTCTGTAGTTGAAAGAGCCACTACAGACTGTCTTTTACTCATCCAACTGACTGCACCTCCAAATAGGTTAAACACATACCCACTTGTAGATCTTCTTTGGTCCAGATCTCCAGCCCAGTCTGCATCAACAAAACCACGAATTTCCAACATTCTTTCCAATCCTGGTCTTCCCTGGTAGCATAAGCCATAATCACTAGTGCCACGTAAATATCTGAAAACCCGCTTCACTGCTATCCAATGCTCCTTCCCTGGGTTTGACATAAACCTGCTCAATACTCCCACTGCATGTGCAATGTCTGGTCTAGTACAAACCATTTCATACATCAGGCTACCCACTGCACTTGCATATGGAACATGGGACATATCCTCCTCTTCTTCTTGTGTCTTGGGACACTATTCAGCAGACAACTTTGCACCTACAGGAATAGGAACACTCACTAGTTTACTATCCTGCATATTGAACCTCTGCAATATAGTCTCGACATACTTCCTCTAGTTTAACCAGAGCTTCCTCTTTGCCGGATCTCTCTTAATTTCCATGCCCAAAATATATTTTGCAGCACCAAGATCCTTCATGTCGAATTTGGAGAACAGTTGGGTCTTCAAATCTTGGATAATTTCTTTTTCATTTCCAATCAACAACATATCATCCACATACAAGACCAAATAAATAACACTGTCACCAATTGATTTAAATAAACACAGTGATCCTCCTTGCTTCTGGTGAAGCCAAGTCCCCGTATATAGGTATCAAATTTCTGATACCACATCCTTGGTGATTGTTTTAACCCATACAGAGACTTCTTCAACCTACATACCAGTTCTTTCTTACCCTTCACCATGAAGCCTTCAGGTTGCTTCATATAGATCTCCTCTTCTAGATCCCCATGAAGAAATGTTTTCTTCACATCCATCTGTTCTATCTCAAAATCAAATGCAGCAGCAACAGATAAAATTAATCTAATAGAAGTAACTTTGGCAACAGGAGAAAAAATATCACCAAAATCAATTCCTACCACTTGGGAATAACCTTTTGCTACCAACCGAGCTTTGTATTTCTCCACCTTTCCTTCTACATTCATCTTCTTCTTAAACACCCATTTGCTCCCGATGGGCTTCCTTCCAGCTGGCAACTCCACTAGATCCCATGCCTCATTTTTGTGAAAGGATGCCATTTCATCAACCATGGCCTCCTTCTAGAGTTTTCCATCCTCTGAATCTACTACCTCCTTGACAGTTCTAGGATCATCATCAGTTATAGTTAAGGCAAAACCTGAACAAAAAACAGATGGACTATACCTTTCTAGTTGCCTTCTTTCCGAACTGATCTTCTCAAAGCTGGGGTTTGTGGTTCTTCCTCTTCTGAGTCTTCTTCTTTTTTAGAGTCTGATTCATCCTCCTTTAGCTCAAACTCTATCTTCCCAGGTTCCCTTGGTAGGACTTCATGTGTAACAACATCTTTCACCTCTCTAAACACCACATCTCGGTTGTACACAACATTCCTTGTTTCTGGGTTCCAAAGCTTGTAACCCTTTAAACCATCCTTATACCCAATAAAGATGCACCTTTCAGATTTATTATCCAACTTGGTCCTTTTCTCCTTTGGAACATGTAGAAATGCATCACATCCAAATACCCTTAGATGTGAAAGAGAGGGTTTCTTACCAGTCCATACCTCATGTGGAGTCTTATCCTCCAATGCTAATGAAGGTGATCTGTTAACTAAGTAACATGCAGTCTCCACTGCCTCTGCCCAGAATTCTTGTCCTAACCCGGTACCACTGAGCATGCTTCTTGCCTTTCCCATCAGCATTCTGTTCATTCTTTCTGCAACTCCGTTTTCCTGAGGTGTGTATGGAGTAGTCTTTTGTCGTGCTATACCACACTTCTTACAGAACTCTTCAAATTCCTTCTTGCAGAACTCCCCACCATTATCTGTCCTCAGCGCTTTTATCTTCTTCTCTGTCTGGTTTTCCACTAGAGCCTTAAATTATTTAAATTTGTCAAAGACTTCAGATTTCTTCCTCAAGAAATATATCCATGTATTCCTTGAGAAGTCATCTATGAATGAAACATAGTACACAGACTTTCCCAGTGATGGAACTGACACAAGTACAAACACATCACTGTGCACAAGTTCTAATATCTTGTTCGCCCTCTTAGCACCAGAAGGAAAAATCACCCGATTCTACTTCCCATATACACAATTTTCACAAAAATCAAAATCCAGAGAGAAATTAGACATACCTTCTACCATACCATTTCTATGTAGTATCCCAAGGCCCTTCTCTCCAATATGTCCAAGCCTTTGATGCCATATCATGGTCTTTTCTCCAGAGACAGCTAAGATTTCCGCTCCATTTTTAGGAACCACATAACTGTTACACCCATCAATAACAATGCTACCTTGTAGCTTGTACAGAGTTCCAGTTCAAACTCCCCGCATTAATACCAGTGCTCCTCGAACCATCTTGCAGGCATATTTCTCGAACACTGTTTTTACACCTGCATCATCCATCTTCTTATAGAAATCAGATTTCTGGCCACTGCAGGAATATGCAGAACACCAGGAAGTGTTCTAATCCTGACACCTTGTAGCTTCAGCTTTAACTTTCCACGTCCGACGATTCTGGCCTTCCTATCATCCCCTAGGAAGACATCACCACCATCATATTTCTCATACTCGCAGAACCACTCCCTATGGGGAGTGAAGTGAAAGGATGCACCTGAGTCAATCAACCATGACTCATGATCTACATGTATATTTGAAGAAGAAGCCAAATACACATCCCCACCTTCATCCGAGGTGGTTTTTGCCTCTGCAGAAGGAGCATCATCAGATCCCTTTCCTTTCTCAAGAGCTTTAGATCTACACTCCTTTTTGTAGTGCCCTTCCTTTCCGCATTTCCAGCATACCTTTACAAACTTTCCAGGAGATTTAGATCTCCCTCTAGATTTGGATCTCCCACTCGAAACCTTATTCTTGTTTCTGTTTTGGGACCTTCCTCGTACAGATAAGGCATCTCCATTCTGGCCCTCCATATTTCTCCGTCTCATTTCCTCCGACAAAAAGGCTGAGACAATGTCATCAAAATTCAAGGTAGTTGTATTGCTACCTATTGCAATAACCAGACTGTCCCACGAGTCTGGTAGAGAGCACAACAAACTGATGCACTTATCTTCATCTGAGATTTTAATATCAACATATGACAGCTGACTTACCACAGTATTGAAGGCATTCAGATGCTCTGTCACTGAGTCTCCATCCTTCATCCTCAGGTTATACAGCTTTTTCCACAGGAACAACTTATTCACCAGAGACTTAGATTGGTACAAAGTCCCAAGTTTTCCCACAAATTCTTCGTCGTAGCTTCCCCAGATACATTCAACAATACTGAATCTGACACACACAACCGTATTGTGCTCTTAGCCTTCCGATCCAGTTTCTTCCAGTCTTCATCTGACATTGTTGTTGGTTTAGTACCTGGATCTACCGCGATCCACTGATCTTTATCCACCAGCAGATCCTCCATCTTGAGCTTCCACAACTCAAAACTCTGACCATTAAATTTCTCGATCTCTATCTTTCCACCGCTCGCCATCTTCTTTCACCACAAGAATCGATTCCGCAGATCTCCCACTGAACAGGGTCTACCTCAGGCCCAAGCAAAAAACCCTCAGCAGCAAAGGCGTCCCCTTGAAGCCGAAACAACTCTGATACCAAATGTAGGTTTTAACCCTGAACAGAAATTATCTACACACGAATCTTATAACAGAAAATAAACAATAGCGAGAGCATAAAACATAAAACAGATAAACACAGAGATTTTCCCCTAGATCCCAAATTGGGACGACCAGCTTGATTTTTTATTATATTCCTTTTAGTGTTACAACACATATATATACATGCCAAAGCATACATAAACCCCAATCCATTAACCCTGGATTAGAACATAACTGTAGTTCCTTTGACCAGATCTACAAAATACTAACGGTCGAAAACCATCGTACCCCAAAACCATGTGCAAACTCATGCACAAAACATGGGTGGGTCCGCATATGAGTGGAACCGCATACCAAAAAAAATTTCGCCCTGCTGCGCCCTACGCAACGTACAGCTCGTGAGGCTAGTCGTGGAAATAATATAACACATACCCAACATGAGGAAGGGATCGGTAATGACAAGCGAATAGTGGAGATCTAACGTGGAGGTGAATGAACGCTACTTTGGGTGATAGAACAACACGGAGTGGTAAGTACTATCGAACCGATCAAGTAGAGGATCACTCTACTTGTATCCCGCTAAAAAACGTGCCTGTGCAAGGTCCGTTAGTAACCTCGACGTCAAACCTCCGGGAAAGAAAACCAGAGGAAAGCATGGCAGTACACTTGAAATAAACAACCTATAAAGGTGCAGCCGATGAGGACATGGAGCGGTTCTGGTTCGTAGCCGACTCAGTGTGAACTACACAGGGGGTTGTAAGTTATACCATGAAAAGGGCGCAGCTATCCCTAGCCTTCGAAGAAAGGGCTTTGGACTGGTATATGCGGTATATAACTCAGAACGTGAGCACATCACTTTAAGATGTTAAGGATGCCCTAAAACAACAATTCTAGAAGCCGAAATCTTACTCTCAGTTGGTAGCAAAAGTAAAAGACTTCAAGAAAGGTGTGTCTAAGTCAATATGGGAGGCCGATCAGCGGTTAAAGAAAGCGATCAGGGAAGGAGGGTTCAATTATGATGATAGACAGCACACAGAATCGTTCATCGCTATGTTTCTACCTCACTTATGCATACTAATGTGCCACCAGACCTTCGAATCACAGGAAAAAGCCTTGGATGTTGCCATGAAACTCGAAGCCACACCTAAGGAAAACACATTGGGGGGAGTGCAGAAAATTCAAGAACAGCTCGGAGCCATGCACATGGAAATACAGAGCTTATGAACAGAATAGGGAAAAGGAGTCAGCGCAGACCTTTGGTGCATAAGATGTTGGGTGCCTGGTCATACCAAGGACCAGTGTCCTCTATTGACAGAATACCTACAGGGAGGGGGACCTAGTCCGATGTGCCCCGGTTCCAACGGATCTGTGCTATGGTGTGAATTACGTCGAGTAGTAGGACTACATGATGCAGCCCAGTGCCCTCGGATAAGTATGGGTGAACTGAAGCAACAATGGTGCAGGTTCTGTCGATCGGTAGGGAACGATGAGAAAAATTGTCGCACATATGACTTGTTGGTAGATCGGGGAAACCTCTATAGGGTACAATCAGATCCTGCATCTCCAAGATCTCCTGCGACCTTTGGTGGCTCCCCTACGAGGGGCAGAGGGGGGACGGGGAGGAAGCGCAGGACGAGGATGGGGCCAGCTAATCTGCTATAACTGTCGAGACGTAGGGCACTTTTCCAGGGACTACCCGAATCCCACCAGGAAATCCTATAAATATTATTGACAGCTAGACCACGAGATCGAAGACTACCTGATCTTGATAACTAAAATGCAGGATAAACAGCCTACCCCCACGCAAAATGTGCAAAGAGTCAAAGCTGAGCTGAGGAATGCAAATCCAAGTGTAAAAGTCATGACACGCAGCAGGGTGGTCACCCAGGGAGTAAGGGAGGAGCTTGCTTCTTGAAAGGGAACAAATTTAGAGGAACAAGAGCCCCTACACGCCCTTACGCACCTCCAAAAAGAGGAAGAGGTTGAGCCCTTTCTAAGGGCATGTCTGAAACTACTGCGCAACCCGCAAGCTGTAGAAAATCTTCAAGAACTACTGCATGACTGTGCATCTCGACCCAACACAATGGCTGATATTAAGGAATTACACAAATTACACAACTATAAGAGACACACCGAGAGGGAAATGCGGTTGACTGCGTAGATTGGCGAGTATGAGATAGATTATATTATTCTCGATCTTGGATCGGATGTGAACGTCTTACCAAAGCAAACATGGCAACAAATGGGAGAACTTAAGTTAGAATGTTCCACCATCCAGCTGTGCATGGAAAATCAATAGAAGATCATCCCTTTGGGAAGGTTTCCAAAAGTCATGGTAGATATCACAGGAGTAAAGTTCTTAGCTAACTTTGAAGTAATAGAAATCGTGGAAGATGCAGATCCTTACCCTGCACTCCTGGGACTAGACTGGGATATAGACGTGGGGGGTGTCATCAATCTAAAAAAATGTAGCATGGTGTTTGAGAAGAACAGTACGTGCATAATAGTACCGCTAGATCCCGCCAAGGGTGTGCGGTATATAGAACCAGCATATGAAGAGGAGGAACTAGATCACATCTATAGGGTGACAGCGCAGGACGAAGACCAGGGTAACCCTACAACAGGCGGAGTACTCTGTTGGGAGAAGGACAGGGAGTACTTTTCTAATCCTGATGAAGAACTAGAGAGTTGGAAGACCCGGTTACATGATGTCTCATCACTACGATGCCCTCAGGCTGTAAGGACCCTCTACTGCATTACTTCAGAGGTAAGAGACCTTCCCCACTTCGATGGGTCTAGTAATGTCCAAGAATTCCTAAGAACACTGGAAGCTATGGTGCCAAAAGAACGGAGGCTTTAGGCCCTCAATTTGGCTCTGCATGGAACACCTGCACGATGGTGGGATACCCACAAGAAAGCATTTCCGGATTGGGAAATGTGTCAGGATAGGATGGTTCTGCGGTTCGCACCTCCCGCTAATGTACACACCAAGATGTTCCTGGGACACGGGGATCCCCGTGCGCATCTGCGTACTTGGATGATGTTGAAGCCCCGAAAATTGGGTCTGCAACAAGGTGGATACCCACCTGTTCCGAACCTTGGTTGGCAGCTCCTTTTCCGTTTGGTATAGTGGGTCCGACTAGGGATAATGGGACCAATTTCCCAATATGTGCGTGTGTGTTGAGAATTGATATTTTGTTTCTAAAATTTTCTACGTGAAATGCTTTTATTCTAATTCTAATCTATAGCATGCAATCATATTCTAATTAAATAGAAATATCTAATTCTAAACTAACCCGGGATGTAATCTTTCCGTTATGTGATCTAAAATGATTTCAAATAACAATTGGTAATAAAGATCATTCAACTGTTATAAGAAAAGAATTCAATAAAGATAAACCACTTCGAATAAAAAGTTAGACGAAACAGTTGTGAAAAACATATCACATAATAAGCTACTCATATATTAAGCATAAATCAATAGCCATCACCATACAAAAGTGCCAAATGATAACTCAAGCATTCAAGCATTAATATATAAACAACTGAACATAAATATCACTTTAACATAAAAGCAGAAATAGTTAAGAGATAAAAGTACCATTTATAACTAGTTCTACTCATGAGCTTCAAGCAATAATGACTTATCTCTTCTTAATCCAACATCCACTAAGAGTACAAAAGTGCAACATCAGTAGTAGATATTAAACGCAGATATCAATCAATCATGTTCCATTCATTCATCAAAACCTCCTCGGAGGGTGAAAAAGTGCATATTCTGAGGACAAGTTTTTGACAAATTTCAGGACCCTTCTCTAAATGCATGAGAAGGGTTTAAATACTACTAACTAAATCTAAAAATAATTTATTACAAAAATGTAGGATACGGTTTAAATGACCATCCTCTTTTTAGGCAAAAATAAAGCAAAACTAATACTAAATCTAAAATTAAAACTTAACAACTAACTACTTTTGAATCTATTCTTTGAAATTGAAAGTGTTGAGCATTGATTTGAGAAGAGTAGGCTGGCCGACTTTAGACTTTAACTGTCCTGTAAAAACGGAATTAGCAAGAGATGGCACCATCTTCTCGATAGAATTGATGATACATTTGAGAGTCATGCACTGGCTGTGTGGTTTTACCAAACACGCCCAGTAAGAATCTCAATCTAACTTTATTAATATTTTAATCGATTCTACCTTTTCTTGAGCCTTCTGTCTCCAGTCTGTCTGCAGTTGCTATGCTTTCGGTAGATACCCTAGAGTAGTTTCAGAGATCAGATTTTCCTCGTGCAAATTTTCATTTATACAATCAATAATATTTCTTGCTGTTGTGACTGCTTCTTCCGCTACTTGCTCTGCTTTCCTGATTTGTGCATCCCAATTATTAAAGAGCATTACTTTGTGATTGTCATTTATTATTGGTGCACCTGCTCTTTTCCCCTCCTTTGTTTCTTTCCAAGCTAAATAGTCAATAACGCTTTTATCAATTGAATCATAATCATGTCGTAAGTCTACGACATGATTAGTGATTTTGTCACTTTCTTCACAATAAGAGTTCCACTGTGATATTCTTTGGCATAATATTTCTTGTTGCTGCAGTAGTTGATCATTTAAGGAAATAGACTCTGTGATAAATTCTGTAAGCTTGGGATCATCCTTGTGCATCTCTTTCATAACCTGTAGCTATTTTTCTTTTTCAGCCAAACTGTTATGATATCCTATCCACATTTGGTGGAAGTCCTGCTGTAATTTTTCAAGTTTTTTTTGTGCTTCATTGTTAGCGTTGGCTTGTTGTAGTTGTTGTTGCAAAACCTGTACTCAATCTTCTTTCTCATTTAGTAATTGTCGTACCTCAGATGCTTTATCAATGGTTGTAGAGGCATATGCTCCTGTGATCTGAGATAATTTGGTGAGATTTTCAGTTGGATCAGTAGTATGATCTTGCCATAGGACATCTAATTGTTCTGCATCATGAGAGAGCACATTTTCCAATTTCCTTTTCTTCCTTTGTCTTCTTACCACTGCCTTATGTTGTGGACTATAGAATACATCAAGAGGATTAATTTCCTCTATTTTGAGCATAAGTTCAGAGGATGGGGTAATGGGAATATGTTCCATTCCTGAGACATTGATAGTTATTCCTGTGACTATATTTTTTGTTGTCTGTACATTACTCACAGGTGTCTGTGTTTTCTATCCTTCAATATTAATCAAATCATTGAATGTCTCCCATTCCTTATCTAACTCAGTTCTGACTGATGGTTTTTGTACAATGAGAGGGGGGAGATTTAACTGTGAAGAGGTTGAAACCTGTTGCTGTGAAAGCTCCTTTGACTGGGCAGTATCCCTTACTGACCCTTCACTTTTATCATGGTCATTGTCAGACCTCTTAGAGTGTTCAAAAATTTATTTCCCAGACTTAGACTTAGATCTGTCTGTACCTGAACTTCCACTGTGACTAATACTAGGAGTTGGTTCCCTTATGGGTTCCAAGCGTAATTTATCCAAAGGGATACTAGTTAACCTCCTTTCCCTGTATATCTTGAATTTTTGAAATTCTGTTGGAGGAAACCGTATTTGAGCCGAATGTAGAACCTCTTTAAGTGTAATTTTTTCTTGGAAAATGTCATCAAAAAGATCATCTTCTTTAGAAAACACTCTTATCTTGACTGCAGTAGTGAAATTTTTAACAATATCGTAGGGATCGAACGGTATTCTTGGAAACTTGAATAAATGTAAACATGTAATGTTGTTTACTTATTTGAATGCATGACCAACATCAAATAAAGAAAAAGCCCCATAGGCCATAGGAAATTGTGGCCAGATAGCCTTCTTTTTGTCCTTTAAATATTTAGTCAAACCTCCTTCTCCGCAGGTTCGATAAGAAATTTCTTGTGCCATCAGTTTATTAGGAACATACAAAGGTAAAACATGAGGGGAAGCAAAACTTCCAAATACCCTAATATATGTAAACGATTCTTCTCCAAACCATCTCGCAACAGGAAGTATATCTACCTCTGCTTCAGGAGAAAACCTTGGAGCGTCTTTATCATATAACATTCTATGTAGGGGAAACATGATTCCATGGCAAATCTTGTAAAAATAGGGAATGAACTTGGAATCCCACAATTCTTTGTGATAAATATGAATGGGTAAGGGGTCTTGATTCGTCCATTTCCAACCCATTAAAGGAAACTTAGAAACATAACAGATTGAATCCATTACATAAGCAGATAAGTAAAAAGGGGGATAAATTATCTGAGAAACAGTTCTTTTGGACCGATAATTCAAAATAGTTGTGGCTAAGTTGTCAGATAATATCTTAGCCCAATCCACAATAGTAGCATTAACAGCAGCATTCAATAATGGTAGCCATTCAGATGAAAAATTAATAATGTTTGGCTTTCCAAAAAGCCTACAGAGCATAGCAGCATCAAAACAATATGGAGAAGTGAGAGAACCAGTACTATACATACCATGTTTATCCTTTTTTAGTGGTTTGTCTCTCCTTGACTAGTCCTTGGTGCATTCTGCCAGGTTTTCATTTTCTTTGGAAAACTTCTCCATGACCTATTTGTTATAAGTCGCATGTGGCTCCGGCAAATGATACATGAGTCTCAAATCTTGTGGAGTGAATGAACCAATGAGTTCTTGACCCAGAGTCTTAAAATGTATGTTTGTAATATCCATGTTGTCCAATACCCATTTAACCATATCCATGTATGGAATAATTTTAGGCCTCGCTGCTATTCAGTGTAAGAATGAACAAGATAGCTCTGTAATGGACGCATCAGAAGACCCATGTGAGCCTACAGTAGCTGTAACCTCCATTACTCTGGGGTTCTCTTCCTCAAGTAGATTATACATGCCCTCCCAAGTAGTAATACCAGCGTCTTTGTTACAGGCGGTGTCTGTATACAAGGGCGTCATTTCTTTATCTTCAGAACTCAGGGCCTTGTCTTTATTTCCCATAATACCCTGAATACTACTTTGTATAGTTCTCTGTTCTTCGCTCCTACAGTTTACGAATTAAGTGAGAATACTAATAGGAAAAAGGTGACGGGAAAGTTTTAAATGCTGAAGACGTATAAAATATACCATCTTATGTGAAATAGCTCTTCGATCAGAACGAAACCATATTTCATTAATGATTGACAACCAATTCATTGATTAACATTAAATCGCATAACCAGGTCTCGGTTTATGGAAAGATTTTTTTTCGTATAATGAGCCTTAAAGATCTACGATAAGGCAATTTGTGATTTTATTTTGCAATATCGCAGATTGCAATCTCGTGGAATTACAATATCACAATAGCGCAATATCACAAAATCGCAAAATCGCTACATCGCAATATCGCAAAATCGCAAGAGCATAACATATGACAAACATCCGTTAATGTGTTTTTCTGCGAAACGCGATTTGTGACATGTGTCATCACACATCGGTGGTTTGAGGTTTTTCAATGTAAGATATGACATTTGAAGCATGCGATGCGATGAATGTTCTTTTAGTGTGTAGTCTCGCATCACAATCTCGCAATATTATAATTCCGCTTGTAAGGAGGTATTCATTACCTTTTTTTTTTGCGATGCAATATTTCTTAAAAGAATGATTTTATTCTATCCTATCATTAAAACTTAAGTTTTTTAGATTCTTCAAGGAATATTCTCCTAAGTTTATGATAGTAAGTTTTATTGAAAAAGGAAAAACAAGCACTAATCAATTTTTAAAATTTTTTGAATAAGGGTCCCCACTTATTTAGTATTAGTGATAATACTAAATAAGAAGGGGGTTTTTGTTGGCCACAACAATTGGCGATTCACTCGGAAGAACCAATTATCTTTTCTTTTCTTTTGAATTTTCTAAACTTTCAAAATAGAAAATTTTCCAGAAAATCAAACTTTATAATAAAAAGACAAAGTACATTATGCTTTTATCTATCAATGATATTTCATTTCTTCTATATTTAACTTTGACTATTTACTTCCTCAAGCTAGTCCTTGTATCTATATCAGTCACTACTTGGTTTATAGAGATAAAAACAAATACTTCTCTGTAAATCAGTTTTAAATATTCTCATTTGTCGTAGGTAGAGCCTCTGCTGCCAGCAAGCGTTTATAGCCTCGACAGGGTTACCTGTTACCCAGCAATGATCCTGTATCCTACTTAGAGAAATATAAAATTTTCAAAGAGAAATCCACATCCACACTTATTGCTTTCATTTTCTTTTTTATCCTTAAAGAACAATGTCTTGTTTTGGTAGCCAATTTATGACAGTGCCATTCACTTGATTTATAACTTTGTTGAACAAGATGGCTCGTGATGAGACCCCTTTTCTTTTGATTGCAACAATCTTGAGTCATTGCCTTGTTGTGGTATGCAGTATTGGAAAAGTCAGAAAGCTATAATATCTATGATCATGATAAGTCAGCTCGTGATGAGACCTCTTACTCTTTAAGTTAAAGTGTCTCATTGGATTATTCCCTGAATATTATAATTTTCTAGGTGGGGAGGAAGTCATTGTTTCCTTAAGATAGCTCTGGACGACAATAGTAGAGTTTTTGGAAAGAAATTTTCTACAAAGAATCTTCATTTTTTTATTGATACTTTTCATTAGATTGATATAAAACAATTTCTCACTAAAAGTCATTTTTTATCAAAATTTTCAAAGTTGAAACTAGTATCATTTCTAGGTTCAAAGCTTTTAATTGTATCTTTCAATAATAATGATCAATTTCTTAGAAGAATTCTATTTATATAAGTGAAAAAAACAAAATCTAAAAGAGAATTTGTATCTTTTTCGTGAATTCCAAATGTAACCATTAACAATTGGTTTTATTATGAAAATAAAGAAAACTAATATACAAAATAGAAGAATGATCTCCTATGGAAATTATTTTTTGAGGATCTGTCCATTAACAGGTAAAAACTCTCTTTTTCCTGTTAAATCCTGTAACATAAAAGTAGATGGACCTATGATCTCTGCGATTTGGAAAGGGCTAAACCACATTCGTTGAAATTTTGTATGTTTTCCTTTTTCCTCATGAGCCTTGTCCCATTTTAAAACTAGATCTCCGATCTGAAAATCCTTTCTGGATATCATGTTTGAATCAAAAGAAGCTTTAACTAATGCTTGGTGATGAGCATGAGTTATTTTGGCCTGTTCTCTTTGTTCTTCTATCTTAATTATTTCCAGTTGTATTAGTTGTAAGGAAGAAGTTGGTGCTTCATCAATATATTGAACTAAGGCCAAAGAAGGAATTGATAGATGAGTTGGGAGAACCAATTCTTTCCCATAAACTAAATTAAAGGGAGAAGTGCCAATGGAGGCTTTCTGCGTTATTTGATCTGCCCATAAAGCATATATTAAAGACTTATGCCAATTTTTATGATTTTGATCAATGGTTCACTTAATGATTCTGATTAAGTTTTTATTTGTAGATTCAGCTAACCCATTTCCATGTGGATAATAATTGGCAGAGTATTTAAGTTTGAAACCTCTTTTAAGTGCAAATTCAGTCATAGCATTACCAGAAAAATATGATGCATTATCAAACATTAAAGAAGAAGGTAAACCAAACCTGGTGATTATGAACTGATCTATGAACTCGATGATATGTTCGGCATTAGCAGTATTAAGAGGAACTGCTTCTACCCATTTAGTAAAATAATCAGTTGTTGTAATGATATACCTATGTTGCTTAGAAGAGTGAGGAACGATCTCACCTATTATGTCCAATCCCCATTGATCAAAAGGTTGTTCAATGTTGACTGGTTGTAATGGCAATGATGGTTTCTTTTGTCTTCCAGCAGCAGTTTAACAAACTTGACATTTCCTTACGTAGCTATGTGAGTCTTTGAATAGTGTGGGCCAGTAATAGCCTGCACGGAGAATTTTATGTGCAGTAGTATCTCCAGCATAATTTCCGCCTGTTGGTCCATCATGAATTTCCTACAAGAATTTTTCAGCTTCAGATTTCTCAAGACATCTAAGGAGAATAGAATCATAATTCATTCTAAAAAGAACATCATTCACAAGCTGATATTGTTTAGATCTCAACCTTAAAGCTCTTTTCTTGGTGTAATTGAGATTTGGAGGAGAATATCCATTATTTAGATAATATATGATATCAGCATATAATGATTCAACATCATTTAGGCTTACCTCATACATTTGTATCTCTGCAGATGGTTTTTCAGAAATAAGCGATGCTCCAGCTAGTATTTTGCAGAAGCCTTGACCTCTTACAATACTTGCTGGTCTGATTTCCACATCATATTCTTGTAAGGCAGTAACCCAATTGGCTCTTTTCTCACCCACATCTTTCTGTACTAAGAGACTTCTTACCGCTGGAAATGGTACTATGATTTTTGTATGGGTTTTAAGTATAAAGGGTCTAAAATATTTAATTGCTTTGAAAACAACATACGATTTTTTCTCTACATCTAAATAATTCAATTCAGCCCCCTGTAAATTTGAACTGAAGAAAGAAATTGGAGCTTCTGCCTTGTCTTGATTTACTTGAGTGAGTATCGCAGCATATGATTTATCAGAGGAAAATGTATACAAAATAAAAGGATCGGAAAAATTTGGAGTTGCTAAAGATGGAGAATTAAGAATTGCTTTTTTGATCATATTGAATGCCTCATATTTTTTTTGGCCCCATTTGAAGTTTGAATTATTTTTAATCATTGCTTGTAAAGGAGATACAATTCTTGAAAAATCTGGCACAAATCTCTTTACAAAATTAATCTGGCCAAGGAAAGATTGCATAGCTTTCTTGTTGTGAGGTAAGGGTATTTCAAAAATCTCCTTGATTCTATCAGGATCAATATGAATTCCAGATTTTGATACTATGAATCCAAGAATTTTTCCTTCACTTAATGCAAAAAAGGATTTTTTTGGGTTAAGCGAAATTCCATACCTTTGACAATATTGAAAGATTTGTTTTAAATCTCTAAGATTATTGCTTTGTTTCTTGGAATATACAGTTATATCATCCAAGTAGATTACCACTGATTTGTTAACTAATCCCTTGAAGGTGATGTCCATGGCTCTTTGAAATGTGGCACCAGCATTGATCAGACCAAAAGGCATCTTTTGATATGCATAAGTGCCCCATTTGGTTCTGAAGTTGGTTTTCAATTGTTCATTGGGATGGACCAACACTTGGTTGTAGCCAGAGAAACCATCTAAGAAAGACATTAATTCTGATCCTGCAACTGCCTGCAATATTTGCTCCATAGGAGGCAAAGGAAAATTATCTTTTTGGAAGGCTTTGTTAAGATTTCGAAAGTCAATGCAAATTCTAATGTCTCCATTCTTCTTTCTAAGGGGAACCATATTGGAAATCCATTTATAATGTCGAACGGGAAAAATAATCTTGGCTTTCAATAACTTATTGAGTTCAGATTTGATCTGATTTTCTAGATTGGGATGGATCTTTCTCAACTTCTGTTGGACATATTTTTTATCCTTTATCATTGGGATAGTATGTTGGATGATAGAAGTGTCATAATTTTTAAGTTCATCATAGTTCCAAGAAAAGACACTTTTGTATTGTTTCAAAAGACGAACATACGCTAATTTTTCTTCAAGAGCTAGACCGAGGCCTAGGTTGATATTCTGTGGTTTGGTGTCGGTTCCTAGATTTAATAATTCATAATTCAAAGTTGAACTTTGTAGTTTTGAATTGGTAGATCTTTTGAATCGATCTTTCAAATCATAACGGTCTTCTAACTTGACTACTGACTTTGGCATAGCATTATTAGTGCTATCTTGTTGTAATTGTCTGTCATGTTGGTCCTCATCAATTATCTGATTGGTGTAAGATCCTTCAGATGTGAAGAAGCTCACAATATCAGGATCATCGTTGAAAATCCTCCAATTGGTAATGTTATCAGGAATCGAGGGTCTAAAGATTAATTCGATTGAAAATCAATTAGGGCTAAATTATTCTAAAGGAATGAGCTTGGAAGCTACGTTAGCTAGGAGGTCTGCACTAGCATTCTAGAGTCTGGGAATTGATGAAATATTAAATGCTATAAAGTGTTCAGTCAGATCTTGAGCTAAAGATTGATAATGCTTTAAATGACATGATAAACAATGTATAGTATTGCGTACCTGTCTGATTACAATTTCAGAATCTCTGAAAACTTGTAGATATTTGATATCTAATCCGATTGATTTGTATAATCCTTGGACTAAAGCCTCATATTCTGCAGTATTATTGGTGCAATTGAACTCAAGTCTACAAGTTAGCATAATTTTGTTTCCTTCTGGACTAATCAACATGCATCCTGCTCCTGCTCCTTCATTAGACTTATAACCATCAAAAAATAACTTCCAAAATAAAGATTTATTTACAGGAGTATCTATAAAATTAATACATCTAGAACTATCTGTTTGAGAAAAAATTTCTATTTGAGATAAAACAAAATGTTCTAAGTAAGGTGAAGTATGAGCATTGAAATTTCCTAAGAAAGAATCAACTGAATAGTTGCCAATGATATTATTGTTGTATGCAACCGGTTCATTTTCTCCTTCCAGTTCTGTTACTATGTATTTCTGATGTTTTTCTCGCTCAACCTTTATCTGATTTGGTTTACCATTGTAAGGAAGCCACATGTGCGACCAATCAGTTGCAAATTATCCATGAAGTTTTTCTGACCAATCTCTGCTAAGAATTAAGCCATAAAATTCTGGAATATCTGCAACTAAAATGTCGATAACTTGACATACCTTTGGATTATATGACAGCCTTATGGTAACCTCATTTAATTCGCGATCACTTCAACTTGCGATCGATCTAACTGGACTATGCGCACAGTAGATTTTTGTGGTTGAATGTTCAACTTTGCATATATTGATTTTGGTAGAATATTAAATGAAGCTCCAGAATCCACTAAACAATTATGCAATTTTTTATTGAAAAATTCATAAGTAAGAAGAAATGGAGTATGAGATCTCGACCTTCCTCCAATTAAAGCGATATTTTCTAGATCAACTTTACTATTCGCATTAGTTGGAGGTCTTCCCACCTCATTAGAAGCTTGAGAGGTTATAGGATCGGGCAAAGTTTTTCCTGTACAGCATGTAATTCTTTCAAAAGTACCTTTTGCTGGTGTTTTAACTTTCTCAATTCATAAAAAGTGATGTTAGCCCTAGTCTTCTTCATGTCTTCTATGATATTATACTCCATTTCATCCGAAACGATCAGTGTTTTTGATGGAGTTGATGAATCTGTTTGGACTGGGCTAGTTTGAGTTTCTTTGGATGTCGTTTTCTTGACTGCAACTTTATCCTTAGTCATTGAGCTTGCACTCTTTGGCTTAGGAATAGGTTGAGGAGGATCGAGTTGATTTCTACTTCGAGTGCTAACTGGGGATGCTTCTTGATCTTCTTCATCTATGAGGATGAAATCCCACATACCTTGTACCTCTACAACTTCTTCTTCATCAGTAGTTTCTTCAGTAGCAATCTCCTCTTCTTCTTCTTCTAATTCAGCACTTGTGATAGCATTTGGCGGCTTTGAATCAGTTGAATGGTTTCTTCTATAAGGATTGAACAACTTTTTAGAATATTTTTCTGCCACTTGTTTCTTAATGTCAACCATTTCATTGGACATGGTCTTCAGAACTTTCTACAATCCTTCTAAATCAAATGGATCTTTCGATTGTTTTTTCTTGGGGTCTTCCTTAAAAGTAACCTTTTTGGATTTTCGTTCCTCTATCGTATTTTTCTTTTCTAGAGTAATGATATGTTTCTCTACTGCTATTTCTTCCTTCATATTGTCAGCTAAAGTTTTTTTGTTAGCCCTATCAACGAATATTGCTATGTTTGATGGTAAAGCAGAGATGTACCATTCACTTCGTACTTCTTCGCTAGGCTTGGAAGAAGTAGGAATTTTATTTAATAGTTTATTGAAACGTGAATTAAAATCATTGATGAGTTCTTTTGTCTCAACTCTAAGATTAGACAATTCATTGATCAATCTCGCTATAGACCTGTCATCACCAAAATTGGTCAAAATTTGATCTTGAAAGATATCCCAACTAGTAATAGATCCAGACAGTAATGAGAAATACCATGATCTAGTTGCTCCTTGTAAATTATAGGGAAAAATTCGGACGACAGTGTCTTCATTAGTAACTCCATTGAGATTTATGGACAACATAAAGTTATTTATATGTTCTTCTGCTAGCATGCCTGCTTCAGGATTAAACGTAGGAAGCCATTTTTCAGGATGGGTCGGTATTTGACTCAAGGGTGCGGGCATTAAGACTACCCCTAGGTTATTCCATGGAGATTGTGCCATCGTTGAACTACCAATAGAGGAAAGTGCAGAAGACGATCCCTGTGGTTGGGAAGATGAGGATATTACAATTCCAGACGTTTGAGAAGGAGATGTGGAAGTTCCAATGGACTGACGGACAATAGTCTGAAGTGGAGGGGTGGATGGTTGACTTCGCGGTGAAGAGGCTGAGATGGATAACGATGATGAAAGAGTCTCACTATTAGACTCTTTAGGTGATTTCCTTACTTTCTTCCTTGTAGGTAGAGGTAACTCAGTTGGATGAACACCAAATTTTTTTCTCTGTAATCTAGTAAGGGGATGAGCAGGTTATATTGCAAAGTCACACTACTTTGAGATTTATCAGATCTTTGAGGTGATATTGAAAATCGCTGAATTTTATGGATCAAAGATTCAACTTCAGGAGGTTCAATAGCAGATTCTTCTGAAAAATCAGGTTTTGTGGCAGTGGCTATTGTTCTTTTGACTTCTGGATCTAGATTTAAAGATTCTAAGTGCGATGGAGAAGTCGGGGGAGATGGTGAGGGAGATTTACTCTCATAATGGTATTTAGATTTTGACTTACTTTCCATTCACAGTTCGGGGCCCTCCTTCTAGCGCCAAATATGTTGAAGCCCCGAAAATAGGGTCTACAACAAGGGGGATACCCACCAGACCTTGGATGGCAGCTCCTTTTCCATTTGGTATAGTGGGTCCGACTAGGGATAATGGGACCAGTTTCCCAATATGTGTGTGTGTGTGTCTGTTGATAATTGATATTTTGTTTCTAAAAGTTTCTAAGTGGAATGCTTTTATTCTAATTCTAATCTATAACATCCAATCGTATTCTAATTAAATAGAAATATCTAATTCTAAACTAACCCTGGATATAATCTTTCCGTTATGTGATCTAAAATGATTTCAAATAAAAATTGGTAATAAAGATCATTCAATTGTTATAAGAAAAGAATTCAATAAAGATAAACCACTTCATATAAAAAGTTAGACGAAACAGTTGTGAAAAACATATCACCTAATAAGCTACTCATATATTAAGCATAAATAAATAGCTATCACCGTACAAAAGTTTCAAATGATAACTCAAGCATTCAAGCATTAATATATAAACAACTGAACATAAATATCACTTTAACACAAAAGCAGAAATAGTTAAGAGATAAAAGTACCAATTATAACTAGTTCTACTCATGAGCTTCAAGCAATAATGACTTATCTCTTCTTAATCCAACATCCACTAAGAGTACAAAAGTGCAACATCAGTAGTAGATATTAAACGCAGATATCAATAAATCTTGTTCCATTCATTCATCAAAACCTCCTCGGAGGGTGCAAAAGTGCATGTTTTGAGGACAAGTTTTTGAAAAATTTCAGGACCCTTCTCTAAATGCATGAGAAGGGTTTAAATACTACTAAATAAATCTAAAAATAATTTATTACAAAAATGTAGGATACGGTTTAAATGACCATCCTCTTTTTAGGAAAAAATAAAGCAAAACTAATACTAAATCTAAAATTAAAACTTAACAACTAACTACTTGTGAAACTGTTCTTTGAAATTGCAAGTGTTCAGCATTGATTTAAGAAGAGTAGGTTGGCCGAATTTAGACTTTAACTGTCTTATGAAAATGAAATTGGCAAGAGCTAGCGCCATCTTCTTGGAAAAATTGATGATACATTTGAGATTCATGCACTAGCTATGTGGTTTTACCAAACACGCCCAGTAAGAATCTCAATTTAACTTTGTTAATATTTTAATCGATTATGCCTTTTCTTGAGCCTTCTGTCTCCAGTCTGTCTGCAGTTGCTGTGCTTTCGGTAGATACCCTGGAGTAGTTTCAGAGATCAGATTTTCCTCGTGCAAATTTTCATTTATACAATCAATAATATTTCTTGTTGTTGTGACTGCTTCTTCCACTATTTTCTCTGCTTTCCTGATTTATGCATCCCAATTATTAAAGAGCATTACTTTGTGATTGTCATTGATTATTGGTGCACCTGCTCTTTTCCCCTCCTATGTTTCTTGCCAAGCTAAATAGTCAGTAACTCTTTTATCAATTGAATCATAATCATGTCGTAAGTCTATGACATGATTAGTGATTTTATCACTTTCTTCACAATAAGAGTTCCAATGTGATATTCTTTGGCATAATATTTCTTGTTGCTGCAGTAGTTGATCATTTAAGGAAATAGACTCTGTGTTAAATTTTGTAATCTTAGGATCATCCTTGTGCATCTCTTGCATAACCTATAGCTGTTTTTCTTTTTCAGCCAAACTGTTCAAATATCCTATCTACATTTGTTGGAAGTCCTGCTGTAATTTTTCAAGTTGTTTATGTGCTTCATTGTTAGCGTTGGCTTGTTGCAGCTATTGTTGAAAAACCTGTACTTGATCTTCTTTCTCATTTAGTAATTGCCATACCTCAGATGCTTTATCAATGGTTGTAGAGGCATATGCTCCTGTGATCTGAGATAATTTGGTGAGATTTTCAATTGGATCAATAGTAGGATCTTACCATAGGACATCAAATTGTTCTGCATCATGAGAGAGCACATTTTCCAATTTCCTTTTCTTCCTTTGTCTTCTTACCACTTCCTTGTGTTGTGGACTATAGAATACATCAAGAAGAGGAATTTCCACTATTTTGAGCATAAGTTCATAGGATGGGGTAATGGGAATATGTTCCATTTCTGAGACATTGGTAGTTATTCCTGTGACTATATTTTTTGTTGTCTGTACATTACTCATAGGTGTCTGTGTTTTCTGTCCTTCAATATTAATCAAATCATTGAATGTCTCCCATTCCTTATCTAACTCAGTTATGACTGATGGTTGTTGTACAATGAGAGGGGGAAGATTTAACTGTGAAGAGGTTGAAACCTGTTGCTGTGAAATCTCCTTTGACTGGGCAGTATCCCTTACTGGCCGTTCACTTTTATCATGGTCATTGTTAGACCTCTTAGAGTGTTCAGAGGTTTCTTTCCCAGACTTAGACTTAGACCTGTCTGTACTTGAACTTCCACTGAGACTAATACTGGGAGTTGGTTCCCTTATGGGTTACAAAAGTAATTTATCCAAAGGGATACTAGTTAACCTCCTTTCCCTATATATCTTGAATTCTTGAAATTCTGCTGGAGGAAACCGTATTTGAGCCGAATGTAGAACCTCTTTAAGTGTTCTTTTTTCTTGGAACATGTCATCAAAAAGATCATCTTCTTTAGAAAACACTCTTATCTTGACTGCAGTAGTGAAATTTTTAACAACATCATAGGGATCAAACGGTCTTCTTGGAAACCTGAATAAATGTAAACATGTAATGTTGTTTACTTCTTTGAATGCATGACCAACATCAAATAATGAAAAGGCCCCATAGGCCACAGGAAATTGTGGCCAGATAGCCTTCTTTTTTTCCTTTAAATCTTTAGTCAAACCTCCTTCTTCGCAGGTTTGATAAGCAATTTCTTGTGCCATGAGTTTATCAGGAACATACAAAGGTAAAACATGAGGGGAAGCAAAACTTCCAAATACCCTAACATATGTAAACAATTCTTCTCCAAAAAATCTCGCAACAGGAAGTATATCTACCTCTGCTTTAGGAGAAAACCTTGGAGCATCTTTATCATATAACATTCTATAGAGGGGAAACATGATTCCATGGAAAATCTTGTAAAAATAGGGAATGAACTTGGAATCCCACAATTCTTTGTGATAAATATGAATGGGTAAGGGGTCTTGAGTCGTCCATTTCCAACCCATTAAAGGAAACTTAGAAACATAACAGATTGAATCCATTACATAAGCAGATAAGTAAAAAGGGGGATAAATTCTCTGAGAAACAGTTCTTTTGGACCGATAATTCAAAATAGCTGTGGCTAAGTTGTCAGATAATATCTTAGCCCAATCCACAATAGTAGCATTAACAGCATCATTCAATAATGGTAGCCATTCAGATGAAAACTTATTAATGTCTAGCTTTCCAAAAAGCCTACAAAGCATAGCAGCAACAAAACAACATGGAGAAGTGAGTGAACCAATACTATACATATCGTGTTTATCCTTTTTTAGTGGTTCGTCTCTCCTTGACCAGTCCTTGGTGCATTCTGCCAGGTTTTCATTTTCTTTGGAAAACTTCTCCATGAACTGTTTGTTATAAGTCGCTTGTGGCTCTGGCAAATGATACATGAGTCTCAAATCTTGTGGAGTGAATGAACCAATGAGTTCTTGACCCAGAGTCTTAAACTGTCTGTTTGTAATATCCATGTTGTCCAGTACCCATTTAACCATATCCGTGTATGGAAGAATTTTAGTTCCTCAAGTATATTACACATGCCCTCCCAAGTGGTAATACCAGCGTCTTTATTACAGGCAGTGTCTGTATACAAGGGCGTCATTTCTTTATCTTCAGAACTCAGGGCTTTGTCTTTCTTTCCCATAATACCCTGAATATTGCTTTATATAGTTCTCTGTTCTTCGCTCCTGCAATTTACGAATTAAGTGAGAATAATAATAGGAAAAAGGTGATGGGAATGTTTTAAATGCTGAAGACGTATAAAATATACCACCTTACGTGAAATATCTCTTCGATCAGAATGAAACCATATTTCATTAATGATTGACAACCAATTCATTGATTAACATTAAAGCACATAACTAGGTCTCAGTTTAAGGAAAGATTTTTTTCATATAATGAGCCTTAAAGATCTACAATAAGGCAATCTGCGATTTTCTTTTGAAATATCGCAGATCGCAATCTCGTGGAATTACAATATCACAATAGCGCAATATCGCAAAATCGCAAAATCGCTACATCGCTACATCGCTACATCGCAAAATCGCAAGAGCATAACATATGACAAACATCCGTTAATGTGTTTTTCTGCGAAATGTGATTTGCGATATGTGTCATCGCACATCGGTGGTTTGAGGTTTTTCAATGTAAGATATGACATTTGAAGCATGCGATGCGATGAATGTTCTTTTAGTGCGTAGTTTCGCATCGCAATCTCGCAAATCTTAGAATTCCGCTTGTAAGGAGTTATTCATTACCTTTTTTTTTTGCGATGTGATATTTCTTTAAAGAATGATTTTATTATATCCTATCATAAAACTTGAGTATTTTAGATTCTTCAAGGAATATTCTCCTAAGTTTATGATAGTAAGTTTTATTGAAAAAGGAAAAACAAGCACTAATCAATTTTTTAAATTTTTTGAATAAGGGTCTCCACTTTTTTAGTATTAGTGATAATACTAAATAAGAAGGGGGGTTGTTTCTGGCCACAATAGATGACCAAATGGTCCAATCGACCCCAGAAGAATGGATCCATCTATTTTTGCATGCCTTGGGCCCTATCCCTGCTTCTTGGTACTTAGATGCAGAGTTACATCAGCATACCGGCCACTGGGAAATATTAAAAGAAGACTTTATCGGAACGTTCTGACTAATTGGGGGAATGGAGACACTTGACGAAGCTCAGCAGGACATCGATGCATTTATCTTTAAAAATCCTCACCCCCGCATTGCACCAGCCGTCCTGAAATGGAAAGCCCAGATGCAAGACATAGTCAACTACCAGAGCTTAGCGATTAATGAAGAAGAAGATAATCCGCGAAATATCTCTATTCCAGAATCTAAAGGAGAACGTACTGTTATCGAACCATCGCTACAAGATATTGATGTAACGCAAACTCTCAGACTGCACGAAGTTAATGTTGGGTCAGAAGAACACCCTAAGCTGGCTAAAATTGGGGATTATTGGGATGAAGGAACCGTAGGCAAAATTGCAGAGTTACTTACGGAGTATCAAGACTTATTTCCGACAAAGTTTTATAAGCTCAAAGGAATCACTGGGGACCTAGGCATTATGCACATCACTCTAAAACTTGAGGCGCGCCCCATCAAGCAGCGGCCTTATCAGCTGAATCCTAAATATAAGCAAAAGTTCAAAGAAGAGTTGGACAAAATTCTTACCACATGTATCATTGAACCAGTTGAACAATCAGATTGGGTAAGTCCAATGGTCATCCAGGAGAAAAATACAAAGGGGGAAATACGCATCTGCATGGATCTACGAAAGCTAAACAATGCTTGCATCCATGACCCCTTCCCTACACCATTCTCTGATGAAATCCTTGATAGTGTGTGTGGCCAGGAGGCTTATTCCTTCACTGATGGGTTCTCAGGTTACTACCAGATCAGAATTTCACCTGAAGATTGCAGTAAGACTACCTTTTCGACCGAATGGGGTTTCTTCCAGTACACGGTCATGCCCTTTGGTCTCAAGAAAGCACCTGCTATCTTTTCAAGGGTCATGGTGGTTTTGTTCAAGGAGTTTATTCATAAGTTCCTGGAGGTTTACTTCGATGATTGGACGGTCTTTGGCCTAGTAAAAGAGCATGTCTCGAACCTGCGATTAATGTTGGAGGCATGCCGGAAGCACCAGATCTCCTCGAATATAAAAAAGTGCATATTCTGTATACCATTCAGAATCTTGCTTGGACACATAGTCTGTCGGCAAGGATTGATGGTTGATCCTACGAAGATAGCTGTAAGTATCAACCTTGCAGCCCCCACAACGAAAAAACAACTGCATTCTATTCTCGGTCACACGGGCTATTACAGGAAATTCATTCAAGGGTACTCTCTAATCACAGCACCCATGGAATAGCTACTAAAAAAAGATGTCTCTTTTTTCTTGAATGACAAATGTTAGAAGAGCTTCAAACTGCTAAAGGAGAAGATGATCTCTTCACCCATACTGATATTTCCTGACTGGTCAAAGGAATTTCATTTACATGTCCATGCATCAGGCTTCGCCCTGGGCGCGGTTCTCACTCAACCTGGAGAAGGAGATATTGACCACCTGGTTGCCTTTGCAAGTTGAAAACTCTCAGGCGTAGAAAGGAATTACTCTACCACTGAGCACGAAGGATATCGGCACTATCTGCTAGGTGGACACTTTAAGATGTTCACTGATCATTCAACTTTGAAATACCTGGTCAACAAGCCTGTGTTGGGGGGGAAGATTTTCCGCTGCCTGTTGCTATTCCAGGAATATTATTTTGAGATCATCGTTAAACCCGGGAGATTGAATGCAGGCCCGGATCATCTGTCTCGCATCGAAATAGGGGAAGAGCCTACTAACTTGGACAAGGGCTTACCTGATGCACAATTGTTCACCATTAAGGTGGTTGATGCTCACTTTGCTGATATCATTGAGTTCCTTACTACGGGTGTGGCCCCTGCAGCATATTCAGTGTAGCAGAAGAAGGAGTTTGTTACCCGAGCTGCAGACTTTATTATCATCGTCGGACAATTATACAAGCTAGGCGCAGATGAAATACTACACAGGTATGTATTGGAACATGAACGGCCCACCTTTTTAGCAAAAGCACACGATGGAGTCACAGGAGGCCACTATGCAAGAAGAGCTACGACATAAAAGATTTTGAGGGCTGGATTATGGTGGCCTACCCTGCATCAGGATTCTTACACCTATTGCAGATCAAGTGATACATGCCAGCGAACTAGCTGACCCTCATGACGAGATGACATGCCATTGCAGCCTCAAGTGGCCCTACAGGATTTTGACAAATGGGCCATTGACTTTATAGGACCCATCAATCCGCCAGGAAAGAAAACAGGTACGCGCTACATTATCACTGCCACTGACTACGTCACTTGATGGGCTGAGGCACAAGCATTAAAAGACTGTACTGCAGATACTGCTACGCACTTCATCTTTGAGCAGATTCTAACCAGATTTGGTTGTCCAAAGATCCTAATGAGCGACATAGGTATGCATTTTGTTAACCAAATGATTCAAGCTTTGAATGAGGAATTCTGGAAATGAGGAATTCTGGATCCACCATGCAAAGAGTACACCATATCATCCCCAAGCCAATGGGGCGGTTGAAGCTTTTAGCAAAATTTTGGAATAGGCATTAACTAAGGTTTTCAATGCCAATCGTAGTGACTGGGATGTTCGCATCCTCTCGGTTTTGTGGGCATATCGAATGACCTGAAAGAAGCTGACTGGTAGGACCCCCTTCCGAATGGTCTATGGCAAGGAGGCTATTATGCTTGTAGAATACGTTGTTCCTAGCCTACGCATCACAGCATTCACAAATATGGCGGACTCAGATATCATAGAGGAGCATCTTGCACAACTAGTGGCTTTGGAGGAAGATCAGTTTATTGCTAATTTTCACCAACAATTTCAGAAGGCTCACGATAAAGCCTAGCATGATCGACATATCCACCAAAAGACATTTGTTGAAGGTGATCTCATCCTTTTATACGATATCCAATTTGTAAAACATCCAGGTAAATTCCAGTAGCACTGGCTTGGTCCCTACACAGTTAATGATATCACGAATGGCGGAGCAGTCCAGCTGGCTACCCTGCGCGGTGACCTCGTTCTTGGCTTTTTCAATGGTAGTCGACTCAAGCCATACCAAGATAAGGACTATTTTGCCGCACCACCACAGTGACTCGAGACGAGTCACAAGATTGTGTTGGGGGACTGTTGGAACGAGGTCTCCTAACAAGCTGTGAAACTGGTCCATTTTGAATATTTTTTATTAGATTTAGTCTAGCACAGGGTTTTTGGGGTGGGTCAAAGCCCCGAACGCATTGTAATGGGTAAAAGGGTAAACCAGGGGTCCGAAAACCACGGTTTGTGGACCATAGGAAAGTCTAGGCTAGATTTCTATAAATAGAGAAGCATTTTGTATTGTAAAGGACAAGAAATGATGAGCTATTGATGCAATTTGTGGTTTAAGCTATCTGTTTGGGTTTTGGGGAAAGGACTCCTACTGGTTGTGTGCGCAGAGATCCAAGTCTAGCTGTGTGTGGACCCTGCTACTGTGTGCACAGGTTGGGAAGGGAATTGTAAGGGAGAATTCATGAATGAATTAATACGAAAGATTGTTAGAGAACTGGATCTGTGAGTACTTTTGTGTGAATTGCTGATAATTGTTGTATTGTGCATTTTCTGTCTTTAAGCTGCGAAGATCTGTGTAACTACATTCTTGGATCTAGATCTATTCTGTTTTGTTTATGTAATTTTATTTTGATGTTATAAAAAGCATATAACTATAGATCTAGTGCACGTGGATGCGAATAGAGACTTAATTAACCCTGCGTAGAATGAGGTAATCTGGGAATTATAAGATCTAGTACAGCTCTGCTTGCCTTACCCATCCTTTCTTAGGGTTTGGAAACCTGGTTCCAGCACCCACCCATACTACTTCGGGTGAGACTTTGACCTGCGCAAGTAGGTCACTGCCGAAAGGGCTAGTAGTATAGGGGTTTTTTGGCAAACCTTGCACACCGAACCTGGGTCAGGACCCCTCAAGCCAACATGCTAGGAGACTATTCCTTGAATTTGGAGGCTCGGAATATTTTCTCACTTTGGGAGAAATATTCCACACATGGTAGAATATGGTGGCCACTCATGCATTCTTTGGCCAAACTCAGGAAGTTTTGGATAGGTGATAGCTTCCCATGGAAGAATAACCTCCAAAAGCTGTAACCTTTACTTGAGCATGAGCAGCTACAGGAGGAGAAACAGAGGAAAGATAGTAGCCTTCCAATATGTGACTTTGGCATAGGAGATGTTAAAGAGGAGGGCAGACACATGACAGATGTTTTACATGAAAGATCATCAACGTTGTCACTTTGGAGGATAGATCCATATTGTAAATCCCAAATGTTGGTGGATTATTCCAAGGATCCTTTTAATTGTATGATACTTGATAACTAGCTACTAGAGGAGGGATATTCAGTTAGAGATGACGTCGTCTAATATCATGGTAGGATATCCTTATATAGAGAATCCAAGCTCAAGGAGAATTTACTACATGCAGCACATGAAGATTTTCTCTTTAGCCACACTTATTCCATGAGGACATACCATACTATCATGAAGGGGTTTACTTGGGAAGGCTTGGAAGAGGAGATATATCAGCATTTGAGGAGATGAATGGATCATGTAGAGATGGAGGAGATACATGGATCTTTCAAGGAGTTATCACATCCACCTCTTTCCTCTTTAGGAATGAGAGGGGATCTATCTATGAGCCACTCCATTACTATGATTGGAACATATGGTAAGGATCATGTCTTTATGCATAATGATTCATATGATGAATATTTGCATTCCTTTACCATACATGTGCAGACCATTGTTCCAAGGGGGAGCATTCTTCCTTATAAACTACATGGCCAACTTGGGGCCATAAACATTGTTGAGAATGGCCACTCCCTAGGAGGATATATGGAGATTATTTACCATTCAGGGTGCACTCCAAAGGCACCAAACATTTCTCACCTTCTCAAAGCATGTGAGAAGACTATGGCAGCAAGTAAGTGGAGGGAAAACCACTTACCATATCATGATCTAAGGCAGTTAGGAGATACACTGCGTTGGTTCCACATGTGGGACTATGATCCACCTCCATTATTGCATATGGAAGCTTATATGTACTTGGTTTTGATCCCATACATTGATGATGTTCTTATTCTTATTATGGGAATGAATGAAGGAAGGATGGGAGGATTGGGAATGCCCTTTGGGAGAGATATTATCCATGTTTCTTATGCTACATGTTTCAGGGAGACCATTGAGCAAACCATGATTTCTTCATTGGGTCTTTTGCTACCTTGCGGGATGAGTCATTTGCATCTCATGAGAACTTGGGAGGAGCATGTCATGGAGGGATGGATTGGGAGACACTTGGCTTATGAGGACAGTTTATCACATGGGAGTGTCACCAATGGAGGAGGAGAAGAGTTTCAACACCCACCTTTTCATTTTCTTGAGGACAAGAAACATTTGAGAAGGGAAGACTGTAATATTCCCAATTACCCATGAGCTAGTTGGAAAATTAATTTTTGTTTTTGCTTCCTTGTTTGATGAATAAGAGGGTATGGAGACCCATAAATCTCCTTAATAGGAATTAAATCACTACTAATGTGAAAGGAGGAAATATTAGCAACTTTATTAAGCACCCTTGTGTGTGAAAAGGGGTTGGATCACATAGACTGGGTCAACTTTGACCAAATCAACAGCGTTGTCATGGAGGAGTGGCATTCATTATGGGACAACACAATTTTGGAGGGAGACTCCATGCATGGAAGTAGTGCCTTTAATGAGTGGGGCCAAGGGTGAGGAAGCTCACCAATTATATAAGGAAGAGGATGGTAGCCATAGATGATTATGTTATGTATTTGATATTTCATATTTTATGGTCTGTTTAGACTTGTTTCTCTCTTCAGTTGTTTAGCTAACATTGCAGTGTTGGTTAGCACAGGGTGTTCCCGAGCAGGAATCCCACTTCTATCCTTTAGGGACCTCTAAGGAAGATTATTTTCACTATAATTCCACATCAGGCATCAGGCCAAAGCTTTAGTCTTATGGTACAGTGTAGTTCCTGTTGAGGTTGTGTTTTGTTGCAGGGCAGAAGTTGTGGAAGGCTGATTTGGGTGATTTTTGAAATAGATCTCAGTGGAGGAAGGTTTCTTTCTCCTAGGAGGCTAGTAAGGAAGGCCCTTAGGCATCATTTATATATTTGGCACCAGGCCACAATGTTTTTATCCCCTACAGTGTAGTATCAGTTTGGATCTGCGTTACTCTAGGGAGGAGTTGCAGGGGTAGTTGCAGTGGGTGATTTGGGGAGTGTTTTCTTCAATGAAGGGGCCATCCGTTCATCCAAAGGATCCATTGGAGGAGAGCATACTTATTTTCATATCATATTCATCCATAACTCTTCAGTTACTTTGTTTCAGCATACTTTCAGCCCTAGGACTGCAGCTCAAATTGTATTATTGGGTGTTTTTCCCAGAGACCCTCTTGGGTTCTTTGTTGGAGGTTGTATAGAGCCTTTATCTTCATTTTACATTATATTTGAGGCATATATCAGCCATGTTATCTTTCGTAAGTTCACTTTTTGTAGCAGTGCTCTTATGACTGCGTTATAGGAGTGTCTCCGACATTTTTATATAGTAGCAACACCTCATTCTTGAGGGATTTCTTTATTAGAGGCTTGTTGTATCTTTTTGTAGGGATTTTGGCCCATTATTTTGTATTTATTTTCTGTTTTTATGATTAATGGAAACACTCCATATTTATCTCTCACATTTATGCATTGATCTACACTTCTATTTCCATTTTTATGCCCTATATTTCTGATTTTCCCATTTGGGAATATTACAAAGGGTTTTTAAAGCATTCGTAACCATAATTCTATATAACTCGAAAAGGTTGTAGTGAATATCAAAATTCGCAACACTTACATATGTTTTAAATTATTCAGCTTGTAATTTATGCAATTCGCGATGAGCGCTTTTAAAATCAAAGCGAAAATGGAAAAACCTTTATTTCCTAAAATTTTAGACTTAGGCTAAGATAAAATAAAGCTCATAAATTTCTATTTATTTGTAAAGGATCCCCATTTATTTAAAGTAAATTGGGGGTGTTTTATAGTAAAACACATCCCTTGGAATGAAAATTGTGCGAAGGGATGTAAATTTTGAGTAGGAGAAAGTGATGTGGTGCTCTCTTGAGAGGGAGCTTCAAATCCCACTAGAAGATGAGCTTATAGCTCCAAAGGAGGAACCTCAAGAAGTTGTGGAGTGGCCAAAAATTGAGGAGAGAAGAGTGGAGATAACCACTCAAGTAGATCCATCCAAAAAATACAAGAAAAGATCCAGGGAAGCTGATAGACTTGTGAAATATGCAAGGGAGAATGTGGGAGCTCCTTCAAATTTCCATAGGAAAAGAAGGTCACTTGATAGGTACACTAGCTACATGGCTCTAATGACTGAGCTTGTAGATATTTATCCATCCTCTATAGAGGAAGAAGTAGAGAAACATGTATGGGTTGATGCAATGGTGGAGGAATATAAATGCATTGTGAAGAAAACAATGTTTGGGAAGTGGTCCCAAGACCATCAGATAGATCAGTAGTGGGTTCGATATTGATCTTCAAGGTTAAGCATGTAGCAGAAAAAAGAATAAAGTATAAGGCCAGATTTTTGGAAAAGGGAGGACACTTTTTCCCTTGTATCAAGGTACACATCCATTAGATCAATTCTTTCTCTAGTTGCCCAGACGGTGTGGAAGATCCACCAGATGGATGTAAAAACAAAATTTCTCAATGGGGTTATTGAGGAGGAGATGTAAATCAATCAACCAGAATGTTTTGAGACATTTTATCATGACTCTCATGTGTGCATACTCAAGTGAGAATTGTAAAATCTCAAACAAGTACCCTGCTTTGTAGACTAGGATTGATAATTATTTGACTGGTTTGGGATTCACCAAAAGTGAAGCGGATGCAAACCCTATCATATCTTGGTAGAAAGTAACTTGCTAATTATTTTCCTATATGTTTATGATTTTATTTTAATTGGTGATGACCAGTTGATAAGATCTTGCAAGGAGGATCTTTCAAGAGAATTTGAAATGAAGGATATGGGTCTCATGCAATACTTCCTCGGGTCGAAAGTATGGCAAGCTGACACGGAACTATTTGTATCTCAAGGAAAGTATGAAATGAGATATTGCAGAGGTTCTGTATGGAGAGTTTCAAACCCATGGATACACCTCTAATAATCAACTAGAGGAAGGAGGATTCCACTTCAAGTGAGGAAGTGGGTGCTACCATTTATCGGCAGCTAGTAGGTTCATTGATGTATGTTGTGAACACACGACCAAATACATATTATGCATTCAAAAAGTTGAGCCAAGCTATGGTTAGGCTAGCCATATTATTTTGGAAGGTAGCTAAGCATTTTTTACTACAACTTAGAGGCACTAACCAGTTTTGACTATGGTACAGACGGAGAAATGGAGTGAAATTGTGTGGATTCATATTGATTTTGGTAGCATTGGATGTGCTCTAGCCTCAATATTTTACAAATATGCTAAGACAAATGCATTCTACAATACCCAGAAATAATTTTGGGAAATTCCACCCGGAGAGGATTTAATTAAAATAATTAATTATTTTTAATGGATTCCTAACTCTAAACTTAGGAAAAGGAAATAATTAAAAGGTATTAATTAGATCGGGTGTGAATCTTCTAGATGAAGGCCAAGATTGATTCCAAGATAATCTTAGCCTTTTATTATTTTTCAATATTGGTTGTTGATGTGTCAACGATAGATTATAATAACGAGACCGATGGGAATTTGCAGAACACGTCGAGTGAGAGATCTAGAGATTGAATTCTTAAGGGAGCAGCATAGTAGTTTCCAGAGAGAGATCGAGATATTTCTTATAGTGAGGGGTAGGGATAATTGGTCAGTGGAATATTTTACAGATCTGGAGAGTGCAAGGCAGAGAATGCATTGAGAAGTCCAGAGAGGTTGTGCAGTGCCACATAGAGGCAGTAGAGCTATGTTGAGGAAGCGTAGAGCTTCAGATGGAGTCTATAATATTGCTGGGAAATAGGCGAGATCAAGTGTCAGAATTCGAGGGGTATAAGACCGAAAGGCCAGAGGGTCAAGTTTCTATTCAACAAGAGATCAATAGGAGGTGTGATCCAGTCCCAATAGCAGTGACGCAGTGACTACGTGGGAAGATGCAAAGACTGTGCAAAGACATTGCAAAGAGATCATCTCCAATCATATTAGTGTCAAATTTCCCGATACAATGTGAGATATTCTCACTAAATATGTGACATATTTTATCTCTGTATCAGATAGCCAATTTTGGCATCTAGTGACTTGTATTCATAAAACTACTACATAATATTTAAACCCTCAGTTGTTGCACCGATTTTCCCACATTGGTGTTTTCCGAGTACATTGTCCAAAAACAACGGTTTTCATTATGTGTGTTTATTTCTTTCCTGTTATGTATTTTTTCTTCATAGTATTTTTTATGTTTTGAAGGCTACAGTAGAATTTATTTCAATGTTTACTGTGTAACACAATAAATAACTTGATTCAAAATAAACAAGTATAAGAAATAATATCAGTTTTTGCAGTAGGGATTATGAGTGAGGAATTTTCACATGGTATCAAAGCACAAGTGAAGCAGGAAGAGCTCAGAAGTGGAGCTTAAGAAGGATTTTGAAGAACTTCGTAGGTAGCAGATTGAAAACCTCGAAGGGCTATGTAGCCTATAGCCAGAAGGGAAAAATTTTGCAGAAAATTATTTCTTTGAGTAAGTCGTCAGAGAAGAACATTTTCAAGATCGATATTTGTCATAGGCAGAGGGGGCAACACAACATATTCAGCTCAGAGTATATTTTCAGTTTGAACGAAGTTTTCTGCAACCGTTTGCTAGGACAAAAAATCTCCAGAAGAGGAACAAGCGCACATACTGAGGGAATTTCTTCCTCAGAAAATTCCTAGCCAATAAATTTAATTTATCACTGCAGAGCAGTAGTAACCAAGAGAAGATCTGCATACTCCATCAGGGAGTGCATAGAGCCAATCAGCAGTTGCACAGAGGATAGAGGAGGCAGTTCAATATTTGTTTGGCGTGATGGCATCAGCTGGGTTGAGGGATCAAGGTCGGTTGGATGGTGAATTAAACTACGTGATATGGAAGGCTAGGAGAAGCTGAGGCTGACGAGGATGCAGAGGGAGGAGCACATAGACCTCTTCCTAACGAGACTTCAGGATACCTGAGATCAGCTGATTGCTGTGGAATTAGTGCCTTAGGATACTGAGTTTGTATGGTTTGCCCTTAACAATGTTTCTGAGGAGTAGCAAGTCTTTGTCCAAAGTATCATGGGCAGAGAGAAGTTAAATGATTGGGAGAGAGTTTGGGTTGATTTACAATAAGAGTAAATGATGAGGGATTTGGTGAATATCACCATAAGTGGTAGCAACAGTAGTGGGGTAAAGATCAATAAGGAAGAGGAGAATGAAGCCCTTGCATCAAAGGGGTAGTAGGAGCAACGCAGGTGAAAGAAGGATATTTTGAAGATCAAGTGCTTCTGATGTGGTGAGATGGGCCACTTTAGTTATTAGTATCATCTTCAGAATAAGGACAAATAAGAGAAGTAGGATCAGCAGGTTTCCTCCACTGAGATAGACAGGTTGTTCTCTAGATTGGAGGAGGATTTTTCCATGATTGCCCATATAACTCGAGGGGAGAGGTGGGGTGATTTTGTTTTGTAGCCCCAAAGTGCTACAAGATGAGCAGGATCCTTAAGGATTCCACCTCTTGGATCATCACCTTGCTACAGGAGCCCATAACAGTAGTAGCAGGATGGACCAGTGACAATTGGTGCAGTCAAGTGCCAAAGTGACAAATGCAGTAGTTAGAAGCATTAGGAATTGAGAAACACATAATATAGTTGACAACACTATAGTTGGCATAGTGAAAATTCAATAGTAGCACAAAGGCTTCAGTGATATCGCAGAGGCTAGAAGCAGTCATAACTCAGGTTACAAATGCATCAATCTGAACATAGTTGGTTCAGTTTATGGACATCTCTCAGTTGTAAAAACAGTATATGAGAGGAGTTGTGGATGTTGCAGTGGTAGCAAAAAAAAAATTGTAGTGCAGATACAGTAGTTGGAAACAATATGCAGGGTCAGCAATAGGAGATGTTACAGAATCAAAGTGATGCTTCAGGAGGTTGCATTACTAGAGAAAATTCCTCGCTAAGAGGGAGTGTTATTTTTGTAGCATCATATGTGCTCTAGCTTCAAAGATTTTTCAGAGAGGCTAAGACACATGCATTCTAAAATACCCGAAAATATTTTTTGGAAATTCCACAAGGAGAGGATTTAATTAAAATAATTATTTATTTTTAATGGATTCCTAAGTCTAAACTTAGGAAAAGGAAATAATTAAAAGGTATTAATTAGATCAGGTGTGAATATTCTAGATGAAGACGAGGATCGAGTCCAAGGTAATATTAGCCTTTGATTATGTTTTAATTTTGTTTTTTGATATGTCAATGAGAGATTATAAGATGGAGCTCTATGGGCATTTGCAAAACACATCAAGTGAGAGATCTAGAGATCGAATTCTCAAGAGAGAAGCACAAAAAATTTCGGAGAGAGATCCAGAGATTTCTTTTAGTGAGGGGCAGGGATAGTTGGCCAGTGGAACATTTTCCAGATACGGAGAGTGCAATGCAAAGAAGACATCAATAATTCTAGAGAGGTTGCGCAATGCTACACAAAGGCAGTGCAAAGCTTCAGAGGGAGTCTGCAATCTTACTGGGGAACAATCGAGATCTAGTGTTGGAAGTCGAGGTGTGAGACCAAAAGTCCAGAGGGTCGAGTTTCTAATCAACAAGAGATCAGGAGGAGGTGTGATGTAGTCCTAGCAATAGTGGTGTAGTGACTACGTGGGCAGATGTAGAGACTACGCAAAGACGACGCAGATATCTCATCTCCAATCATATCAGTGTCATATTTCCCAAGACAGTGTGAGATATTCTCACTAACTCTTTCTAATATTTTATCTCTATATCGGATAGCCATTTTGGGCATCCAATGACTTGTATTCAGAAAAATATCGCATAATATATGTTGAAGTTTGCAACAAGAAACAATGAAATTGGCATCTTGAGACAACATCCTTGATCCTTGTGAAAATTAAGCACCTACAGTTGGTGGGGCCCACACAGGCTATTTTTAGGTCGATTTCTAATTATAGATGCATGAGAAAATTATATTTATAGATGAGGTCTATTTATAGATGTATGTGCAAGTTCTATTTGTATATTGCATGTCTATTTATAGATTCATGTCGACTATTATTATCCCTTAATATTAGTTGGACAATAAACAACAATCTATTCTCAATGAGCACTTTGAAATAGTTAAATGAAGTGGAAAATCAGTTAGCTATAGGAATTTCGAGTTAAGAGGTTGGTTGGTGGGACATGCAAGTGGACTTGGTTGTAACTGAGTGATTCAAAGTTGTAACATAGTTGGAAGTGCAGTTATGAGAGTTATAAAGTAGTTTAACTCAGTTAAGTGAGTTAAACTCAATTGTGCTAGTTGTAACTGAAGATACACTAGTGAGAGATCAAGTGAATTAATTATTAATTAATTCACAATCAGTGGCCTCACATGTAACTAAATATTTTCTATTATTAACTACATGCATGTCAAATCCAGTGGAGACCTAGTTGAGATTTAGGTGAAAGGGACAGATTGACTATCAGTTGTGACATTATCGGTTGCACACATGCAACCACACGCTCATTGGATGTGCCTATGAGGATTGTGTGGTCAAGGCAGGCAATAATCATTCATTCAGGGGTTCTTTACCATCAGGGATTGAGCAGTGGAGGCAGGTTGTCTGGAGACAGTAAATTGGCTAAGGAACTTGCCAATTTTTGTATGACAGTGTGAGACAGTTAGCTATTGTATTGAGAGCTCTTGGAGTAGAGATTTGTATGTAATTTTTTCATGATCCATGATACAATACATAATATAATATAGTGGGGTTTTTAGCTTTATGCTTTCCCAGTAAATTATCTGCATTATGTGTGATTTATATTTCTTCATGATATTTATATTAGAGATTGTATTTTAAATTACGCAAAGATTTTGTAGAAGCATTTTTGTATTTAACAGTGGCATATAATTGTTAGATCAGGATAATCCGGGAAATACATATTTTTTATTAAATTCATACAATATTAAAACCCTTAGCCACTGCATCGATTTTATGTTATAAAACCAGCTCCCAAAATAAAATAAAAGAGAGATCAACGCCTTATAAATCAGCCACTTCGAGGGGGAAACCTCCTTTACATTACATAAATGAACAATTATTAGATGACACAAATGAAAAAGCCTCCTTTCTATATATATGAGTCCATGGGGTCACAACATAGTCCTAGCCTACCTAACAATAATAATGTAAGGGCACAATAATAAAAATTTGGGGACTACAGGGGTACAAAAATAACAATAAGGGGGATACACTAACAACAATAAGGGACTACACTAGTAATATAGGGCCCTAACATGCCCCTCTCCTTCAAAAAAGTGTTTTCCTCAACGCTTGAGTAGTTTTGGATGATTTTGTATAAAATTCTCACCCTCCCATTTGGAATATTTAGTGGGTAATTTCTTCCACTTGATGAGATACTCTGAAATTGATCGATTACGTCACTATTGAGTTCTTGTTTCTGTGACTTCTTCAGGTTCCAATATGATTTTTCCTTCCTCATCAAGTTCTGGAAATATTTTTTAAACCATAATTTTGTCACCTATAACCTTTTTTAAGCATACAACATGGAAAACTGGGTGCACTCGGGAAGATGTAGGAAGCTCCAATTTGTATGCCATAGTACCAATCTTTTGCAACGCCTTGTAACGACCATAGTACTTTGGTGATAATTTATTATTCTTCTTAGCTTGCTTGAGGGATATTTGTTTGTATGTTTGTAGCCATAAAAATACCTAGTCGCCTAAATCAAAACTTCTCTCGTTGTGATGTTGATCTACCTGTTATTTCATTCGATATTGTACCAAATTTAGGTTATCTTTTAAGAGTTGGAGAACTTGTTGTTGATGCTTGATAAGATCTTCCACTGCTTGAACCTTAGAATTTTCTCTTAAATATGATGTGATGGATGATAGATGATATCCATAAAGTGCCATAAATGGGGTAATTTTTGTTGCAGTGTGGAAGGAAGTGTTATAACACCATTCAGCCAGAGGTAACCAATTGACCCATTGTGTTTGTTTATGAGATACAAAGCAACAAAGATATCCTTCCAAACATTTTTTCACCATCTCAGTTTTCCCATCAGATTGAGGATTATAAGATGTGCTATGAGCTAGTTGAGTACCCAAATAAGAAAATAATTTTTTCCAAACATTTCCAGTGAAAATGGGATCTCTATCGCTTACAATAATCTTTGGGTTTCCATGTAGCTTTTGAATTGTTTCCATAAATGCAGTAGCAACTGTACTCGCTTTAAATGGATGAGATAATGCACAAAAGTGTGCATACTTGGTAAGCCAATCAACTACCACCATGATGACACTCTTTCCTTCGAACTTAGGTAAACCTGTGATAAAATCCATTGAAACCTCCTCCCAACGTTGATTTGGAATGGATAAATATTGTAGGAGACCCGTGGTTTTAATTGTCTCAGCTTTACTTCGTTGTTGCAAACCAAACATTCTGCCACAAAATTTTGAATATCATATTTAAGGCCCTCCCAAAAAAATTATTTCTTCACCTTGTGGTAGGATTTTAAAAATATCGAGTGTCCTCCTACGAGAGAGGTGTGCAATTCCAAAAGAATATTTTTTTTTAGTTGGGAATTCTTACAGAGATATAAGCGATATTTCTACCATAGGGAATCATTTTTCTAAATAAATGTATCATATGCACTGGGATCTTGCTGCAAATTTGAATGAGTTTCCATACTTCTTCGTCATTCTTCCATTCATCCCTTGCTTTAGTTATCCAATCTAGTATTATAAAAATGGCACAAATCAATGGTTCCACATCATTATCCTTTCTTGATAGTGCATCTGCAACAACATTTAGCTTGCCTTTTTTGTAAATTATTTCAAATTCATAACCCAACATATTTGTGACCCATTTTTTCTGCTCTTGTGAAGATACTCTTTGTTCCAAAAATTATTTAAGACTATCATGATTAGTTTTTACCTTGAAGTGTCTTCCCATTAGGTAAGGTCGCCATTTCTTTAGTGCATGTAGTATATCCAACATTTCCTTCTCATAAATATATTTTTGTAAATAATTTCCTTTGATTGGACAACTTTCAAAAGCAATAGGTCTTCCTTCTTGCATTAAAACAACACCAATTTGTTTCCCGAGGCATCACATTCCACAATAAAGGTTTTTTTGAAGTTTGGCGTAGCTAAGACCGGTGCTTGGAGCATTGCCTCTTTAAGATGTTCAAAGGCCTTAGTTGTGTTAGGAGTCCATGAAAATGCATCTTTCTTCATTAATGTTGTTAGAGGTTGTTGGGCACCAAATCTGCATATTTTTCTCTTCCATTTTCACCCATTCTTTCACTTCTTTGTATCATTAATATTCGTTAAATGATCTAAACGCACAAGGTAAACCCCCTTCCACTTCTTATTGTTACACCATTTTTTGGTCACCTAACCTACTATCATTAGATGGACCCAAGTACACCATGTAAGACCAATTTTACCCTAAGTAAAATTGCTCTCACTATGTAAAATAACTTAATAAACCACATTTATTAGGTTGTTTATGGTCTAAACAGGAAACCCCAAAAGGAAATATTAAACAAACCTATATTTGATTGATTTTCCTCATGGAATAATTAATTAAACCATAATTTAATTATTATTCCTTGTCATGTTTAACCCAAAACAAAGAAATTAATTAGATAAACCTTTATTTATCTTATTATTTTCTAGGAATAATTATTTAAATCTTATTTAGATATTATTCCTTGTTAAATATGACCAAATCACCCACAAATAATTAAATAAATCATTATTTATTTGATTATCCTTCAACCACTTCCTTAAAAATATAAATAAATCATTTATTTATTTATTATTGACAAATAAAGGGATTTGACCCAAGTCAAATGCTTTTTCCCTCCAACAAATATAATAAAATATTCCATAAAAGGTGGATCTAGATCTAGAATGACCCAATATTTTGTTATAAATAGGAGGGTTTTCCTCCCATTCTTCACCTTTTGTTGCCTATTATATCACTCTGGATCTATACACTTGGTCACATTCTACATTATTTCCTGTGTGAGCTCCCTTTGAGTTCTACCTTTGTCTGGGTTTTCTACACCAACAAGAGAGAGAGATTCTAGATCTGAAGTGCTGAGGACTTCCAAGAACCCATCCCATTGAGGAGAATTGGAAACATCTTCTTTTTTTCCTCCCAGATGCCCTTAATACAAAAAATTCTTTCAAAAATTGTTCATGTCTTGTCTATTGGATATATGGAGCAAACCCTTCTTTTTACTGCTTAATGTCTTTCTATGCATAGATCCAGTTTTTGCAGCTCTTGTCTTGATTAACTAACTGCAGATCTGAAGATATTGGCAGCCACATTTGATGTTAGGGCTATTAGTTATGCATAGCTAAAGTGGTTTTTTTTTGTACACTTCGACAAAGGATTCATACTAACACTTATCAAGAATGATTGATTAATGAAATAATAGTAATGGGGATTTTGCCTACGCGAGCACTAATTCTGTTATTGCCACAGATCTGGCAGTCAAAGGGTCGCATTTGCAAGTCACAGAAGAAACTCCTAGTTCTCAGCGCCATTTTGATATGTTGTAACAACATAACATATTCCAAACCTACTCCAGATCTATTTCAGACCTTTCTTGGTTTTCTCTCAGCGACTAGTTTGGCCGTTGTAACAATTGTATATTTGTAGATATTAGTTGTCATATTGGGAAGACGATTTTCTGAGCAATTGTATAAGAAGGGTCTCAGGGCTATGAATCAGGTTAGCATGCAAGATATCAAGTTTGTAACAGAAGGATGTTTATTAATTGAATACAATCCATTTTGATGTTCCACTTATAAGCTGTGAATCTATCGCAACCCTGGTCAGAGAGTTAGGCCCACTCTTCTGATCGGGTGTTGTGTTATTCCTGTGTGTTGTTCTAGCATTTCTGTTTGAATATTTTAACTGTTGTTACGGTATGTTTCTTCAATTGCTGTGAATTATTTTATAATTGTGCAATATATCTTTAATTACTGTCATGGTAGTTATTTTCTATTTTAATTGTTAAATTTGTGATTAATATTGGGTTGTGTCATTGCTCCTAGATATACCTTGCGTGTTACCTTGAAATAATGTATGCACCTAGATTGATAAATTAATGTGGAAAAAGGGTTGAATAGTTTATTCACACTCGGACACCAACATTTTGGCGTCGTTGCCGGGGAAGGCTAACAAGGTGCAATTAAACGCTCCATAATTGATCCAAAGATCAATCTCTCATCTTAGGGATGGAATTCGTTACCCTACTGTAAGTCCTGAGCATAGTGTTCTATTTTTTTCTTTCCGATTTTTTTTATAGAGATCAATCTCTAATCTTAGGGAGGGAATTTTTTACCCTACTCTATGTCCTGAGCGCAATGTTTTGTTTTTTTTTTCTTTTCGATTGTTTTTCTAGAGATCAATCTCTCATATTAGGGAGGGAATTTTTTCCCTGCTCTAAGTCCTGAGTGTAGTATTCTATTTTCCTACTTTTTTATTGTTTTCCTAGGGGCCAATTTCTCGTCTTGAGGAGGGTATTTGATTACCCTACTTTAGGTCCTAAACTGTAAATTTTCAAGTTTGTGTGACTTTCTGTTTTGACCCAGATTTCATTTATTTTAAGTTTGTTTGATTTTCTTCTTGAATCCAATCTCTCGTCCTAGGGAGGAAATTATTTGTCCTGATCTAAGTCCTGAGCACTGACGTTATTTTAATGATTTCTTCTCACCAATTGTATGAAAAATTATTTGAATAAGAGGGGCAGAGGAAGACCCCTAAAGAAAGGAGGAGATCTAGGAAGGAATACTTATATCCAAGATATCATCGCAAAGGCTGAATCAGAAGCATATTCTCGTGTTACTGTCAGGGTAAGGATTCAAACGAAGTCTGAGGGGAAGTTGGTTGAGTAGCCAGTGCCATCCACGGTATCATATAAGACCCTTTCAATGGCAAAAGAAGAAGTAAATAAAGTATCATTAGAAGGGACACCCCTGTTGTCGACAGAAGGAGAAGAAATTGCAAGCAGGTGATCAGAGGAATTGAGAAATTCAAATTGGGAAGAAGAACACTTGAAGGAGTTGGTGTCTCCATGAGACTGAAGGAGTGTTGTGAAACCCCCTGCAATTGAATCACCCCAAATATCAGTTGCAGAACTAGTTGAAATCTCGAGTGAGTATTGGAGGATATTTATGGCACCTAAAAATTCCTCTATTTATTTCCCAATTGGGGATATCATAGGTGATGCACCAATGAAGCCCATCCCTCTAAAAAAATTTCCTAATTTTCATGGGCTTTCCTCTAAGGACCCCGATACATTCCTCTTTGAATTTGATATTGTCTTTCGGGGGTACAACTATATCACTGATGCTCAAAAATTAAAGATATTTCTTGCTACTTTAAAGGGGACATCCCTGCAATGGTTCATGGGTTTAGGGGGAAATACTATCTCCTCATGGGATGTGGTGAAGGAAGTATTTTTGGAGAAATACCAAGATTACTGTAAGTCCCGTGACATCAAGGAGGAGATTTTTAAGTTTGTGCAGAAAGAATATGAGAATATGGAAGATTGGATGGAATGATTTAAATACATACTGCAGAGGTCAGGCCATAGTGACCAAGACAAAGATATTCTGAATATCATTCTTCTCTGGGCACTCAGGGAATATTCTCTGCAACTTTTAAGCATAGTAGGAAAGGGGGACATCTCGAAGGAATACTTCGAATTTATATGTGGGCTGTGTATCCAGTGTTCACGAGGGGCTACAAGAAATGGACAAGGAATTCAGTCATCAAAAACTTTTGGTGGAGGGGTCATAAAGGTGAAAATCGGAAATCTGTTGGATGACCTGAGGAATGATATCCTAAGTACATTATCTACCCAAATGGACACCTTTCAAGCGAAGAAGAAGCAAATGGAGTTGGAAAATACTATGGCTATATTCTACCCTCAGTGAAGAAAGAAACATCCGCTGAAGGAATGCCCATTGAACACAATTGAAGCCTATGCAATTTGCAAACAGGCCCATGTGACCAGCTCATGCCCTTCCTTGCCAGGATTGAAGCCAGTTTTTCAAGGAGCAAGTGAAGAGAGTGCGGTGGATCAACTGTATTTCATGGGACCAAAGAAGCCATGGCAGCCCCGACCATCAAATATGAATCCAGGTATACCTCGGGAACCGTCTCAGTATTTTAATAATTTTAATATGGGTCCCCAATTTGTACCTTTTTCACCAATGTGGTATCAATATCAATGTCCACCCTAGCATCAATGGTTTCCCCAGAATATTTTGAATCCTTCTTTGGCTCAGAATTGACGTGGACCCTCTCCTACTGGACAGTTTCCCCAATCAATGCCACAACAGCAACTTCAGTTGCCTTCCAATGTACCTCCAAGTATTCCACCCCTTTGACCTCAACCTCCTATCCAACCCAACTTGAATCCTAACAATAAAGGGGTTCAACAAGACAACACTATCAACCTTCCATCATATAGCATTTCTACCGCAGGGCTTAGTGAAATAAACTTACGATCCGAGCAGATAGTGAATGCTCTAACTTCACCTATAATCATTGAACAAGTTGACAATGAATTTATGCAACCAAAGCCAAAAACAATTGCGGATAAACCAGACCAAAACATTATAAATCAAACACCTCCCCAACCTACTGTTAACCAGGGAAGTCTAGTTAATATGCCATATCCTGAAAGATTGACCCTGAGTAAAGAGAGCCCTCAAGCAGAATTTGATTTTCTAGGAGAATTACAAAATCTATTTGTTAAAATTCCCCTGCTCCAAGCTATGAGGGACATACCTATATATGAAAAAACTCTCAAAGAATATTTTTCTAAGAAACCTGGAAAGAAATCAAGGGATTCATTGACCATCAATGTGATGGGAAGATTGTCTGACATCATGCCAGGAAGATCTATGCCTGTAAAATATGGGGACCTAGGGAACCCAATTCTAACGGTACAAATTAATGGGGTTGAAATCCTAAATGTATTGGTAGATCTAGGTGCTGTCATAAATGTCATTACCTCTGAAACAATGAATGCATTGGGTCTTAGAAACATTAATATGACCCCTACTATCTTGGAATTGGAAGATAGGTCTACAATTAAACCAGAAGGGAAGTTGGAAGACTTTACTATTTTGGTGGACTCATGGAACTATCCCGTGGACCTCCTTGTATTACAAACATGATCCCCAATCGGTGGTCATCCCTTGATATTGGGAAGACCTTGTCTCACAACCATGGATGCCTATATTGGGTGTCAACTTGGAAATATGGTTATGTCAAATGGGATGGTACAAAGAACCTTACTCTCTATCCTCCTACGAAACCAATTCCATCAGAGAAACCAATAGCCAAGAGAAAACCTCTACAAATGGGAGACTTTGAACCTGAAAATGAAGAAATTAGATCAGTCCTTACCATTGGGCATGCCCTATAATTCAAAATAGAAACAGAGGAAAATACCATTAACACTTTTATTAATGATCCCTATTATGTTTCTGATTCGATTGGTTAGATTTTAGAATCTTCCATGAGTTTTCCAACGTAGGAAAGTATTGGACCAGAAGATGAAATTGAGGATATCCCTGTAAATTCATCCCATGATAGCATTCCTATTGAAATTGAACCAAGAAAAACACTGAACATCAACCTGAATTTTTCAGAATCCCAGACAAAACATCTCCTAAAAGTTCTTCAGAGCCACAAGGAAGCCTTCGCCTAGGATTATACCGACATGAAGGGGATTCCTGCTAGTTTATGTACTCATCATATTTACATTAAGGAAGATTTACGTCCTGTGAGACAGCCCCAACGGAGAATGAATCCTGCTCTAAAGAACATTGTCAAGGATGAACTTCAGAAATTACTGGATGTAGGATTTATTTACCCCATCTCGAACAGTCAATGGGTGTCCTCGCTAGTTATAATTCCCAAAAATAATGGTAAATGGCAGATCGGCATGGACTATAGGGAATTAAACAGAGTGACTCAAAAAGACCATTTCCATTTGCCATTCATTGACCAAGTCTTGGACACCCTGGTTGGGAAGAAGTTTTTCTCCTTCTTAGATGGGTTTAGTGGGTATAATCAAATCCAGATATCCCTGAAAGACTAAGATAAGAAAAAATTTACATGCCCATGGGAGGCCTTTGCATACAAGGTTCTCCCATTTTTTCTGTGTAATGCACCTGTAACATTCTATAGGGAAATATTGGGAATTTTTTCTGATTTAGTCGATGACAATGTTGAAATCTATATGGATGATTTTACTCCATATGGGAATTAATTTGAAGAAGGATTGGCGAATCTGGAAAAAGTACTCGAAATATGTAAACATACCCATGTGTCTATGAGTATAGTTAAATGTCACATGATGAGGGAAGAAGGAATAGTATTGGGAAATTTGCTCTCGGCTGCTGGAATTCGAGTTGATCTAGCCAAAGTAGAGATAATACTACACTTCCCCATACCTAAGACACCCACACAGGTACTTATCTTTATTGGTTGTGTTGGTTATTATAGACACTTTATAGAAAATTTTGCTAAAATAGCACATCCACTTTTTCAATTGCTAACAAAAGATGCAGAATTTTTGTGGACAGAGGACTGTGAAGAAGATTTTGTGAATATCAAGGGACTGGTTTGCGAAGCTCCGATCCTTTGAGGATCTGATTGGGAATTACAATTTCATATACATGTTTATGCCTCTCAGACAATAGTAGGAGAAGTCTAAGTACAACAGTTAAACAAGACACCATATGCAGTATACTACGTCAGCAAGAATTTGGCTCCTACTGAGTTAAATTACACAATGATCGAAAATGAATTCCTTCCTGTCATCTATGCTATCAACAAGTTCTGAAATTATATCACCGGGTATCCTACTTTCGTACATACTGATCACACAACAACAAGGTATTTTATGAATAAACCTATCACTCCTGGTCGCATTACAAGATGGTTGTTATTTCTTCAATAATTTGATATTACAATAGTAGATAAACCAAGAAAGGATAACGTACCTACTTATTTTCTATCCAGAATGGATAATAATGATGAAGGCACACCCATAGAAGATATTTTTCCAGATGAGCATCTTTTCGCAATTTCTACTAATCCTCTGTGGTATGCAGATATTTCTAACTATCTTGCTACAGGGAAGGTGCCCTATCATTTATCATACAGGGAACAACAAAAAATTATTCATCATAGTGCCCGATATTCCTGGATAGAAGGATACCTTTTTCATACAGGAGTTGATCAGCAGGTTCGGCGTTGTGTACTTGAGGATGATATCCACGAAGTGCTAAAGGCTACCCATGATGTCCCTTGTGGAGGGAATTTTGTAGACAAAAGAATAGGCCATAAGGTGTTACATATGAGATATTACTGGCCTTCTATCTTCTAAGATGCGCGAAATTATGTCTGAAGGTGTGATAGTTGCCAACGCATGGGGCAGCCCATTCGATCTGATGAAATGCCTTTACAGCCTCAGGTAGTCCTCAAACCTTTTGAGAAGGGGGCTATTGATTTTTTCTGGCCCTTTGACCCACCTTCCCAGCAAAAGGTTCACATTTTGGTCTGCACTTATTATGTGACTAAGTGGGTAGAAGCCTAGGTTGTTGCGAAAGCAACAGAATAGGTGGTTTAATATTTTCTATTTGAAGAGATTTTTGCTCGTTATAGTACTCCGAGGGAGATTTTTTTAGATGGAGGAGTACAATTCACATCACACATGATAGCGAGACTTATGCAGAAATATGGGTTTAAGCACAGGGTGACATCTCCATACCACCCCCAGGCGAATGGAAAAGTGGAAAGCACAAACAAGGTATTGGAAAATATCTTGACAAATACTATGGCACACCATTGTTGGGATTGGGCTTAAAAGTTGCCTCAAGCTCTCTGGGCATACATAACAAAATGGCAGAACACAACTGGGTTTTCACCATTTGAGTTGGTTGATGGGAAATCCTCATTCTTCCTAATAGAATTTGAGATCAGTATGCTCAGAACAACTCTTGAAGTAGGGTTGGACCTATCAGATGCCCAAAAACACTGGCTGGATTAGCTTAATGAATTAGATGAAATTCGTTCAATGGTTGTCCAGAGGACTACTGCTATTCAGCAGCAGAGGACGAAATGGCATGATAATTTTATCAAAAGCAAGGGGTTTCATAGAGGAGATTGGGCATTACTTTATGACTCTTTTTTTAAGTAAAATAAAGGAAAGGTTTGCACTCACTGGATGGGTCCTTATGAATTGGATGTTGTGTTTGATAATGGAATAGTAAGACTGATCACAATTGAAGATACACATGCCTCTTTCATAGAAAATGGACATCGCCTGAGACTATACCACCGTCTAGCCTCTAAGGATGCCTTCATTAAACATCTCTCCGAGAAATTTGGTATGAAGGTTACCAGTGCAAAGAATTCCTCCTCTGCATCCTTTTTCTAAAAAGAAAAATAATAAAAATTAAAAATTAAATAAATAAAATATATATAATAATAAATATTGTTACTATTCACTTGTTGTCGTTTTGCAAGAGCTACTACTGAGGTGAAATGTTGCGGAGTTGGAAACTTCCTAAGTATCGAATGTTGTTACTCCTTGGATGTTGTTACTCCGCTACTGTTGTTATTTCTGAAAATATTCTTAGTATCGGATGTTGTTAATCCTTGGGTGTTGTTAGTCCAGATGTTGCTACTTTGTGATGATCTTACTCCTTGGTTGTTGTTACTCCTTGGATGCTGCTACTCAAGGTGTTGTTACTCCTTAGATGTTGCTACTCCATGATGATGTCACTCCTCGGATGATGTTACTCCTTGGTTGTTGTTACTCCTTGGATGTTGTTACTCTAGATGTTTCTACTCGTGATGTTGTTACTCCTTGGATGTTGCTACCCTGTGATGATGTTACTCCTTAGTTGTTGTTACTCCTTGGATGTTGTTACTCCGGATGCTGCTACTCATAATGTTGTTAATCCTTGGATGTTTCTACTATGTGATGTTGTTACTCCTTAGTATTTGTTACTCTTTGGATGTTGTTACTCTAGATGCTGCTACTCGGGATGTTGTTACAACTCGGATGTTGCTACTTCGCGATGTTGTTACTCTGTGATGCTGCTACTCATTGATGTTTTTACTCCACCAACGTTGTTACTCCGTCGGTGTTGTTACTCTGTCAGCATTGTTACTTCGCCATTATTCTGCCATTATTCTGTCAACTATCACTTTCCTCAGGTAGGTCGCCAGGTAGATCTCTATTTGAATCTTATGAATTTAATTAAATATTCCATGGATAAGAAATTAACGTCATGGATGACTACTTTTAATTCGGTGGGGGTTCTGTCATAACTAAACGACGACGTAATTAAACCACACCAATGATTATTCCAAAGTCATTATTAAAAGCTCGTGTTCTTAGTACGCTCCATGATCTTCACTATATTTCGTATAATCATTAATACGTATTGGGATTAGCAACATGCACATGTTGCCAACCGATCAGTCCTTTCAACCTCATGCAAAATAATTACCATCTCATTCATCCCACTTACCATAATCCGCCATGATTTTCTTTGTTACATGAGAAATCACCTGTTGTATTTATCTTTAGTCCATTTCATTTTTCACCATGTTTTTTTTGCCGAAATTGGTAGTCGCCACTCCTTCCAAAGGTCTATTGTGTCCAGAGTGCTGTTACACTCTCTATAGGATGGGTGGACTGGTTGTGTAGCATGAACCTGGAGATACAATTTTGTTCCATAGCAATGCAGATGTGTCGTAAGTTTTCTTCAATGCAAGATGGGATATCAATTTTAATATATTGCAGGGATTCAATAGAGGAATCATGACATATTTTTCGCTAAATCTGGTTGGGAATCTCTCTCGGATCAGAGGAGTAGAATTTCTCATCATAGAAGAATCCATTGTAGAAGTTAGTGGGCTAACACGGCAAGGACAATAGTGGTTTTCTCGGAGGATTCCCCTACCGGAGTTTCTTGAACCGTTTTTGCAGGCAGGAGAAAGCGACGTCCAATATGGGAGAGGGTATGACCGTACATATTTACCATATCCATGGAATGAGGTAGCAGGCTTTGTGATGAAATATATAACCTGCGAAGGACGGTCTACAACTTTGTTAAAGTACCATTTCAAAATCCTAGCCCATCTTTGATTCCTGTAGGCACAGGCTCACCCTTTAAACATGCCTTTATTTTTATTGAAACATATCCAACTCAGGGGCAGTATGCTCGACGTTCGTGCCAGGTGTTGCCAGTCCTCACCAATCACAAACTGGTCTATTTTTTGGTTATGCATGCAATGGCCCAATTCCAAGTTCCCTGGGCAGAGCTCTGTGAACTATTGAAAGAGGAAGTAGTAGTTGTCATTGTTGCTAGGGAGGAAGAACCAGCACCTTCGGTGATCATATTTGGATCAATGACCTAAGTGATAGCTCCAATTTCAAAGTTTTTGAAAGTGTGTCGAACCTAAGCAATCATAATCTTCCTAACTCCGGCGCCGTGAACGATTCGAAAAACCGACACCGTATGAAGAAGATATTGCGATTTGAAAAGTCGAGTAAACTAAAATTTTTGACCTTTGACTAAGTTCGACTGGGAATTTGAATATTCAGCAAAAAGAATATTACAGGGAATATTCTTAGAATATTCTTGGAATATTCCTTTCAAACCAATAGTTGAAGGACAAGTGGCACCTTATTATTGGGCATACGAATTTTTGAGCCAATCAGGAGCCACCACGTGGCAGGCTCGGAGGCCACCACGTGGCCTAAAAATGTGTGTTAAAATTTTTATGGAGCGGACCAGAGTCGACCCCGAGACCTCCGAGTGCGCACACACACGGCTTAACAGCTCGCTCCACCAGTGATTCTTAACCTATTAAGGGTTCAGGTTTCATTTATGGTTTAACCGTTTGGTAAGTGGGGGAGCGGAGGGGCTAGCCCCTCCCCATATGGCCAACATCCATGACCCAAGGGTTTAAGCCCTAACCACCGACGCGCAAACCATTAACCTCCGCCATTTACATGCAACGTTTATCATAATGTTAAGCAGATGGTTTCGCAAAACATTTAACTTGACCACGAAGTTTTGTGACATGTGCCCAACAATTAGCACTTTATGCGTAGTCAGATTTAGCGATTAGACTGGTGGGCACACCATTTTTTTCATGATCCTTATTTTAACTGGAGTTAGATCCAGTGCTCCAAAATTAGTGGAGTTGATTTAGGGGTAATTAGACAAAATTTGTTTAGGCTCTATCTTGAGCTAGATTCAACCATTCTTGGAGTGTGATTAGTCAATTTTGACTATCTCAAACATTCCAAACTCATTGGTGAGGGTTGCAGAGCCATCAAAGGACTTATAAGTGAGATTTTTCTTCATAGAAGTCCTAGGGGCCACCGGGAGCCAACAACAAAAAGAGGCCTAGCCATGGCAGCTAGAGGCCTTTCTCAGTAATCCAATACTCAAATTTGGATGTTTCAGACATTCTGGAACTAATGGTGAAGTTTTTAGAACCATATTAGGAATTCTGAAGGCCAATTTTCTTCAGATAATTTCTAGGGGCCATCAGGTGCCAACAAGAGAATGAGACCTATCCAAAGCAGCCAATATCCATTCTCAGCAAACCAATAGTCTATGATCACTATTTGAGCCTCATGAATCCCATGGAATTATTTTTGGAATATTTTGAGACTTTTGAAGGTCGAGATGCTTCAGAGAATTTTTTAGTGACCCTAGAGCCACGGGGTGCCACTAGGTGTTGGAGGCGAAACCAGAGCAGTCGAAGGCCAATTTATGCAAGTGAATAGTCTATTCTAACTATATTGGATATTATAAATCCAATGAAGGGATTTTCAGAGCCATTTGGATATTTCTGAAGGTCAAGAAGCCACAGGGAAGTTTCGGGCAGCCCAAGGCCATCAATGGGGTGAGGCCAAGATTGGGAATCCAGTGCTCATTTTCAGCAAATGATCATCCTATTTTGGATGTCTGATGTATGTTGGAGATAGTAGAAAAGGTTTTAGGGACAGAAAATTATTTCTAAGGTAGTTAGTGCCACAGATAATCTCAGGGAAGCTTAAGGGCACCGACAGAAGGAGTCAAGTCTAAGGGAGCCGAGGTTCATCTTCAGAGATATTTCAGCCATTCAAGGGGTATGATGGTATTCTAATCCCAATGGTAAAATCCAAATAACCATTGGAGTTGAGTATTTTACTTGTAAAATAATTTATACATCATAATCCCAAAGAGCCAAGTTAGTTGACAAAGGCTCAAGGAGACGTAGCCCACGATATTCGGGTGAAATCCTATATTAAATTTGTTGTTATGTGTTTATGCTTATTTTTTGCACTTTATGGTTGTTGTACATACTTAATATCAGAAAAACCAAATATTCTTAAATCACTTAAATAGTTTAAAAAAAAACATACAGTTGTTTCAAGAAATCAATTCCGCACAGTTAAGAATAAGTAGATATTTTATTTATTTAACTGAGTGGGAGGTGCTTGCGAATAAGCATTTCAGGTTATCCACCCATTTTAAGAACTATGGTTGGTATCAGAGCACTAGGTTTCTTGCTTGAAAAAGCACTAGGTTGCTTGCTTGACAAAGCACTAGCTTGCTTGTTTGACTTGAAAGGTGTTTAACAGTGCAAAGAATTTGACTGTTTGCAAATTGACTGATGCTTACAAATTTAAGTTTGCTAGAGGTGAATGGAAATCTATTTATAGGTAAGTCTAGAAGATGAAAAGAATGAATAAGGGATGAAATCATTTTCCTTACCCAAAGGACCTCAAGGCAACCCTTGAAGCACAAGAGGGTTTTTTTGCAAAAGGCTACTTGAAGAAGAGCTTGACTCTACAGCCAATTTGTTCAGAAGCTTTGTCAAATTGTTTTTGAAGCTTTAGAATTTTTGTTGAAGTTTTTTATTTCATTCACATAAATATGACAAATTCTTCAAGTGAGGATTCAAAATCCTCCTCCTTCATAAAATTCTTTGATGAAGACATGAAGCGAGACTTCTCCATCCTGAAGGATATGGTGCAAATTATGTATGAAGAAAGAAGAGAAAGCACTAGACTTCATGAGAAATTGGTTGCTATGAACCAAGAGAAAGAAGGACTTCTTCAAATAATGCATGAGATGGAGATGCAGCTCCATCAAGCCCAAGAGGCCTTAACCAAGAACATGCTTGAAGAAGAGGTAAAACACTCAAATTTGTCTTCAAATTCCTCTTCAAAAAGATGTGTAGGTTCATTTGAAAAGCACACTAGAGGTATAGGGTCCAAGTTGTTGTTTAAAATGGGATATGAAGGCAAGGGTATAGGAAAACATGCACAAGGCATGATTGATCCTATTTTGTTTGAGGAGAGGCCTAAGAAATTTGGTCTAGGCTATGTTCAATCTTATGGTGAAAACTCTAAAGCCATGAAGACATTTGGTACAACTTCAAACAGAACTTTTGTTCCAAGTTATAAACCACAAACATGTCAATTTTGTTTTCAAGTTGATTGCCATTGTTTGAAGCCTATTTTGCAGCAAGATGTTTGTAGACATGCAACTTATGGAGAACAAGAGAGTTCTGACAGATATCAAGACATGAACACTGATGTTAGTCTTCAAAAGAAAGTTGGAACCTCTACAAGTTCGTCTCCTTGTGAAGGTAAAAAATATGGACATGCAAAGAAACATTTGAGGTATAATTCTTCCCATAGGTAAGTTGATTATGTTAATGATAAGCATGGTAATTTTGCATGCATGAAAGGAAGAAAGAGTTGTTCTTTTTGTGGTTTGTGTAACCATGAGGTTTCAAACTGCTGGAAGAGGATGAAGGCATACAAGAAACAGTTGAAGCAAAGGCAACTTGCAAAGAAGGTGCAAAATACTTGCACACATTTCCAGAAAAAGGACATGTTGTTGCCCAATGTTGGACATTGCATCCAACTAATCATCCCAAGAACATGAAGCAAGAGGATAGAAAGACTAGCAAAAGTGGAACCAAAGATTCCATCATTGATGTGAGAATAGATGTTTCACATGAAGAAGATTTTTAGCAACAAAAATCACCATGGAAGTGGCTTGGTAAGAAGTGGTTTGACTCCTTAACTTAGTGAGACATACATTCATTTCTACATATGCAAATTTCATTCATATATGCATTTCTGTTGAAAATTTATGTTGGTTTGAGCCACCTTGGATCGATGATCAAGGACATGATGTTCAACTACCTTCGATTGAAAATTTCTCGCTTGAAATTTCTGAATGAGTTCAAGGAAGATACAGTTCTTGACAGGAGGAAAATCATGTCCATGAATGGAAATTTCGACTACCTTCAAGTTGGGGCTCAAAGGAACTAAGCCAGGCAAGGCAAAGTGTACGGAGGCTGGAAATGTGAGGGTGGTGTACTCTCATCTACTAAACAGATCAGGTAATCAGCCTTTGGGGTCCAAAAGATTCCTAATGGGGAGGTGTGATCATATTTGGATCAAGGACCTAAGTGATAGCTCAAATTTCAAAGTGTTTGAAAGTGTGTCAAACCTGAGCGACCGGATAGATCTTGTCTTCTCGATTCCGATGCCTCAAACGGTTCGAAAAACGAACACCATATGGAGAAGTTATCGCGATTGGAAAGTCCAACAAACTGCAATTTTTGACCTTAGACCAAGTTTGACTGGGCATTTTAATATTCAGCAAAAATAATATTCCAAGGAATATTCCTAGAATATTCCTCAAAATATTCCCCAAAATATTCCTTTCATACTAGTAGTTGAAGGACAAGTGGCACCTTATTATTGGGCATATATATTTTAAGAGCCAATCACAAGCCACCACATGGCAGGCCCAGAGGCTACCATGTGGCCCAAAAACGTGTGTTAAAATTTTTATGGAGTGGACCGGAGTCAACCTCGAGACCTCCAAGTGTACACACACATGGCTTAACCGCTCGCTCCACCAGTGATTCTTAACCTATTAAGGGTTCAGGTTTCATTTATGGTTTAACCGTTTGGTAAGCAAGGGAGCAGAGGGGCCAGACCCTCCCCATATGGCCAATATCCATGAACCAAGGGCTTAAGCCCTAACCACTAGCGCGCAAACCCTTAACCTCTGCCATTTACGTGTAGTCACATGCAATGTTTATCATAATGTTAAGCCGGCGGTTTCGCAAAACATTTACTTGACCACGGAGTTTTGTGACATATGCCCAACAATTAACACTTTATGCATAGTCAGATTCGGCAGTTAGACTGGAAGGTGCACCATTTTTGGCATTTTCCGTATTTTAACTAGAGTTAACTGCAGTGCTCCAAAATTAGTGGAGTTGATTTAGGGGTAACTTGACAAAATTTGTTTAAGCTCTATCTTGAGCTAGATTCGACCATTCTTGGAATGTGCTTAGTCAATTTCAACTATCTCAGACATTATAGACTCATTGGTGAGGGTTTCAGTGCCATCAAAGGACTTCTAAGTGAGATTTTTCTTCAGATAAGTTCTAGGGGCCACGAGGACCACCAGGAACTAGCAATAGAAAGAGGCCTAGCCAGGGCAGCTAGAGGCCTTTCTCGGTAATCCAATAGTCAAATTTCAATGTTTTAGACATTCTGGAACTAATGGTGAGGTTTTAAGAACTAGAAGAGGACTTCTGAAGGCCGAGTTACTTCATCGAAGTTCTAGGGGCCATCAGGTTCCAGCAAGAGCCTATCCAGAGCAGCCAGTATCCATTCTCAGCAAACCAGTAGTCTATTATGACTATTTTAAGCCTTCTGAATCCAATGAAAGGATTTTAAAAATATTTTGAAGACTTTTTAAGGTCAATATGCTTCAGAGAAGTTTTCAGTGACCCTAGAGCCATGGGTGCCAACAAGTGTTGGAGGCAAAATCGGAGCAACCGGAGGCCAATTTATGCAAGTGAATAATCTATTGTGACTATCCTAGAAATTTTAAATCCAATAAAGGGATTTGAATAACCATTTGGAGACTTCTGGAGTTCTAGAAGCCACAGGGAAGTTTCAGGAAGCCAAGGGCCATTAGTGAATGGAGCCCTAGATTGGGAAGCCAGTGCTCATTTTCACCAAATGATCAGCCTATTTTGGATGTATGATGTATGCTAGAGACAATAGAAAAGGTTTCAGGGATAGGAAATTATTTCTAATGGATTTAGTGCCACGGAGAAGCTTAGGGAAGCTTAAGGCCACCGAAAGAAGGAGTCAAGTCTATGAGAGATGAGGTTCATCTTCAGAGAGATTTCAGCCATTCCAGGGGTATGATGGTATTCTAATCCCAATGGTACAGTCCAAATAACCATTGGATTTGAGTAGTTTACTTGTAAAATAATTTATACATCATAATCACAAAGAGCCAAGTGAGTTGACAAAGGCTCAAGAAGACGTAGCCCACGATATTCAGGTGAAATTCTATATTAAATTTGTTGTTATGTGTTGATGCTTATTTGATGCACTTTATGGTTGTTGTACATACTTAATATCAGCAAAAACAAATGTTCTTAAAGCACTTAAACAGTTAAAAAAAAACATACACCTGTTTTAAGAAATAAATTCTGCACAGTCAAGAATAAGCTAGATCTTTTATTTATTTAACCGAGTGGGAGGTGCTTGCGCATAAGAATTTCAAGTTATCCACCCATTTTCAGATCATTTGGCTGACTTAGTAGAAGAGGAAGAGCCGAAGGAAATGGAGGAAGAAATATCACCTTCGGTTAATTCAGCAAAAGAGGAAGAGTCAGAGGAAATGGAGGAAGAACCAGTACCTCTAGTTGATTTAGTAGAAGAGGAAGAGATGGAGGAAATAGAGGAAGAGCCAGTACCTCCAGTTGATTCAGTAGAAGAGGAATATCCAAAGGAAATGGAATAAGAACCAGCACCTCTGGTTAATTCAGCAGAAGAGGAAGAGCCGGAGGAAATGGAGGAAGAAGAGGAAGAACTAGAAGATATGGAAATGGAAGAAACAATTGGTGATACATTCGAGGCTATCACACAAGAACCAACCTTGCCTATGGAACCTATCGATGAAGGAATCATGGAGATAGGGGATGAAGTTGATACTTCCCCATAGAAATCAACTTTCATTAATGAAGCACAGGGAGAAGGAACACCAGCCAGAGGGTTGGCAAGTGATGTTGTTACATAAGAAACAACATCACCTTCCCAAACGTATTTGGATATTAAAATAGGTAGGGGTGTCACACAAGAACCACCCCCGACTCAGTCAGGATAGGAAAACATGGAAGGAATGACCCTCAAGGTCGACACTGCTCCACAAGAACCATTGTCAACCTTAGACAAAGAATAAACTCATGAAGGAGGCTCGGCCCAATTAAGAAACGAAGGTGATGGAGAAAAGGAACCATAGGTGGAAGACAAGACTTACATAGATCATGTAAAATATATTTTCCATTCTCTTTTTCAGACTATGATGCCAAGTGGAGCAAGGGGGTTTTGTTCTCCCCAATGATTAATAAAAGAGATCGTTGTCCCACCAGTAGTGAAGTTTGTCGATTAAAGGAAAGATATGGCCGATTTTATTCCATCAATTGTTGATTCTTAGCAAGAGCATCCTGAAGATAAAAATGAAGAAGGAAATTTCGTAGAAGCACAGGAGCAGAGAGTAGTCGATGAAGGCACTGAACAGGTGACAGAAATTCCCAAATTAAGGAAAGAATAAGAGGGGAGTACTCTTGAAGAAACTGAACCGAGTAAAGAAGACCAGGTAGAGAAGCTAGTGGATGCCATTAACAGCAGCCCACCACCTTTTGAAACTGCTGCGAGGCTAGGAGATGAATTCACTATTAAGCAAGAATGGATAGAACAATGTGAAAACAGGATACTACCTCTCAAAATAAGGTATCAACTTCAGTTTAACGACACCATACGGCTGAAGAAGGAAGTTCAGAAACCAAGGAAGCAAGTATCTCAATTGAAGAGAAAATTAAAAAATATAAATGGAAGGTCGTGAGGCCCATGGTTGAGGTTTCCTCTGCTGCCATGCATACTAGCCCTATTGAACATTTGTTTGAAGCCCAAGTTTTCTTCCTGGTTGCTGAAATTCAGAAATGGAAATATGCCACAAATGAACATATGAAGGAGACAAAGAGGATTCAGGAGCAAGCCACTAGGATTATTATTACTGGGTATATAGACCAGTTAGACAGATCATGACAGAGATAAGAGAAACAACAAGGTAAGATGGAGGACTTAGAGGAACAGGTGCAAGTGCTTAAAGCAGATAAAGAAAATATGTTTACCTTCGCGCAGCAGGTAATGGCATGTAGACCTTCTGCCCATAATTATGCTTTATTTCTTCATGAGAAATTCCTTTTCTTCTTCCTGGAAAGTATTTATAAGGAAATCATCCATGAGATTGAAGATCTGATACAGTTCCTTCGTATTTTGAAAATCCATGATGTTGTGGGTCAGCACTTGATGTGCGAACTTTACATGCATAATTATTTCTTGAAGGATGATCAGACCTTCAATCTTGTCCCATTTGTGGGGGATATTCACCTGAGAGCGTTCACCTCCTACACTATCAACCAGGTTAAATGGAGGAAGGTAGTTGATACTTTTGAAGAAAATCAAGTTACAAGGCCACTGATGATAAGGAGGGAGCATGGTCAGGCAGTGAATATTTGTAACAAGCACTCTACTTTTTTACAGATTGAGGGATGTAAGGAACATATGCTAGCAACAAATAAGTGGTGTGTTGAAATCTATGTCAGACGGGTATTTTCTTTTCAGAATGAAGTGCTTGACAAATGTCAAAGGAGATGAATGATTTCATCATTAGCTATCAGAAACTGGGAACCTTTTGGAGCACCCAATTTTGCACGGGCATTGGAAAGAGTGCCTTGCTTTGTTGCATGTATTCATACTTGTGGGGTCCAGTGGATGGGGCTAAGGTTTCAATTCCCCCTCATTTGTTTTCCAATAGATCAGTATACTCTAGCATACACTGTAAGTGAAGGTTGGTGGAAGGATATAAACCCCCTGGAATAGATATGGCCACAGAATATGACCTCGCTCAGTCTCATGCCGGCCATAGTCAGTCCAACCTGGACCTAAAAGGACGACAAGCTACATGAGGACATGCAGATAGACTAGTTGGGGGGAGATGTTGGGTACCAAATATTCATACTTTTCTCTTCCATTTTCCCCCACTCTTTCACTTCTTTGTATCATTAATATTCGTTAAATGCTCTAAATGCACAAGGTAAACCCCCTTCTGTTGTCTTATCTGGAATGTTTGATTAATGAAATAATAGTCATGGGGATTTTGCCTACGCGAGCACTAATTTTGATATTGCCGCAGATCCGGTAGTCAAAGGTTCACATCTGCAAGTCATAGGAGAAACTCCGAGTTCTTAGCATAATTTTGATATGTTGTAACAGCATAACAGATTCCAAACCTACTCTAGATTTATTTCATACCTTTCTTGGTTTTCTCTCGGAAACTAGTTTGGTTGTTGTAACAATTGTATATTTGTAGATATTAGTTGTCAGATTGGGAAGATGGTTTTCTGAAAAATTGTATAATAAGGGTCTCAGGGATGTGAATCGAGTTAGCATGCAAGAGATCAAGTTTGTAACAGAAGGCTATTAATTAATTGAATGCAATCAATTTTGTTGTTCCACCTGTAAGTTGTGAATCTATCGTGGCCCTGGTCAGAGAGTTGGGCCCACTCTTGTGATTAGGTGTTGCATTATTCCTGTGTGTTGTTCTCAAATTTCTATTTGAGTATTTTAACTATTGTTATGGTATGTTTCTTCAATTGCTATGAATGCTTTTATAATTCTGCAATTTATCTTTAATTACTGTCACAGTAGTTCTTGTTTATTTTAGTTGTTAAATATATGATTAATATTGGGTTGTGCCAATGCTTCTGCATATACCTTGTGTGTTGCCTTGAAATAATATACGCACCCGGATTGATAAATTAATGTGGAAAAAGGGTTGAATAGTTTATTCACACTCGAACACTAACAAAGGTGCTGCTATTTTCCCATAATTCTTAACAAACTTGTGATAATACCATGTTAACCTGAGAAATCCTCACAACTACTTTATGGTTGTGGGGACTTTCCATTCCTTAATGGATTTAATTTTGTAAGGGTCTACCTTAACACCCCCTGAGATACAATATGACCCAGATATTCCACCTCTTGTACTCCAAGAAAATATTTAGAGGTTTTTGCATATAATTGTTTCTCTTTAAATAGTTTGAGCACATTGTCAACATGTTGAACATGATCCTTCCAAGACCTTATGTAGATTAGTATGTCATCAAAAAATACTAACACAAATTTTCTAAGGAAGGGTTTGAAAATGGAATTCATCAACCCTTGAAATGTAGATGGTGCATTAGTAAGGCCAAAAGGCATGACCAAAAATTCATAATTCCCCTCATGAGTTCGAAATTCTGTTTTCGGAATGTATTCAGTCTTCATTATAATTTGATGATATTCTAATTGGAGATCCAACTTGGTGAGATAAATTTCTCCATGTAATTCATCCAATAATTCATCAATCACAAGAATGGGTAATTTATATTTAATAGTGAGCTTATTGAGCTCCCTATAACCCAGACACATGCGCCATGATCCATCCTTCTTGTGCACCAATACTATTGGAGCAGAGAAAAAACTTTGACCAAGTTGAATTATACCAACCTCTAGCATTTTTGTAATCATACGTTCAATTTCTCTCTTTTGGACATAAGGATATCTGTAAGGCCTGGTGTTTATAGGAACACTTCCTAGGATCAAAATAATAGCATGATCATGATCATGAATAGGTGGGAGTCCTTTGGGAGTTTCAAACACCTTGGAATGATTGTCCCAGACTTTTTGGAGATCTAGAGAAATAGATGATTTTGATTTTGGAACTTCTAGTAGTCATAATTGTGCAATGACACCTCGTTATTCTTTCTTTAGAATATTTTTCATGGCATTAGAGCTTATTATCTTTCTCGAATTTCTTGTGATACCTCATAATTCAACTTCCTTTCCTTCCGAAAAAAATTTCAAGAAAAATTGTTGAAAATTAAAAGTTAATGTTCCCAAAGATTGTAACCATTGTACTCCTAGTACAACATCAGCACCACCCATTGGAATGGAAAGAATTGGACTATTCAATACATATTCCCCCATGGTTAGCTTGATATTATGGCATTTTCTAGATAAATTTCTATTTCCTCCATTTTCCACCATCACTTGACACTCTAGCATTGGGTATAGGAAGCAATTCAATTCCTTGGCTACTTTACAATGAATAAAATTATGGCTACTACCTGAATCAATAAGCACTATTACATTTTTCTTCTTGATATGTCCTCATATCTTAAGAGTTTGAGTGGTAATTACTGCCAATGCATTACAAGATATGGTCGGATTCTTTTCTTCTTCCTCCAGCATTGGTTCCTGGTGTATATCCCCTTCTTTTTAACTTTCTTGTTCCTTTTCTTCCTCCTCTTCACAATCTATGTAAAATAATTCTCAGAACACTTGTGACCTTTAGTGTATTTTCTATCACAACTATTGCAAATCCCTTTTGTCCTTTTTTCTTCCAATTTTTGTGGTGTCAACATTATAGGTTGTGGAATTCTAGGAGTAGCAACACTTCCATCTTTATAGTTATGAGTGGTAGGATTCCTTGTCACCATAATTTTTCTTTCAATTTTTCTTGCCAACCTGAATGCCTTCTCCAATGTATTAGGTTCCCAAAGGTGAACTTCATGTTGGATGTTATCCTTTAGAGTCCCTATGAAGACATCAATCCTATGTTCCTCTGGAATATTATTTACCCTTATATTCAATTTTTGGAAGTCCTCAATGTGCTCCATCATTGAACCCTTTTGTTTGAGATTTATTAATTGGCTAAAGAAGGTGTTGCTCTTTGTATCCTCATAATGTGCTATAATTTCCTCTATAAAAATTTACCAAGTGACCAGTGGTTTTCGAGAACAAATCCATCATTACCATAACTGATTTTGTTCTAAATATAAAGTTTCTATGTGTACCTTTTGTGTGTTTTTCGTATTATGGATCTCAAAGTATTGCTCCATTTGTAGTATCCAATTTATCGGATCCTTGCCATCAAACTTCCTCATATATATCATTGGAATATGGTGGGTCTTAAATCCAACATTAGAGTCTATGAAATCATGATTAAAATTTCTTTTGTTCTCATCATGAGTTTCCTCTACTACCTTTTCACCGTTAGGAAGCTTTTCTTGTAGCAACTTTTCCAAACCTTCCTTCAAATCTTCCATGTTGCCTTCTATACCATCCATCTTAGCTTCCACGTTATCCATCCTAGATTCCATGTCATTCTTCAAACCATCCATCTTAGCTTCCATGCCTTTCTTCAAATCATACATGTTACCTTTTATACCATCCATCTTATCTTCCACGACATCCATCTTAGCATCCATGCCATCCATCTTAGCTTCCACACCATCCATCTTGGTTTCCATGCCATTCTTCAAACCATCCATCTTAGCTTCCATGCCTTTCTTCAAACCATCCATCTTAGCTTCCACGCCTTTCTTCAAACCATTCATATTAGCTTCCATTTCATTTTTTGTTACTCTTTGCGAGAGAGAAATTTGTTGCACTTGTTCTTGTAATGTTGATATATCATGTTGCACTTATTCCTCTTCATCAGTCATAGTAGATAGTTCTGAGGGCTTAATGGGTGTTGAATTATTTTTAGGGGGAATTTTAGAACCCAATACCAATATCTATGCTTCAATATGCCCTTGGAATCACTTCAAATTGAATTTTCAAACAAGACTTATGCAATTTAAAAATAAAAAAAATACACACATTTTTGTTGCTTTTGAGGAGCTCGATATTGAAACTAATGTATATCTGTAATTTTGGATATCCAAGATTTTATATTCAGTATTTTATTATCCCTCTGAATCATCTTTCCAAAAATATAGGTCAGACCTAATTTGGATTCTTCAAGGAAAATTTATGATGAATCTCCCACAATGTACTAATTATGGACTAGTTCAATAGAGCGAACTTGTACGGCATGCCACATGTCACGGTTTCCTCATTCGTCCTAAAATTTATACACAAAAAAATAAATTCAATGTAATTTCAGCCATTTTTTACATAATTTCAATCTGATGCTCAGAGAGATATTTATGACGATTTTCCTAAGGTCACCTCTTTGAGATGAAATTTGGGAGCCTAAAAAAACCCTAAATTCCATGGTTCATATCTCTGAAAATATTTCGAACCAAGATCTGAAATTTTCCCTGAAGTTCCTCCGGATTTTAGTGCAAATGGGTTTTGTTTTAGCTTATGAACCTTTGTAGAAAAAAAATTATAGAAAAAATCCCACAATGACCAGTTTGAAGCAGCGAAATCCTATAATCCAAAGCTCTGATACCAAATGTTATGAAACCAACTCCAAAAATAGAAGAAAAGAGAGATAAATGCCTTAGAAATCACCCACTTCAAGGGGGAAACCTCCTTTACATTACATAAATGAACCATTCTTGGATGAAACAAATGAAAAAACCTCCTTTCTATATATAGGATTTGATGGGGTCACAATATAATCCTAGCTGACCTAACAATAATAATGTAAGGGAACAATAATAACAATATGGGACTATAGGGGTACAACAATAATAATAAGGGGGAAACACTAACAATAATAAGGGACTACACTAGTAATATAGGGCCCTAACATTTTCCCACATTGGTTTTTTTCGGGGGCATTTTCTAAAAACAACAGTGTTCATTGTGTGTTTTATTTCTTTCTAGCTCAGTATTTTGTTTCCGCAATATTTTTATGTTGTGAAGGCTGCAGTAGAATTTATTTTGATGTTTACTATGTAACACCATAAATAACATGTTTCAGAATAAACAAGTAAAAAAAATAATATCATTTGTTGCAATAAGGATTCTGATTGAGGAATTTTCAAACTTCATAGATGTAGAATGGGCAGGAAGTCCATCAAACAGAAAGAGTACATTAGGTGGAATTTTAAGTGTTGGGTCCATAGATGTTTCTTGGTATAACAGGGAACAAATATCTGTGGTTCTTAGCTCAGAAAAAACATAATACATGGTTGCAATTCAAGTAGCATGTAAAGTGATCTAGATGAGAAAGATAATTGTGGGACTATTTGGTGAGATGATGGATCTAACTGTGATCTACTTTGATAATCAGAGTTGCATCAAGCTCTTTGAGAATCTTGTATTCCATGATCGATCCAATAATATAGATATCTGGTATCACCATTTATGGGACTGTGTGCAAAGGAAGATAATGTTGTTGTAATACATTCCGATAGAGGAACAAGATACTGACTTTTTGACAAAGGCCTTGTTAAGAGGGAAGTTCGAGTTCCACAAGTGCAAGATAGGGGTTTTTGATAATCCCTTTCTTACTGAGAGGGAGTGTTGAAAAATGAAACAAAAATTTCTTAATTTGATTTTTCCTTGATTAAATTGATAAAATTTGAATTTCCACATCAGTAAACAACTTGGATGTAGTTAACTGAGGTGACATGGCCCTTGTCACTTAGTTAGCTCAGTAAATTTGAGTTAGAGGAGTTCATGGAGACGTCACTAAGGGAGAAACACCATACCACGTGCATTCATATTGGGGGATATATATTGAGGAAAAAATGGCATAATATATTTAGCATATAATAGTGGGTAATGTTGGAATCATGATTGTCGTTACACCAAAACCTGCAGGCGTTAGTCAATGATCGCATCGCCAGAGATAAGGATCCACGAGAGGCAGTTAGTCCATGTTGAAACACACGGGGAGCGTTGGTATATCCAATATCCAACATTACACATTTTTTCAGTGTAGTTTCCATCTTTGCATTACTTATCTCTGAGTTGTGTATAGGCCTTCTTCATTCTATCTTTATACCTTGCTGCTCCATACTGGTGTATAAGACTTGTTGGGAGAACGCTTTGAGAATTATTGAGATTGCATGAATATACACAAAAAATTGATGCTTTCCCAAACTCATGAGAATGTTGGAAGGCATGTCACCATAGAATGTTCTGTATTTTTTCCCCTACTGCTTGATAGTGGTGATATGTGCTAGACTTCTGAAGATATAATCACTACAAGCCAAAAGTTCTTGAAGCTAATGTGAACAATGAATCAAACCAGAACTTACAAATTATTGTAATATTAGACAATATCTTTCAATCTAAGAGACCAAATGACTTTAATATTGTACATAGTATTTTCAAAACAAACCCTTGAGGCTAGATACATTCAATGCATTCGTCAGGCCCACTTATCAACTATGATATTTTATTTATGACATAAGGGGTTATGTATCTCAACGATCAACCTCTTTGCAATGGTGAAATACCATAAATTCCTTTCTACTGAAGTAGGCTTTAGATGAATCAATAAAAGACTCTTGAGCTTCAATAGTAATATTAACACAACTAGCTCTTCATACTTCAGATACTTCAATTCTTCCATCATAATGATCTTCAGCAAAATGTATTCAAGTTGTTTAATTGAAATCTCAGCAAGCAGACTTCACACAGTTTTATGAATGATCTTAAGAAAAAGGCCTTGAAGATATAATTGTACTGACTTGATGAAGGCATGCAATTATATCCAAGAATATATACTGTTAGTCATCAGTATTTTTCACTTGTTGGTGATGACTAGTTGTAACAGCCAAGTTTTCTAGCAGTTGATCTAAAAAATTGTCAAATTTTCCAGCTGGAAAACACCCATAAACTTTTTTTTCCCTCTTACCTTTCAGTCCGCCCATGACAAGATGAAACCTCATTATCAAGTCCTATCTAGCCTCAGCCATACTAGTTTGTCCATCAGCTCCAAATAAAACAATCCAAATCTGTCCAAAGAAGTCTCCCCTAAGTTAGGTAGTGGCGCTTTAGGCATTTTCTCCCTTGGAAAACTATCCTAAAGCCAAAGAACCTCTATCTACTATAGACCAGTTATAAAAGACGTCCCATTCTGCAAATAAATTTGGTTACAACCCTAGGCCGTGCCACTCATAAACCCTCAAGTCTCAGCAACACATGCACCATAGGTCAAACTGATTTTAGGTGATTTTACAGTGTTTTAATGGATCTTTCAAGAACAGAAGTATACCAACATTCCCAGGAGACAGTATCTGGTTCCACATAAGAAGATAGTTGCTTCTCAATGTGATTTTGAGCTTGGGATGCAGCTACAGAGCAGATAATTGTTTCATTAAGCTCCTGCGATGAAAGTGAAAGGAAAAATAACACTGTTAAAGGCTCATGAGATGGCATGACTGAAAAAACCTCCTTCATCTATAAGCAGAGGGTTTGAATACTGAGAGCACCTCCTTCATCTATAAGCAGAGGGTTTGAAGACTGAGAGCGCCTCCTTCATCTATAAGCAGAGGGCTTGAAGACTGAAGAACCTCCTTCATTTTATAAGTAGAGGGTTAAGAGCGCCTCCTTCATCTATAAGCAGAGGGCTAGTAGATAAAGTTTGATTTTAAGAATTTGCATTGACTGTAAGACAATTTTTGAAGTACAGTGAGACAGCAACTAAGGGTTTCTGAAATAAAATGATGATTAAAGGCAGAGGCAGAGTAGTAGTGCTTTTAAAAATTGTTTACAGAAGTTCCTCTATTATTTAGTTACAATGTGAAGTAATGGGTTCATCATCAATGAAAAAATATTATTAAGCTGATGGCCAAAGGAGCCAAAAGGGTCTTGGTCCCAAACTAACCTCTGCCATCATGTACAAAGGAAACCACTAAGAGTGAAGATTTCTTTTCAAAAGGTACTGTTCTTCCTATTCATAAATAATTTTCTTTCAAAATTACTCATCATAGTGCACAGAAGGCAATTTGAGTTTATTTTTCCCAAAAGGCATTGCAACTAAACACACAAGCTCATAAATATGTAAGAATGATTATGGCATGAGTTTCGAAATTCCAAAACAACATTCAAAGTCAATAATGCATGCCACTGTTACAAATGAAGGCATTCTCCTTATGAAAATAGGTCAAAGGTACCTTGCTGTTGCAGTTTGAGTAGAGAAGAATTTTTCAGAAGAAGTGCCCTCTTGGTGGACAGATGATAGTAAAGCTCAGGTAAATACAACTAGGCCTCACTCACAATCAAATAGAAGCATCATTTGGAGAATACATCTACAGTCCCTATAGGGATTTGAGCCATATTACCTCTAACAAGCAGATATAATCATAAGGAACAGAAGCTGTCAATCAATTTTTAAAGAGATAGGTCATCTCCTTGCAAAATGGAAAAAGATGCTTCACCACTCATTGATATGTTTTGAGCAGTTTTCCCATTTTAAAGATGTTATTAAAGGGTCAGCAGTGGTAGATTTTCCTTTTTAATAATAAAGCACAGTGAAAAGAGTTTTACCCTTGGATGATTTTATTACAAGAGGAAAGAGTCATATCTACCAAAACTGGCCAAATAGCATGCACGTCCTTTTGCCAACATTATTTAAAGAATGGGCCCCTTAGAGCATTCAAAATCACTTTGGTTTTGTTTTCAAATAAAAAAAGGCATTGGTTTTAAATAAGAAGCCTTCAAAACCCTCAAAAGTCAAACTCAAGGGTATTTTATCTTTTTTGCATTCAAAAGAGAATAAGGAGACCGTTACAAGCCATTCGACATTCTCAAAAAACAAGGCAACACTCCCCTTTGGATGTCCACGAGACCGAAGAAGGAGTTTTCGGTAAAATTCATAGATTTTTCGGGCTTTAAGACTGCGCAGCATGCCTGTAGGGTTGCACGGCGTGTTCAGGCGACATTTTTCCAAAGGGTTGCACTATTGTGCGGCGCACCTATAGGTGCCGGTCACAACTGCCCGTCGGTGACTCGACAACCTTCTATTGCGCGGCGCCTTCCTTATTGAATGTGTCGCGCATGTTTTAAACGCTCAAAGCACCTCCAACAAGTCCCGAAGTTTCTCAATTCCTCAACCAAAGGGCTGCCATCCATTTTCAAAGGTATTTTCGTTTCCCTACTTGCTATGATCAAGCTCCTAGATGGTGTTTGAAACAGTGAAAGTCTTGGTGAAAATCAAGGTGATTTGTGAGTATTTCAAAGAAATTTGTTACAGTGGAAAGGAGGGTTGGTTTTTTTTTTTTTAAATCGAAATTGCTGTGGTTTTGACTGCCCAAAATTGACATAATTTTGTTTGTATTGGTGTCTAAATGCCTGAACACTGCCCTCATAACAGTACTAAAACATAAATCTGCAAGTCAGAATTTACACAGTAGTGAAGGTTTTGTCAAAATTATGAAGGTGACCTTACTATGATAAAACAAAGCTAAAATCTCTGTCAGCAAAATATATTGGTGAAAATGGTGTTGGAAGGTGAAGCAGCGTTTGGAAGGAAAACACAGTGTTTGAAAAGTGAAATAGTGAGCCTAATTTAACTACAATGATCATACATAAATTGCTTCGCCATTTTCAAAAGTCCTCTCTGTGTGATGAAGAGAAAAATCAGTGCTGCCTTTTTGTCCATAAAACAAACTTTAGAGAGTGGAGCTGCCATTACAATTTGAAGGTGTTTTTGTCAAAACTTTATGTGAGAAACAGTGAGGTACAAGAAGGGTGTGTTGATGGTGAGGAGTATTTTGCCTCTGTCTAAAAACTAAGCTGCCTTGCTTACATCAAAACACCAAGGTCTCTGTGACCTTACCCAGACACAGAAATCACTTGACTGTTTTTACCTTTTATTTGACTGTGAACTTGTTATTAAAACTGTTTGTTGACTGGCATACAAAGGGAGAAAAACAGTGTTTCAGAAGGAGCAGAGAGTTTTGTGTTAAAAAGAATTTTCACATAGCATTTGAAGAAATTTGCCTTGATCAAACAGTGATTGACAAAGCAGACAGAGTTGTGTTTTAGAAAGCATTTCAAAAAAACCATTAGAGGCAGTTTGGTGTTGCAGAGAGCATTCAAAACAAGATGCCTCCCAGACAAGACAGCAAGAGTGGCCTGCACAAGAGATTTGAGCCTGTTTCCACTGAAAAGGAGCATAATGAGGCAAGGCAGCAAGGTGAATAAGAACACAGTGATGAAGAGCAGTGCCATGAAGAAAGTCAAAACAGTGATAGATGATCAGGGCTTTGCAAGTTTGAAGGAAGGAATTTTTCTTTGAATAGTGAAGGATAATGCAGTACCAGGGAGGAGGTTTTAGGAGCTAATTTGAAAATATTTCCTATGATATAAATGACCTAGAACACACCTAGTCTCTAAGAGAAAAGAAAACTTAGGTTGAGGTCTTTAAATTAGTTTGCAATGGTCTTAAAACATTGATTTCAAAGCTACTTTGATCATCTGAAACCACAGAGAGAGACATTTAGTGGAGATAGGGCTTTTTTGTCAAAATTATAGAGATCTCCTTGCTGTGATTGTTGAAAGAAAATTCTTGGCTGAAGCAAGGATAAAAACAATGATCAAAGGAAAGAGGTTTTTGGTGCCAAAAACACAAGGATAATTCCATTCAAAAACCACAAACATGTCTTGTTGAAGACCTCTTGGCTCAAACACAATACTGAAGAGATGACTTTAGTGATGATGAGGAACAAGACAAAGAGACTAAACATAGCAGTGATGATGAGGAACAAGGCAAAGAGACTAAACATAGCAGTGATAATGAAGAGAAAAGTGAGAGGTAGTGATGAAAGGGAACATTATGGCAGCCAGCACAGCAATAAGCATAAGGGTGATGAAGTACAAAACAGTGAAGGGAAAGAGCATGACAGTCATAAAGAAGGCATTGATAAAGACCAACAAGGCAGCCCTCAAGCAAGAAATGATGAGGGCAAGAAAATACAAAACATGGATCATGAAGGGCATTCTCCAAATCATGTGCTAGCTGCCTCTCCTAGGCAAGGGGCCATGACTTTTTCACCAAAGCTAAGAATGCCAAACAACAAAGAAGAAAACCAAGAAAAGCTCAAAATTGCCCAAAGAGGGCGCCCGGTGAGAAAAAAGGAGAGAGACACCTTTAGGCTTGGAATTTTAGCCTGAGCTTCTAGAAATATTTCTAAAAATCCTTTAGGGACTTTCTCACCAAAATTGAGCGAAATTCGACATGTTTTGGTTTTTTGTCATTTTTGGGTTTTTGGCCAAAACTCATGGGCATCTCCATTTCATTTTGGGGCATCATCAAAGGATGAAAAGGGTATCATTGGATGCCATAATTTCAGGAGCACATACTCAGCGATTTTTAGAACATTTGAAGATCATTTTCTCCCCCAAAATGGCGAAAAACACTCGTTTTTTCTACACTCTACCCCGTTTATCAGCAAGGCTTATTTTTTGGGTTTTTACACACAGGTATATTTTTGGAGGAATTATAGTGGTCATTTTGGAGTAAACTAAATATTTTCATGAAGTAGACACTCATAGATTTCCAATGAGCTATCATGAGCTTCATTTCGACATTGGGAAGGCTTCCAAAAGTTGCTGGCAAGTCAGGGGACCTTTTGTTGATGTATTTTTCGAGTATTTTTGTAAAAATTGAACCTTTCAAAACTGATCTTTCCTCATGTGCGTTTAGCTATTTTTGTACATGAGAAGTTATGAAAAGTCAATTTATTTCCCTCTTTTAGCATTTTTTAGATATTTTATGAGATATTTTGTGCCTTTAGCTTTGCAAAGCCCCAAGGAAAAAATAAGATATTTTGGATAGGCCAATGAGATTGCAAGTTGAACTGAGAGGTTTTCCTCACTTTGGCCTATTTATTCCAAATACTTTCATTGTAAACAAGGCTAAACTTAATTAATAGAAGAAATATATGGTCATATAAGCTTTGGAAGAAATACTTGTCTCATGCTTTTGGATAGTCTCTTAGATGTTCTAGGATGATGAAAGAGAATTGTTGTTGGATTCCATGACTTGGTAGAATGGTATAGTGTCTCTCTCTTTGTTTTGTTTCATATTTTTCATTCATAAATCCATGTTCTTGCTTGCTATAGGACAGTAGAGAAAAAATTTGAGACATTCCCTTAGAGGCACCTCAAATTTCCTGTTTCTTCATAGCTTCCATGTTTTCTTCATTCTTAGTCACATTAAAGAATTCTTGATTGCTCTTTAATAACTTAAGGATATTGTTTCTTGTTTCATTCATGGTTTTATGCATGCTAAGTATGATTTACGGTATGCCCTAATTACTCATGGCTAGCCATAGCTCCATCCATGAAATTTCTCTTTGACTGATTAGATTTTCATTTGTTGAACCAAGGAGGTCTTGTTCTGATCTTACCATTTGCCTAAGACTATGAAATCTTGTTTTCAAAGTTCCCAATAACTTGAAGTACTGTTTTTAGGCATTCCAGCATAGTGATTTGAGTTGTTTGTCTATCTTAAGTGTATTTCTCCAAATTCTGATAGCCATTTCCCAAAGTTAGAGAGTTATATATCTCTATGCATGGCTTGAATGTTTATTTATATGTATTGATTAGCTTATAGTTACATTTCTCATGATTAATGGTTTGCCCTACCATGTTTATGTTAGCTATTAAACTAGTTATGCTTGGAATCCTTTGTTATTCACAAACTTGATGTCCATCTTACTCCATTTTTCCCAAAGATCCATTTTACCTCGAATCAAATCGGCCCTTCAACAACCTTGTATCACCATCTGATAGCTTTCTTGACCTCTTCGACCCCATAGCCCAGTTGATCTGACATATTTTTACCTATCTTATATCTTTGATCAGTTTCATCCCTCACAACCTAAAAACCAAAAACAAAAAACCTACTTCATAACTAGCCTAAAATCAGAACACAATAAGCAAACACACAGATATCCCTTACACAAATAGAGAGAGCCCTCTCTGAGTCCAGGAAGGCTAGGTCCTTGGGCTCCAAAGACTGGTTTGATGTTACACTGTCATTTGGCTTTCCAATCAGCCAAATCATGGGACCCTAACATAATGGCGATCATGGTGGGACTTTGAGTCAAAACATCCTAGGTATCCCTTAGGAACTCTCAAAATCTCAGTCAAACTTAGAAGAGTAGAATCTGGTTGTCTCACCATCCTAGAAAAATGATGACTCAGCTGTAGGACACTCTTACAAACCTTAGGACTACATAAAGAACTCAGAAAAACCCCAAAAAACTCCCTTAGATTGGTTTTTTTCAGTACTGGTGGTGGACCATACACATATACCTCAAAACAACTAAAAATCCACCTGGCGACTCCACTAGCCTCCAGTAGACCTTACTACTTTACTAAAACTCTAGGCTACTATTCGATTGAGCCACCTCATCGCTACCCTAACATAATGGCGATCACGGTGGGACTCTGAGTGATAAACAAACTTAGTTTCCCTAAATCTTTAGAGACCTTTGAGATTACTATCTGGCTGACTTATCCCACCGCTCACTAACATAATAGCGATCACGATGGGACTCTGAGTGATAAACAAACTTAGTTTCCCTAAATATTTAGAGACCTTTGAGATTACTGTATGGCTGACTTATCCCATCGCTCACTAACATAATGGCGATCACGGTGGGACTTTGAGTCAAAACATCCTAGGTATCCATTAGGAACCCTCAAAATCTTAGTCAAACTTAGAAGAGTAGAATCTGGTTGTCTCACCATCCTAGAAAAATGATGACTCAGTTGTAGGACACTCTTACAAACCTTAGGACTACATAAAGAACTCATAAAAACCCCAAAACATTCCCAGATTGGCTTTGCCCTAGTTACTGGTGGTGGACCATAGCTACGTCTTTATAAAAGCAACCAAGTTCCACCTGGCGACTCCACTAGCCTCCAGTAGGCCTAAAAACTCCATAAAAGACCAAAAAATTCATAAACCATACCTTTCTGCTAACTCATCCTTCCAAAAACTTAAACTTAGGGTGGAAACTCTGTAATCAGTGACAAACTAAGTATAACTTAGCGATTCAGAAAACCTCACCTGAACATAGGAGATAACCATAAGCCTTCTTGCCAAGAGAACCATGAGCTTGTCCATACAGCCTAGCAAACTGTTGAAACCAAGTGAATCACTCTTCCTTGCAAGTTTCCATCTCAAAGTTTGCCATAAAACTTTTTCCCAAGCATCTTTGATAGTGTTAGCGGTGGACCATAGTTCTCATGAGAAATCCACCTGGCAACTCCACTAGTCCATCCTTTTTGTTGTGACCATCCTTCACATTAGTAAAACCCTAGAGAGGCCATCCATCCAACATAGGCACAAATACCATCCTCTCTAAACTCTAGACCTGAAATCTGGCTTCATGAAGAATCAACACTAGATCTCATCCAGACCCAAATCCCCCTATCATAGTAGATGACCCAGAGAAGATTTTGTGGCAAGCTTCCGAAACTGGAAATTTAGCTACCGATAGGTCCATCCGTAAATCAAGATTAGTACCTAAACATCTCACTGCCTTGCAAGATTCCCCCTTTGACTTAAAATCAGCAAAAACCCTTTTTATAAGCAATTCATAAAGTAAGATATACTTTGACGATCTTGAGCCCCTAGATCTGCCACAGAATCCTAGTAGAGAAGCCTCACCTACCACACCTCCCGACTTTAAGCTTATCCATCACTTTGTCTTCTACCATCCCAGATCTGCTTAAAACCAGGTTTGTAGTCCAAGTACATCCGCCACACCTATCCAAACCACTACTGTTCAAACCACCTCAGCTCATCCCACAAGCCCTCATTTTGTACATCATCCATTAGCTCCCGTCATGGCAGCTTGGTATGCACCCTTGGTGTTGCCACAGCCTTTAGCTCCCTTACAAAATGACTATCAAGCCAAAATCCCACACTTTACTGGAGACGATACTACCACAGCTCAACAACATGTAGATAGGATTAGCGATGCCTTTGAATACATGGAAATAGAAGACGAGACCATCAGAATGAGAATGTTTGCCCAAAGCCTGGGCGGAGAACCCAAAAAATGGTTTAAAAGCTTAACTTTGAACAACATCCACAATCTCCCGGAACTCTACCAAAAATTTATAAACAAGTGGGAAATCCGAAAGAACCCCATTCAAATCCTATCAAAATATAACAATCTAAAACGGGAAAATGGGGAAAGTGTCCAAGGATACTGCACTAGGTTCAACAGTGTGTATAACGCCCTCCCACCTCACTTCAAACCCCCACTTGGTTCAGCCTTGGCAAAGTTCCCCGAGGGTTTTGACCTAGACATGACTTATCAGCTAAGAGACAAGGACCCCCTTACCTTAGAGGAAATGCAAAAAGTAGCCATAAGGGCAGAAGCCAACTTAGCAGAAAAAAGAGCTAGGACTAGATCAGAAAGGAAAGTCACCTACCGGAATGAAGTCTCCACTTCAGCGCCTCCCTTAGATCCTAGAATAGATGACTTAGTCAGGTCCATGGCCAAAATGTGGGAAAAGATAAGTGAGAAGACCCCTCTTAGGGACAACCAGCCAAACCCTCCAAACAGAAACCAAAACCAAAATTTTAGGAGGGAACAGCCTCAAAACAAACCCAGGGAAAATGACCAAAAAATTAGGCCACCATTTAATGAAAATTGTGGAAGAAGATGATAGGGATACAGAACCCATTGATGAAAATCATTTGAACCTCATAGGGTCCGATAATGAGAGTGAGGTGTACCTCACAGAAGAAGAACAAGCATTCTTCTCTCTGAATCAGGATGAAACTAACTATGAAGATCCAGAGGATCCTGCCATAGATTTTTAGAATGCCATAGTAGAAGCTCACAGGCAATATGACCTTAGAAGCAAAAAAAATCAAGACAACTCCAAGAAAGGTAGCCCAGACACTGCTAAAACCCCTAATACCATCATTAAGAAAGCAGTGAACAGCAACAAAATCATAGTCGGGAAAAATGACCAAAAAAAAGATAGAGTTACCCAAACTAGTCTTGACTCAGATGCTCTTAGTACTTCCAAAAAGATTCCCGAGGTGGCTGTGGCATACAAAATCCCGAAACAAAGCCAGCAAACTCAGAACATAGAGAAAGTCATGGCTGAAAAAGCTGAGGTAAACCTGTCTAAACTACAAATGCCCTTCAGTTTTGAGGGAGAGATTGTCAAAATAAAAATGACCATGCCTCTCACTAAACTTATCACCCAAGGCTCTTATAAATCCCAAGTGTTAAAGGTCCTAAATATAGGAAATGATGCGAACACCCTTAATCTAGCTGATGAACTTCTGAAGTGTTGTTTGGGCCGAAAATAGAAGGAAAATTCCAAGAAGGAACCACTCTTCCCTTTTACATCAGTCTGAATATCCATGACCAAATCCTTCACAATGCCATGCTAGACTCCAGAGCCTCGCATAATCTCATGCCAAAGGTTGTAATGGATAGATTAGGCCTAGAAATCACAAGACCATACAAAGACTTGTATTCATTCGATTCGAGTAGAGTCAAATGCCTGGGTTTGATCAAAGACCTTTGTTTCAATTTGGCCCAAATACCTGCAAAACATCTAATCATGGACATAGTGGTAGTAGATATTCCTCCCAAGTAAGGAATGCTTCTATCCAGATCTAGGGGAGCCAAACTCCAAGGAAATATTCAACTAGATATGTCCTATGCCACTATTCCTGTGTTTGACCAAACAAGAATACTCTATCGAGAGTCACACATGAAATACATGATGTTGAAAATGCAGCAAGATTATGGAGCTTAGTGAAATGAAGTCGCCTTCACTAAGTGGTCCCGCAGGCTATTTTTGGCGCAAAATCTATTTTTAGACATATGGAGCATGGTCCAGGGGTTGCAGTATGTTATTCTTGGAGTATTGGTCATGTCGGTAAAAATATATGGACCTATTTTTTTAGACATTTAGGTCGAAGTCTATTTTTAGACTGCCTATCCTAAAAATAGAAAAGTCAAATATTAGTTACCCTTAATAATATTTGGACTCTAAACTTCAGTTTACTCTCTTGGAGCACTTCATTTCGAGCTACAGAAGTGGCTCATGCATATGACAGAGGAATTATGCTATTCCTAGGGGTTTGGTGAGCTCATGCATGGTTGACTTCAGTTAGGACTTCAGTGGCAGAAGTTTGGTGGATTTGATGAGACAGTTGGTGCAGTTGTGTTCGGTTTAACTTAGTTGAACTGGTTGAGATTAGTTAAACTAGCTAATCAACTAGTAATGAGTGGAGTGAATTAAATATTATTTAATTCACTAATTATTAACTCAGTATTCAACTCAAGAACACATCAGTTCACTACAGTGCATTGACAGTTCAGTGGAGACCAGTGAAATAGGTAGATGAAAGGGTTGAGATAGCTATCAGTTGTGACATCAGTTGTGCATGAGATTTGCACCACAATTGGAGGAATTTCCAATGATGATTGCACTGTCAAGCCAAGGAGATTTGAACCTTGGATCTTTCATTAGACCAGCCTTGATTGCGCAATAGAGGCAGGCAATTAGTGGATGTGTTTTGAACCTGTGACCTGTTCAAAACCAAGCTAGTTTGTGTGTAACTTTATGAGACAGTACTGAGTACTTGTGAGGAGTATTGTACTGAGATTGTTACATGTTCTCTCCATTATAATATACACAATAGCTGAGGGTTTTTCAGATATAAGCTTTCCCCATACATACTGTGTAATGTGTGTGATGTTTTGATGATTGTTTGATCGCATACCGCTTATTTTATTTCCGCATGTGTGATGATCTGAGTGGAAGAGATTATGTGTTACATATGAATTCAAATTGATATGAGATCAAGATAATCTCGGTGGATAAATCTTCTTTATTCAGCAAATTTCTACATGGTATCGGAGCAATCAGAGCAGAGATTGATCATCACAGTGATTACAAACTTATTTCGGTAGACAGAGTCTGCATGCGGGCCAGGTAGCCTCTAGATCCATCCTTTCCTTTGAAAGGTGATACATCCAGTAAATGCCCCTGTAGTCGATCTTTGTGCTAGAAATAATTTGTTCTCACAAATCAAGAGAGGTTGATCTTTGAGTTGGAATTCAAATTTTGCAGCAGTTTTGTTTTCTTGGTGCCAGAGTTGAAAATGTCTTTCAACGGTTTGCGACTCGAATATGCTCTTGAAGGCAGTTCAAATTATGTTGCATGGAAGGATCGCATGGAGGCAGTATTAGAAGATAATGGTCTTAAGGAGTTCGTGGATACGGATGTCCAAAAGCCCACTGATCCTGCTGAAGTCGAAGCATGGCAAAAGAAGATGGCGAAATGTCGAAGGATCCTGTTGGAGGGCGTCAAGGATCATATTGTATCCAGCCTGCATGGAAAGGCTTCTCCATATTTAATGTGGAAAGCTTTGACGGATATATTCCAGAGTAAGAGCGACCAAAGGAAGCTGGCGCTCAAAGATAAGCTCAGGAACATCAAGATGGAGAAAGGCGACAGTATCGCCAAATACCTCACGAAGTTCACTCAATGCAGAGATGAGCTGGGAAGTGTGGGGGTGACTGTCGAAGAAGAGGATATGGTGGACCTGGCTCTCCTTGGTCTTCCAAAGGCTTTGAATTCATATCAAGATAGTGTCAATGGTCGGGAGAAGCTGCCGGGATGGGAGCGCCTTTGGGCGGATCTCATGCAGGAGGAGATAAGGAGGACTACCAGGGATGGATCTTCATCCAAGGTATCTGATGAAAAAAATTACGCTTTGGCTACAAAAGAAAATAAGGGGAAGAGAAAGAAGGCTTCTCAGTCTGGTGCGAAAGGCAAGAAGCAAGACATGTCCAAGGTGAAGTGTTTTCACTGTCACCAGCACGAACACTATGCCACAAATTGTCCGCAGAAGAAGAAAAATAAGAAGGCTGTCGGATCTGCAGCGGGAGAGGCTTTGGCTTGGTAGAAATTTGCTGAATAATGATTAATTATCCACCGAGACTATCCTGATCACATACAATTCGAATTTATATGCAACACATAATCTCTTCCACTCAGATCAACTCAGATCATCACACATGCGGAAATAAAATCAAACGATAACACATCAAATCATTATACACATTAACACAGTATGTATGGGGAAAGATTATAGCTAAAAACCCCGCAGCTATTATGTATATTATAATGGAGAAATCAAGTAACTAACTTAGTACAATACTCCTCACAAGTACTCAGTACTTTCTCATACAGTTACTCACAATCTAGCTCAGTTTTGAATAGGTTACTGGTTCAAAACTCACCGCCAATTGCCTTGCCTCTATTGCATGTTTCAATGCTATGAGATGGCCTCTTTATATAGATAAACCACCAGCCTGAACTACGCAATCCTCATGGGCTTACTCCACCTATCTGAGTCTTGCAAATAGCAACAGTATAGTCACAACTGATAGCTAACTCCACCCTTTCATCTACCTCTTTCACTGGTCTCCACTGAACTGATCATACACTGTAGTGAACTGATGTGTTCTTGAGTTGAATAATGAGTTACTAATTAATGAATTAAATAATATTTAATTCACTCCACTCATAACTAATTGATTAGCTAGTTAAACTAATATCAACTAGTTCAACTAAAATAAACAGAACACAACTCCACTAGCTGTCTCATTAACTCCTCCAAACTTCTGCCACTGAAGTCCAACTGAAGTCAACCATGCATGATGCCATCATACCCTTGGGAACCACGTGATTCCTCTGTCAGATGCATGAGCCACTTCTGTAGCTAGAACTGAAGTGCTCCAAGAGAGTAAACTGTTGTTTATAGTCTAAATATTATTAAGGGTAAATAATATTTGACTTCCCTGTTTTAAGGAGAGGCAGTCTAAAAATAGACTTCGACCTCTTTGACCTCAGAAATAGAGTCTCATCTATTTTTACCAACATGACACATACTTCAAGAATCTCAAACTGGAATCCCCGAACCATGCTCCATATGTCTAAAAATAGACATAGTCTAAAAATAGATTTTGCGCCAGAATTTGCCTACGGGCCCACTTAGTGAAGGCGACTTCATTTCACTAAGCTCCATCATCTTTCTGCATTTTCAACACTCCCTCTCAGCAAGATATGGATTATCTGCAACCCCTATCCTGCCTCTGTGGAATTCGAACTTGCTCCTGGTGAGCGCCTTCGTCGGGATGTCGGCATCCTGATCCTCCGTGGGAACATATGAAAGCATCATGATTCTCCGCTGAACACAATCTCTGATATGATGGTACCTGATGTCGATGTGTTTGGATCTATCATGAAATACTGGATTAGCTGAGAGTTTAATGCAACTCTTGTTATCACAGTAAATCACTGTAGGCTCCAAATGCAACCTGAACAATTCAACGAGGATCTTCCTCATCCAAATAGCCTCGCATGCGGCCAAGCTAGCTGCCATGTAATCGGCCTCTGCTGAACTGAGTGCCACAGATCTCTGCTTCCTACTGTACCAGGAAAATTCTGTTGACCCAATGCTGAAAACTCCTCCGGATGTGCTCTTCCAGTCCGTTGGGCTCCCTGCCCAATCTGCATCAGTGAAGCCAGAAAGCTTCGCTCCATCCTCCTGTCTGTACCATAGACCATATCCCGATGTGCCTCTAATATAGCGCAATACATGCTTGCCTGCCTTCCAAAAGAGCTTGGTAGGTTTAACCATAGCTTGCGAAAGCTGGTTAACTGCATAGCATATATCGGGTCGTGTATTGACCAGATACATAAGCGACCCCACCAACTGTCGATAGACGGTGGCATCCACTACCTCCGCTGAAGTAGCATCCTCCTTCCTCCAACCACCAGGAAGAGGAGTGTCAACAGGCTTGCAGCCTTGCATGTTGAACCTCTCAAGAATATCCCGAGCATACTTTCCCTGAGAAATAAACAGTCCTCCGCTGCGCTGCCAAATCTCCAATCCCGGGAAATAATGAAGGATGCCCAAGTCCTTCATCTCAAACTCTCGTGCAAGATCCTCCTTGCATGAAAGTATCAACTGCTCATCGCCAGTCAAAATCAGATCATCTACATACAGTATGATGATCAACAGCTTCCCCTCCACCACAATCTGGTACAGGTTTGGATCCGCCTCACTCTTGGAGAATCGAAGCCCGGTGAAGTAGCTGTCTATCCGAGTGTACCAAGCACGAGGTGCTTGCTTCAGCCCATACAGTGCTCTCTTGAGTCGGCACACATGCGACTCACTGCTGAAGATCTCAAAACCTTCAGGCTGCTCTCTGTACACCTCTTCCTCAATAACTCCATTGAGGAACGCAGTCTTCACATCCATCTGATGAATGTGCCACCCCATCTGCGCTGAGAGAGCAAGGATCGTCCGTATGGAAGAGTACCTTGCGACAGGTGCAAAAGTATCCTCATAATCGATCCCCTCAATCTGTGAAAAGCCACGGGCGACAAATCTTGCCTTGTACTTCTCCACACTCTCGTCAGCCGCCTGCTTCACCTTGTAGATCCATCGCGAACCTACCACTGATTTCCCAACCGGTCTTGGGACAATCTCCCATGCACTGTTCCTAACGATCGAATCATATTCTTCGATCATGGCATCAACCCATGCCGGTTCCTCCACAGCTTCCTCAAAAGAGGATGGCTCCGTCACAACACATTGACTCACAAGAGCCATGTATCCAGTGTACCGATCCGGTGACTGTCTCTGTCTGCGCTGTGCTGTAGGTGGTCCTACAACCTTTTCTGCATCCCGAGCCAGTCGCTCAGCTTCTGTAGTGCGCATGCGCCCTCTGATGGTTGGCGCTGCATGGGTGGTTTCTTCCACCTCCTGAACCTCCTCTTGTGGCTGATCCACATCCGGAAGCTCCTCCTTAGGAACTAACGGCTCCTCATCTGCATGCAAGTGTAGCTCCCTCTCAAGCGAACACTGCATGGCTTTCTCCTCCTGAAATTTTATATCCCGTCGCACAACAGTCTTGCGACTGTCTGGCACATACACCCGATAGTTGTGAGGTGTATCGGTGTACCCCACAAATATTCCAACTTCAGCAGTTGGATCCAGCTTCCTTCTTGCATCCTTCGTCACATGCATGTAGACAGGAGATCCGAAAATCCGCAAATGGGAAATATCGGGCCTCTTGCCAGAATAAGCCTCCTCTGGTGTACTCATGCCAAGAACCTTGTGAGGACAACGGTTCTGCACATACACTGCTGTATTGCATGCCTCGGCCCACAAGTGAAGGGGTAGGCCCTGATCATGCAACATCGCCCGTGCAGCACCCACGATCGTTCTGTTCTTCCGCTCAGCCACCCCGTTTTGCTGTGGGTTATGGGGTGCGATGAGCTCTCTCCGAATCCCTTCTGCGCTGCAGAAATCCTTGAATTCAGCCGAGATGAATTCACCACCGTTATCACTCCTTAGAGCAATCACCTTCTTCCACGACTCCTTCTCGACCAGTGCTTTAAACTCACAGAACTTCGCGAATGTATCGCTCTTCTTCTGCATGAAGAAGATCCAGCACTTTCGAGAGAAATCATCAACAAAGATCACATAATACTTGTGCTTTTCTGTCGAAGCAATTGAGAAAGGACCACACACGTCTGTGTGAACTCTCTCAAGGATCGTCGTGGCGCGACTATCCTTCTCGTGAAAGGTGGCTTTCACATACTTCCCTAAAGTACACCCCTTGCACGGATCTGACTGCGCAAGGGTGCCCTTAGGAAGTCCAGTAGAAATCTGCTGCAGAATCTTCAAAGCTCCATGGTGAAGATGGCCCAATCTCCTGTGCCATAGGTCACCCTCATCATCCCGGCTCACCACATCTCCAGCCTTGCATGCCATAGCTGCGCAGTCATCTACCTGCAACTGATAAAGGTTCTGAGTTCGAACCCCTATCTTCCGGGTCTCTCCGGTAGTCTTACTGCGCAGGAAAGCTTTTCCTTCGCTGAAGACCACATCATAACCCTTATCCTCCAACATCGCTACTGAAATCAGGTTCTTCTTCAATCCGGGTACATGCATGACATCCTTTAGTACAAAGGGTTTACCAGACTCCCTCTGAAAGGATACGGTACCGATATTAGTCGCACTGTATCTACCATCATCGCCCATCTCGATGTGCACACCCAAATCTTTGTCCTCCAGATCTGAGAACAACTCCCAATCTCCCGTCATATGAAATGACGCACCACTGTCCAAGAACCATACCGATCCCAGCACACTTGAAACCAAGCATGCAATCAGTGAAAAGTCAAGCTCGAACTGTGAAGCCAAAGCTTCTCCATCTGCAGATCTTCCCGCTTGGTTGTTCTTCTTCTTCTTTGGACAATTGGTAGCATAATGTTCGTGATCATGGCAGTGAAAACACTTCACTTTCGCCATATCCTGCTTCTTGCCCTTTGCACCAGAATGAGAGGTTTTCTTACCCTTCCCTTTCTTTGCTTTGGCCACCAAAGCACAATTTTCTTCATCAGCTCCCTTTGATGAAGATCCATCTCGAGTAGTCCTCCTTATCTCCTCCTGCATGAGATCCGCCCAAAGGCGCTCCCATCCCGGAAGCTTCTCTCGACCATTGACACTATCTTGATATGAGTGCCAAGCCTTCGGAAGACCAAGGAGAGCCAGGTCGACCATGTCCTCTTCATCGACAGTCACCCCCACACTTCCCAGTTCATCTCTGCACTGAGTGAACTTCGTGAGGTATTTGGCGATACTGTCGCCCTTCTCCATCTTGATGTTCCTAAGCTTATCTTTGAGTGCCAGCTTCCTTTGGTCTCTCTTACTCTAGAATAGATCCGTCAAAGCTTTCCACATTAAATATGGAGTAGCCTTTCCATGCAGGCTGGATACAATATGATCCTTGACGCCCTCCAACAGGATCCTTCGACACTTCGCCATCTTCTTTTGCCATGCATCGACTTCAGCAGGATCAGTGGGCTTTTGGACATCTGTATCTATGAACTCCTTGAGACCATTATCTTCTAATACTACTTCCATGCAATCCTTCCATGCAACATACTTCAAACTGCCTTCAAGAGCATATTCGAGTCGCAAACCGTTGAAAGACATTTTCAACACCGGCACCAAGAAAACAAAACTGCTGCAAAATTTCGAATTCCACCTCAAAGCTCAACCGCTCTAGATCTGTGAGAGAAAATTATTTCTAGCATAGAGATTGACTGCAAGGGGCATTTACCAGACCTTTCACTTTCTGAAGAAAGATGAATCTGGAGGCTACCTGGCCCGCATGCAGACTCTATCTACCGAAATAAGTTTGTAATCACTGTGATGATCAATCTGAACTTCAATAGCTCCGATACCATGTAGAAATTTGCTGAATAATGATTAATTATCCACCAAGACTATCCTGGTCACATACTATTTGAACTTCATACACAACACATAATCTCTTCCACTCAACTCAGATCATCACACATGCGGAAATAAAATCAAGTGATAACACATCAAATCATTATACACATTAACACAGTATGTATGGGGAAAGCTTATAGCTGAAAACCCCGCAGCTATTGTGTATATTATAATGGAGAAATCAAGTAACTAACTCAGTACAATACTCCTCACAAGTACTCAGTACTTTCTCATAAAGTTACTCACAATCTAGCTTAGTTTTGAACAGGTTACTGGTTCAAAACTCACCGCCAATTGCCTTGCCTCTATTGCGTGTTTCAATGCTATGGGATGGCCTCTTTAGATAGATAAACCACCAGCCTGAACTGCGCAATCCTCATGGGCTTACTCCACCTATATGTGTGTTGCAAATAGCAACAGTATAGTCACAACTGATAGCTAACTCCACCCTTTCATCTACCTCTTTCACTGGTCTCCACTGAACTGATCATGCACTGTAGTGAACTGATGTGTTCTTGAGTTGAATAATGAGTTAATAATTAATTAATTAAATAATATTTAATTCACTCCACTCATAACTAATTGATTATCTAGTTAAACTAATCTCAATCAGTTCAACTAAAATAAACAGAACACAACTCCACTAGCTGTCTCATTAACTCCTCCAAACTTCTGCCACTGAAGTCCAACTGAAGTCAACCATGCATGATGCCATCAAACCCTTAGGAACCACGTGATTCCTCTATCAGATGCATGAGCCACTTCTGTAGCTCGAACTGAAGTGCTCCAAGAGAGTAAACTGATGTTTATAGTCTAAATATTATTAAGGGTAAATAATATTTGACTTCCCTATTTTAAGAAGAGGCAGTCTAAAAATAGACTTCGACCTCTTTGACCTCAAAAATAGAGTCTCATCTATTTTTACCAACATGACACATACTTCAAGAATCTCAAACTGGAATCCCCGAACCATGCTCCATGTGTCTAAAAATAGACATAGTCTAAAAATAGATTTTGCGCCAGAATTTGCCTGCGGGCCCACTTAGTGAAGGCGACTTCATTTCACTAAGCTCCATCATCTTGCTGCATTCTCAACAGGCTTCTCAATTCGAACTATATTTTTCACTGATCGCATGCTTGGTTTCAAGTGTGGCGAGATCAGTATGGTTCTTGGACAGTGTTGCGTCATTTCACATGACTGGAGATCGAGATCTGTTTTCAGATCTGGAGGAAAAATATCTTGGAGTGCACATCAAGATGGGCGATGATGGTAGATACAGTGCGACTGGTATCGGTACCATTTCCTTTGAGAGGTAGTCTGGTAAACCTTTCATATTGAAGGAAGTTTTGCATGTTCCAGGATTGATGAAGAACCTGATCTCTGTGGCGATGTTGGAAGACAAGGGGTATGATGTGGTCTTCAGCGAAGGAAAAGCCTTCCTGCGTAGTAAGACTACTGGAGAGACCCGGAAGATAGGGGTTCAGACCAAGAACCTTTATCAGTTGCAGGTAGATGGCTGCGCAGCTATGGCATGCAAGGCGGGAGAAGTGGTGAGCCGGGATGATGAGGGCGAACTGTGGCACAGGATATTGGGCCACCTTCACCATGGAGCTTTGAAGATTCTGCAGCAGATTTCTATTGGGCTTCCTAAGGGCACTCTTGCGCAGTCAGATCAGTGCAAGGGGTGTACTTTGGGGAAGTATGTGAAAGCCACCTTTCACGAGAAGGATAGTCGTGCCACGACGATCCTTGAGAGAGTTCACAAAGACGTGTGTGGTCCTTTCTCAGTTGCTTCGACAGCAAAGCACAAGTATTATGTGATCTTTGTTGATGATTTCTCTCGAAAGTGCTGGATCTTCTTCATGCAGAAGAAGAGCGATACATTCGCGAAGTTCTGTGAGTTTAAAGCACTGGTTGAGAAGGAGTCGGGGAAGAAGGTGATTGCTCTAAGGAGTGATAACAGTGGTGAATTCATCTCGGCTGAATTCAAGGAGTTCTGCAGCGCAGAAGGGATTCGGAGAGAGCTCATCGCACCCCATAACCCACAGCAGAACGGGGTGGCTGAGCGGAAGAACAGAACGATCGTGGGTGCTGCACGGGCGATGTTGCATGATCAGGACCTACCCCTTCACTTGTGGGCTGAGGCATGCAATACAACAGTGTATGTGCAGAACCGTTGTCCTCACAAGGTTCTTGGCATGAGTACACCGGAGGAGACTTATTCTGGTAAGAGACCTGACATTTCTCATTTGAGAATTTTTGGTTCACTTGTCTACATGCATGTGACGAAGGATGCCAGAAAGAAGCTAGATCCGACCGCAGAGGTTGGAATATTTGTGGGGTACACTGATACACCTCACAAATATCGGGTGTATTTGTCAGACAGTCGCAAGACTATTGTGCGACGGGATATCAAGTTTCAGGAGGAGAAACCCATGCAGTGTTCGCTTGAGAGGGAGCTACACTTGCATGCAGATGAGGAGCTGTTAGTTCCTAAGGAGGAGCTTCCGGATGTGGATCAGCCACAAGAGGAAGTTCAAGAGGTGGAAGAAACCACCCATGCAAGCCAACCATCAGAGGGCGCAAGCGCACTACAGAAGCTGAGCGACTGGCTCGAGATGCAGAGAAGGTTGTAGGGACACCTACAACACAGCGCAGACAGAGGCAGTCACCGGATCGGTACACTGGATACATGGCTCTTGTGAGTCAATGTGTCGTGACGGAGCCATCCTCTTTTGAGGAAGCTGTGGAGGAACCCGCATGGGTAGATGCCATGATTGAAGAATATGATTCGATCGTCAGAATCAGTGCATGAGAGATTGTCCCAAGACCGGAGAGGAAATCAATGGTGGGTTCGCGATGGATCTACAAAGTGAAGCAAGCGGCTGACGGGAGTGTCGAGAAGTACAAGGCGAGATTCTTTGCTTGTGGCTTCTCACAGATTGAGGGGATCGATTATGAGGATACCTTTGCACCTGTCTCAAGGTACTCTTCCATATGGACGATCCTTGCTCTCTCAGTGCAGATGGGATGGCACATCCATCAGATGGATGTGAAGACTGTGTTCCTCAACAGAGTCATTGAGGAGGAGGTGCACATAGAGCAGCCTGAAGGTTTCAAGATCTTCAGTTGTGAGTCGCATGTGTGCCGACTCAAGAGAGCATTGTACGGGCTGAAGCAAGCACCTCGTGCTTGGTACACACGGATTGACAGTTATTTCACCGGGCTTGGATTTTCCAAGAGTAGAGTGATCCCTGTCCCCACCCAGATTGTGGTAGGAGGAGAGCTACGGTCTTGTGTCTGTATGCTAGACGAATGATTTGATGGGTGATGAAATTGTTGTTTTTGCTGCAAAGGAGACCTTGCCATAGAATTTGAAGAGGCTGAAGGACGACTCCTTCATTATTTTTTCGGATTGGAGATTTGGCAGCGCAGCGAAGGACTGTTTGTTTCTCGGGGCAAGTATGCCCGGGAGATTCTGGAGAGGTTCAACATGCAAGGCTGCAAGCCTGTTGACACTCCTCTTCCTGGTGGTTGGAGGAAGGAGGATGCTACTTCAGCGGAGGTAGTGGATGCCACTGTCTATCGACGGTTGGTGGGGTCGCTTATGTATCTGGTCAATACACGACCCGATATATGCTATGCAGTTAACCAGCTTTCGCAAGCTATGGTTAAGCCTACCAAGCTGTTTTGGAAGGCGGGAAAGCATGTATTGCGCTATATCAGAGGCACATCCGGATATGGTCTATGGTACGGACGGGAGGATGGAGAGCGAAGCTTTCCGGCTTCAACGTGCGGATTGGGCGAGGCCCAACGGATAGAAAGAGCACATACGGAGGATTTTTCGGCATTGGGTTGACAACACAGCATTGGGTTGACAACGGTTTCCTCGTACAACAACAGTTTCCTCGTACAACGGGAAGCAGGGTACAGCAGGAAGCATAGATCCGTGGCACTCAGTTCAGCAGAGGCCGAGTACATGGCAGCAAGCTTGGCTGCATGCGAGGCTATTTGGATGAGGAAGATCCTCGTCAGATTGTTCGGGTTGCACTTGGAGCCTACTGTGATTTATTGTGATAACCAGAGTTGCATTAAACTCTCGACTAATCCAGTATTTCATGATAGATCCAAACACATCGACATCAGGTACCATCATATCAGAGATTGTGTGCAGCGGAGAATCATGTTACTTTCATATATTCCCACGGAGGATCAGGATGCTTGACGAAGGCGCTCACCAGGAGAAAATTCGAATTCCACAGAGGTAGGATAGGGGTTGCAGATAATCCATATCTTGTTGAGAGGGAGTGTTGAAAATGCGACAAGATGATGGAGCTTAGTGAAATGAAGTCGCCTTCACTAAGTGGGCCCGCAGGCTATTTTTGGCGCAAAGTCTATTTTTAGACTATGTCTATTTTTAGACATATGGAGCATGGTCCGGGGGTTGCAGTATGTTATTCTTGGAGTATTGGTCATGTTGGTAAAAATAGATGGACCTCTATTTTTAGACATTTAGGTCGAAGTCTATTTTTAGACTGCCTATCCTAAAAATAGAAAAGTCAAATATTATTTACCCTTAATAATATTTGGACTCTAAACTTCAGTTTACTCTCTTGGAGCACTTCAATTCGAGCTACAGAAGTGGCTCATGCATATGACAGAGGAATTACGCTATTCCTATGGGTTTGGTGAGCTCATACATGGTTGACTTCAGTTAGGACTTCAGTGGCAGAAGTTTGGTGGAGTTGATGAGACAGTTGGTGGAGTTGTGTTCGGTTTAACTTAGTTGAACTGGTTGAGATTAGTTTAACTAGCTAATCAACTAGTAATGAGTGGATTGAATTAAATATTATTTAATTCACTAATTATTAACTTAGTATTCAACTCAAGAACACATCAGTTCACTATAGTGCATGGACAGTTCAGTGGAGACCAGTGAAAGAGGTAGATGAAAGGGTTGAGATAGCTATCAGTTGTGACATCAGTTGTGCATGAGATTTGCACCACACTTGGAGGAATTTCCAATGATGATTGCGCTACCAAGCCAAGGAGATTCGAACCTTGGATCTCTTATTAGACCAGCCTTGATTGCGCAATAGAGGCAGGCAATTAGTGGATGTGTTTTGAACCTGTGGCCTGTTCAAAACCAAGCTAGTTTGTGTGTAACTTTATGAGACAGTACTGAGTACTTGTGAGGAGTATTGTACTGAGATTGTTACATGTTCTCTCCATTATAATATACACAATAGCTGAGGGGTTTTTAGCTATAAGCTTTCCCCATACATACTGTGTAATGTGTGTGATGTTTTGATGATTGTTTGATCGCATACCGCTTGTTTTATTTCCGCATGTGTGATGATATGAGTGGAAGAGATTATGTGTTGCATATGAATTCGAATTGATATGTGATCAGGATAATCTCGGTGGATAAATCTTCTTTATTCAGAAAATTTCTACACATGATCAGTAGCCAAGAGAGGATAGATAACATCCCAATGTATTCCTTGCATTCCGACCTGAACTCGTTTATTCTGCACACTGATGAGGACATTGAAGAACAGTCAGAAGAAATTGAAACAAACTTAGACCCACCACATCAGCTACCCCTAGTTCTCTATGATGAACTAGACACTCAAAACTACCATGATCATGAACAGCTATGTCTTGAGGGAAGAAAGTGTGTTCCTTTTGAAACAGAGATAGAGTAAGAAGCACACACCATTATGTACTATCAAGCAAATCACTTAAACCTTAGTCTAACATCAGCAATAACATCGGGAAACTTTTTCAGAATAAAGGCATTAGAAGACTTACATATCACAAACCTCTTCGGAACTCAGGAGCAGGGAAGCTTAATGTTTTTGCCATACCTCAAGGATTTACCATCACATAGCTCTACCACTACAAATGAAACCTTGACTGTGGCCATAACAGCTCAAAATCTAGAAAAAACGCCTGATAAGCTTCCTATGAGCAAAGATGATAACTGTAGTCCAAGTATACCTGAGTTACTTGAACTGGCTAATATTCTGTGATTCCACCAAAGACTTAGAACTGCTAGGATCGGAAATATCATGCAAAATACTACTTCATACAGAGAAAATAGTGAGAAACACTATGCCTCTACCGTAACTCCAAGAAACAAATTCGACAAAAGGAAATATAAAATTCTAAACCAATCAGTAATAATCAAAGATAAAATAGCTGGTCATAGGATCTGTTTTGATTTTAGAAACACTAATGCACATCTCTATAATAGAAATTTTATCCTTCCTGCCCAAGACCATGATATGCCGATGATAAGTGCTTTTAATCATATGTCTTTGCAAGATGATGTTTCAGGTTATAGCAAAATTATTCCCTTGCAAAGTAGACAGCTCAAAGATTTTTTCCAGTATGCTGGAAGTAGTTCCAGTTTCAGACTCAGAACTGCAAAACCACCGGATATCAAAAATACGCTTCTAAAAGCCATGTTTCCAGTCCTGAATTTCTGCATTTTAACATACCTTGATGATGTCATTATTTATTTCAAAAATGACAAATAATATATGCATTACTTAAAGAAGATGTACAGTAAAGGAAGGAGCGGAAATCAGAGGTATAAAGAGGTACAGTGGGAAGATACGGGTTCATTCAGAGATTCTTGCATGAATCCTTATGTCATGCTAGAAAGAGAAAATTTTCCAAATTTCTCTTTTCAGGAGTTAAGTGGACCAAGAGGGGTAGGAGATCCTTATGAGGATAAGATGCTTAAGTTTTGCCATTTCCAAGATTTCTGAGTTTAAAACATTTTCGATCATTTCATATACCATTGTTTGAAAAGTAGATAAAAAGAAGAAAAGTCAAAAACAATAGAAAAATAGAAAAGAGAGCATTTTGAAAAATAGAAAGAAAAAAAAAAAAACCCATGTTCAAAAAAAAAAAAAACTCATTCAGAAAGCGCGCAAGTCTAAATGTCGCTACTAGTACTCAAATGTCTTGTTCAGTTATCTAGCCTAATCATAGCTGAACATGTGTTAAATTTAATTGCTGATAAGTTAGTGAGTGAAAAAGATGGTCAACATTGTGTAAGATTAACTTATCAAAGAGAGTAGATTAGGAAAATATACTGGTTCCACATGCTCAAAACAGAACCAAAGAGGGAAGCGGGGATGAAAAAAAAATTGTGCATCCTAGCCCCGTTTTTCTAGATTTCACTTTTTGCAAAATAATATTTGTGTGCATCTTGTCCTTCATGCCGCAAGTACATGACAAATCAGACTGTCTAACCCTGATTTGATCATTTTAAATTTCGTGTTTTAGATTATAGAACAAAATCATGTCAAACAACTTAACCTTGACAGTTGATCTAGCATAGGTAGAGTAATGAAGGAGTTCATCAGTTTAATCTGAACTCCTGGCAGATTTAAGTGTAGAACTAGATAGGTTCATTTTTCAAAATATATATATATATATATATATATATATATATATATATATTGTCAAAATATTTGCTATTCCAAATGCAGCCAAAGGAAGAAAAAATGTCAGGAAAGATAGTGGGGTAGGTAGAAATATCATTGACGCTAATCATGTTGTCATTTTTCAGAAGTAGCATCAAGGAAGAATGAAATTTGTGCCAATGGATAAGGCATTGGTCTTCATAAGCCAAAGATCTAAAATTCTGGACACCTCCTGAAAAGGAGTTGCCCTCCCCAAATGGAGCCACTGTTAGTCATCAGTATTTTTCACTTGTTGGTGATGACTAGTTGTAACAGCCAAGTTTTCTAGCAACTGATCTAAAAAATTGTCAAATTTGCTAGCTGGAAAACACCCATAAACTTTTTTTTCTCTCTTAACTTTCAGTCCGCCCATGACGAGATGAAACCTCATGATCAAGTCCTCTCTAGCCTCAGCCATACTAGTTTTTCCATCAGCTCCAAAGAAAACAATCCAAATCTGTCCAAAGAAGTCTCCCCTAAGTTAGGTAGTGGCGCTTTAGGCATTTTCTCCCTTGGAAAACTATCCTAAAGCCAAAGAACCTCTATCTACTATAGACCAATTATAACAGACCTCCCATTCTGCAAATAAAGTTGGTTACAACCCTAGGTCACGCCACTCATAAACCCTCAAGTCTCAGCAACACATGCACCATAGGTCAAACTGATTTTAGGTGGTTTTACAGTGTTTTAATGGATCTTTCAAGAACATAAGTATACCAGCATTCCCAGGAGACAGTATTTGGTTCCAAATAAGAAGACAACTACTTTTCAATGTGAATTTGAGCCTGGGATGCAGCTACAGAGTAGAGAATTGTTTCATTAAGCTCATGCGATGACAGTGAAAGGAAAAATAACACTGTTAAAGGCTGATGAGATGACATGACTGAAAAAACCTCCTTCATCTATAAGCAGAGGGTTTGAAGACTGAGAGCGCCTCCTTCATATATAAGCAGAGGGCTTGAATACTGAAGAACCTCCTTCATTTTATAAGTAGAGGGTTAAGAGCGCCTCCTTCATCTATAAGCAGAGGGCCAGTAGATAAAGTTTTATTTTAAGAATTTGCACTGACTGTAAGACAATTTTTGAAGTACCATGAGACAGCAACTAAGCGTTTCTGAAATAAAATGATGATTAAAGGCAGAGGCAGAGCAGTAGTGCTTTTAAAAATTGTTTAGAGAAGTTCCTCTGTTATTTAGTTACAATGTGAAGTAATGGGTTCATCATCAATGAAAAAATATTATTAAGCTGATGGCCAAAGGAGCCAAAAGGGTCTTGGTCCCAAACTGACCTCTGCCATCATGTACAAAGGAAACCACTAAGAGTGAATATTGCTTTTCAAAAGGTAATGTTCTTCCTGTTCATAAAGAATTTTCTTTCAAAATTACTCATCATAGTGGACAGAAGGAAATTTGAGTTTAGTTTTCCCAAAAGGCATTGCAACTAAACACACAAGCTCATAAATATGTAAGAAGGATTATGGAATGAGTTTCAAAATTCCGAAACAACATTCAAAGCCAATAATGCATGCCACTGTTACAAATGAAGGCATTCTCCTTATGAAAATAGGTCAAAGGTACCTTGCTGTTGCAGTTTGAGTAGAGAAGAAGTTTTCAGAAGAAGTTCCCTCTTGATGGACAGATGATAGTAAAGCTCAGGTAAATACAACTAGGCCTCACTCACAGTCAAAGAGAAGCATCATTTGGAGAATACAACACTAGTCCCTATAGGGATTTGAGCCAGATTCCCTCTAATAAGCAGATATAATCATAAGGAACAGAAGCTGTCAATCAAGTTTTAAAGAGATAGGTCATCTCCTTGCAAAATGGCAAAAGATGCTTCACCACTCATTGATATGTTTTGAGCAGTTTTCCCATTTTGAAGATGTCATTAAAGGGTCAGCAGTGGCAAAGTTTCCTTTTTAATAATAAAGCACAGTGAAAAGAGTTTGACCCTTCGATTATTTTATTACAAGAGGAAAGTGTCATATCTACCAAAACTAGCCAAATAGCATGCACATCCTTTTTCCAACATTATTTAAAGAATGGGCCCCTTATAGCATTCAAAATCACTTTGGTTTTGTTTTCAAATAAACAAAGGCATTGGTTTTAAAGAAGAAGCCTTCAAAACCCTCACAAGTCAAACTCAAGGGTAGTTTAGCTTTTTTGTGTTCAAAATAGAATAAGGAGACCGTTGCAAGCCATTTGACATTCTCAAAACACAAGGCAACACTCTCCTTTAGATGTCCACGAGACCGAAGAAGGAGTTTTCGGACAAATTCATAGATTTTTCGGGCTTGAAGACTGCGCGGCGCGCCTGTAGGGTTGCGCGGCGCGTTCAGGCGAAGTTTTTCCAAAGGGTTGCACTGTTGCACGGCGCGCCTGTAGGCACCAGTAACGACTGCCCTTCGGTGACCCGACAACCTTCTATTGCGCGGCGCCTTCCCTGTTGAACGTGTTGCACATGTTTTAAATGCTCAAAGCACCTCCAACAAGTCCCGAAGTTTCTCAATTCCTCAACCGAAGGGCTGCCATCCATTTTCAAAGGTATTTTTCATTTCCCTACTTGCTATGATCAAGCTGCTAGATGGTGTTTGAAACACTGAAAGTCTTGGTGAAAATCAAGGTGATTTGTGAGTATTTCAAAGAAATTTGTTACAGTGGAAAGGAGGGTTGGTTTTTTTGTTTAAAACTCGAAATTGCTGTGGTTTTGACTGCCCAAGATTGACATAATAAAACCAGTGTGTTTGTATTGGTGTCTAAAGGCCTGAACACTGCCCTCAGAACAGTACTAAAACATAAACCTGCAAGTCAGAATTTACACAGTAGTGAAGGTTTTGTCAAAATTATGAAGGTGACCTTACTATGATAAAACAAAGCTAAAATCTTTGTCAGCAAAATATATTGGTGAAAATGGTGTTAGAAGGTGAAGCAGTGTTTGGAAGGAAAAAACAGTGTTTGAAAAGTGAAATAGTGAGCTTAATTTAACTACAATGATCATACATAAATTGCTTCGTCATTTTCAAAAGTTCTCTCTATGTGATGAAGAGCAAAATCAGTGCTACCTTTTTGTCCATAAAACAAACTTTAGAGAGTGGAGCTGCCATTACATTTTGAAGGTGTTTTTGTCAAAATTGTGTGTGAGAAACAGTGAGATACAAGAAGGGTGTGTTGATGGTGAGGAGTATTTTGCCTCTGTCTAAAAACTAAGATGCCTTGCTTACATCAAAACACCAAGGACTCTATGACCTTACCCAGACACAGAAATCACTTGATTGTGTTTACCTTTTATTTGACTGTGAGCTTGTTATTAAAACTGTTTTTTGACTCGTATACAAAGGGAGAAAAAAAGTGTTTCAAAAGGATCAGAGAGTTTTGTGTTAAAAGGACTTTTCACATAGCATTTGAAGAAATTTGCCTTGATCAAACAGTGATTGACAAATAAGACAAAGTTGTGTTTCAGAAAGCATTTCCAAAAAACCATTAGAGGCAGTTTTGTGTTGCAGAGAGCATTCAAAACAAGATGCCTCCCAGGCAAGACAACAGGAGTGGCCTGCACAAGAGATTTGAGCCTGTTTCCACTGAAAAGGAGCACAGTGAGGCAAGGCAGCAAGGTGAATAAGAACACAGTGATGAAGAGCAGCGCCATGAAGAAACTCAAAACAGTTATAGATGATGAGGGCTTTGCAAGTTTTAAGAAAGGAATTTTTCTTTGAATAGTGAAGGATAATGCAGTACCAGGGAGGAGGTTTTAGGAGCTAATTTGAAAATCTTTCCTATGCTATAAATGACCTAGAACACACCTAGTCTCTAAGAGAAAAGAAGACTTCAGTTGAGGTCTTTAAATCAGTTTGCAATGGTGTTAAAAAATTGATTTCAAAGCTACTTTGATCATCTGAAACCACGGAGAAAGAAATTTAGTGGAGATAGGGCTTTTTTGTCAAAATTATAGAGATCTCCTTGCTGTGAGTGTTGAAATAAAATTCTTGGCTGAAGCAAGGATAAAAACAGTGATCGAAGGAAAGAGGTTTTTGGTGCCAAAAACACAAGGATACTTCCATTCAAAAACCACAAACATGTCTTGTTGAAGACCTCTTGGCTCAAACACGATACTGAAGAGATGACTTTAGTGATGATGAGGAACAAGGCAAAGAGTCTAAACATAGCAGTGATAATGAAGAGCAAAGTGAGAGGAAGTGATGAAAGGGAACATTATGGCAGCCAGCACAGCAATAAGCATAAGGGTGATGAAGTACAAAACAGTGAAGGGAAAGAGAATGACAGTCATAAAGAAGGCATTGAAAAAGAAAAACAAGGCAGCCCTCAAGCAAGCAATGATGAGGGCAAGAAAATACAAAACATGGATCATGAAGGGCATTATCCAAAGCATGTGCTAGTTGCCTCTCCTAGGCAAGGGGCCATGACTTCTTCACCAAATCTAAGAATGCCAAACAACAAAGAATAAAACCAAGAAAAGCTCAAAATTGCCCAAAGAGGGCGCCCGGTGAGAAAAAAGGAGAGAGACACCTTTAGGCTTGGAATTTTGGCCTGAGCTTCTAGAAATATTTCTAAAAAGCCTTCAGGGACTTGCTCACCAAAACTGAGTGAAATTCGACATGTTTTGGTTTTTTGTCATTTTTGGGTTTTTGGCCAAAACTCATGGGCATCGCCATTTCAATTTGGGGCATCATAAAAGGATGAAAATGGTATAATTGGATGCCATAATTTCATGAGCACATACTCAGCGATTTTCAGAACATTTGAAGATCATTTGCTCCCCCAAATGGCGAAAAACACTCGTTTTTTCTACACTCTGCCCCGTTTATCAACAAGGCTTATTTTTTGAGTTTTTACACACAGGTCTGTTTTTGTAGGAATTATAGTGGTCAGTTTGGAGAAAACTAAACATTTTCAGAAAGTAGACACTCAGATATTTTCAACGAGCTATCATGAGCTTCATTACGACATCGGGAAGGCTTCTAAAAGTTGCCGGCAAGTCAGGGGACCTTTTGCTGATGTATTTTTTGAGTATTTTTGTAAAAATTGAACCTTTCAAAACTGATCTTTCCTCATGTGCGTTTAGCTAGTTTTGTATATGAGAAGTTATGAAAAGTCAATTTATTTCCCTCTTTTAGCATTTTTTAGATATTTTATGAGATATTTTGTGCCTTGGGCTTTGCAAAGCCTCAAGGACAAAATAAGATATTTTGGATAGGCCAATGAGATTGCAATTTGAACTAAGAAGTTTTCCTCACTTTGGCCTATTTATTCCAAAGGCTTTCATTGTAAACAAGGCTGAACTTGATGAATAGAAGCAATATATGGTCATATAAGCTTTGGAAGAAATACTCATCTCATGCTTTTGGATAGTCTCTTGGATGTTCTAGGATGATGAAAGAGGATTGTTTTTGGATTCCATGACTTGGTAGAATGGTATAGTGTCTCTCTCTTTGTTTTGTTTCCTAGTTTTCATTCATAAATCCATGTTCTTGTTTGATATAGGACAGTAGAGAAAAAATTTGAAACATTCCCTTGGAGGCATCTCAAATTTCCTATTTCTTCATAGCTTCCGTGTTTTCTTCATTCTTAGTCACATTAAAGAATTCTTGATTTCTCTTTAATAACTTAAGGATATTGTTGCTTGTTTCATTCATGGTTTTATGCATGCTAAGTATGATTTACGGTATGCCCTGCTTACTCATGGCTAGCCATAGCTCCATCCATGAAATTTCTCTTTGACTAATTAGATTGTCATTTTTTGAACCAAGGAGGTCTTGTTCTGATCTTGCCCTTTCCCTAAGACTATGCAATCTTGTTTTCAAAGTGCCCAATAACTTGAAGTACTGTGTTTAGGCATTCCGGCATAGTGATTTGAGTTGTTTTTCTATCTTAAGTGTATTTCCCCAAAGTCTGATAGTAATTTCCCAAAGTTAGAGAGTTATATATCTCTATGCATGGCTTGAATGTTTATTTCTATGTATTGATTAGCTTATAGTTACATTTCTCATGATTAATGGTTTTCCCTACCATGTTTGTGTCAGCTATTAAACTAGTTATGCTTGGAATCCTTTGTTATTCACAAACTTGATGTCCATCTTACCCCATTTTTCCCAAAGATCCATTTTACCTCGAATCAAATCGGCCCTTCAACAACCTTGTATCACCATCTGATAGCTTTCTTGACCTCTTCGACCCCATAGCCCAGTTGATCTGACATCTTTTTACCTATCTTATATCTTTGATCAGTTTCATCCCTCACAACCTAAAAACCAAAACCAAAAAACCTACTTCATAACTAGCCTAAGATCATAACACAATAAGCAAACACACAAATATCCCTTACACAAATAGAGAGAGCCCTCTCTGAGTCCAGGAAGGCTAGGTCCTTGGGCTCCAAAGATTGGTTTGATGTTACACTGTCATTTGGCTTGCCAATCAGCCAAATCACGGGACCCTAACATATACTACTTCAATTCTCAATATAACACTTCAAATGCAAAAAAAATAATGATCCTTTGGTACTTTCATTGACCTTTTCAAGCTTTAATAATGCAACTTGACATTCTCCAATATTTATAATCATAAAATATTTTTTAATAATTAGAGAAGCCAGAGCTTAATCCACATATACTATATTGCCGATGATAACTGGGAATACTACCTTGATGTACTTTTTCCATAATACTATGATCCTGAGGACTTGTACCATACCACTGCTCCACTAATAACATGTGGTATTCTGCTGATAGGCAGGCTGCTTGTTACAAATACCAATTGATAATCCATGTGGTAGTTTCACTTCAGCTCACACATACACCCATAGTTAAGACAACCTTCATATTTTCTACTATTGAGCTCTCCATTGTTCTCAACAACAATCATCAATATACAGAATCTGATTCTGGCATCATTAACCTTTTTCTTATTATGTCATTCTTTTTTTAAAAGAATTTCATTGCATATTCCTTTCTAGGACTTCTCCAGAATCATTGTTGCTCTATATACAATTCAACTGTTCTAATACAATGATCTTCGGGAAGAAATATTCAATTTATTTACTTGGAATCTAAAAGGGTAGACAACTCATATTTTTATCACTCATTTAATTGCTTTCCTCTAAGGGGACCTTCTATTGATGAATGATGTAATGATATAATGATGATAAACATTTATCTTACTCATCCTTCTTAATTTTTTTCATTGTTAACACTTGTAGTGTGATGCACAGTGTGATCATCCTCTATGGATATTCCCAGCTATATAGCTCAAAACATATTTTTTTGTGATTTTAACCATTCATCACTTAGTGTGTTGTTGTCTTCTTAGCTTACATGTTCATGGCTGATGTTACCTCTACCACCATGGTTGCTTATTTCCTTCTCTCTTTCCATCTACCTATTGGCTATTGAATGCTTCAGGTATCCTTCTTCCTCTATATTTCTCTGTCAGAGGAATTTTCCTTTCCCTTCCTGAACTTTTAGTTGCTCTTATTCCAAGGAGCTCTTCGTAGACTACTTTTATGGGGACTTTTTATGAACTTCTCTCCCCCTAGGATGTTGCTTCTTATCTTCTAACTTGGACTTACTAGTTTCTCCTTTATAGCCTATCCCAGCCTTTATGAGAGGAGACCTTTGAGAATTAAGAATCTGGTCCAACTATCCAGAGCTTTTCATTTGTGGAATATTCATAATTAGTTCAATTTGGGCCTTCTCTGATTTCATCCTCAATCTTACCACCTCTTCTTCCAATCTTCCACATTCCAAAATTTTCTCTCTTATTTTCTACAGAAGAGTGTCTTCGACTTTCCTTTCTTCTTCAATTTGTGCCTTCAGGCCAAAATTTCTTCCTTATCTTCATATTCTCTCTCATCACATATTCGCACCAGTGTCTTCAGGATTTTTTTTTCATTCTTCAATCTTTCTATTTCATTCAAGGTTGTGTCAAGTTTGGCTTTTTCCTCAACTGTAATTTCTTCATGGTACTCACACCCATTCACCCTAGCAGTTATCTCATTTGATTGACCTTTTTCCTTTTGAAATAAATTTTTCTTCTTCTTCTTTTTTATCTTCTCCTTCTTGATAATGCATCCACTGGTGTCTCCTTCATGCATGAGATGCAATCTATTCCAGATTCCTTTTTCAGAATTTAAATCCATTATTGAATCAAGATCCTTGTTATGAAGATTGTTATGTATCAAAAAAATTTCCTTGGCATTCCACTGTTGTTCTTGCAAACATGGAGAGTTTGTGCAATAACCATCACATACAAGCTTCCATACCTCAGTTTCATAAGCCATTAAATATGTTTTAACCTTATCTCTCCATTCAGGAAATTTTGTTGTATTCAACATGGGTACATTTTGATAGTCCATGACTCAACCAGATCTCCTTCAAGCTATTAGGCTTACACCAAAGGAACCAGCTCTGATACCAATTGATGAACTCTTAGCTAAACTAAGAGGGGGAGGGAGGGTGAATCATTTTAGTACATTCATGGAAATTTAAAACTCTTTTCATTCAACTCAATTACACCTTCAGTTCATAAGAAGCTTAATACATATGAATCAACAAACTTAATGTGTGTAGAGAAAGTAATTAAGCAGATTAAAACATCACATCAACACATAATCATCAAGCACATAGACAATAGATATAAGTGGAAACCAATAAGGGAGAAAACCACATCTTATTATTGTTGTGATGCAAAGGCAAGCTCCAACTCCCTCTCACCATTGATTTTTAGTAGGCTCCAACCTACAGGAGGCTACTACCTCAAATTTTGCAGGCTACAACTTGCAAGGAAGCTCCAAATCCCATTTATTTTTTGCAGGCTACAACCCACAAGAGGCTCCTACCCCAACCAGATCCAAATAGACATCTATCAAGCTACAACTTGAAACGGAAGTACCAACTCCCACGTATTTTTCTATAGGCTACAACCCATATGAGGCTCCTACCTCAACCAGCTCCAACTAGACATCTATCAAGCTACAACTTGAAACGGAAGCACCAAATCCCATGTATTTTTATGCAAGCTACAACCCACAGGAGGCTCCTACCTCAACCAGCTACAACTAGACATCCATCAAGCTACAACTTTATATGGAAGCACCAACTCCCTCACACTAAAATAAAATCATATGTTGATTTACCTGGATATCAGCTCTATTTTTCTCCTTCACTGCTGCCTTTTCAGCCTTCATATCTGCTTCATATCAGCTCCTGATATGCACAACATCTCTATCAGTCCTCTCTTATTCTTTCACTCTCCAACCTATTGCATATTTCTTATATTCTTCTGCTCTCTTCCATTCTGTAGCTTTCTAACAATATCCAACTCTCTTCAATTCTGCTGCTCTCTCTCTCTCTCTCTCTCTCTCTCTCTCACTATATATATATATATATATATATATATATATATATATATATATATATATATATATATATATATATATATATATATATATATATATATATATATATATATATATATATATATATTTGTAACCTTATGCACATGGATATTACCTGTTTTATACATATAACTTCATGACTATTTGCATTCTCTATGGGAATATGAAGTGAATAGGCATGACTCTTTGCCTTCCACCCATTCGATTCCTTACACTTCAATTCAGGTTATTACATTAGAAATAATCATTACAACACTCGTGGAGTTCTGCCTATGCCTACAAAGACTTGCCTTTGCATCACAAACAATATAAAATAATCAATGAATTTAATTTTACAGTTACAATAATATTTCAATTCAGCCCTTTCAGCTTCTTGCATTTCTGTTCATCTTGTCTTCTCTTCCTGCTGTCCCTTTGTCTTTTTTGCCTGCTGTTATATTTCCAACTGTGCTGCAACATTACTATTTTAGCCCAACTTGACCCAGTTATTATGTTTCAAACATTGCTACTATACCCTTATTTTTCCCGACTTTTCCTATTATATTTAACCGCAACATTCAACATTGTTTGTACACACTGTCGGGTCTCTCTACCCAATTCCATTCTCTTTCGTTCAGCGTTTCCATTTAACTCATAGCCACAATCGCATAACATTGTTTGGCACGAGCTCCATGTCCTTTTTCATGCATTTAGGCCTTTCTTTTGTAACCCGAGTCGACCTCTGCTTCCATGGTTTTCTTCATAAAACCAACACAAACACATTAAACCTTGGACCTGAAATGCATTAATATTCACCTCTAAGCCGCATCGCGTCTGCTTCAAAAATCACACTTCGCACTTCGGTGTTCCATAGATTTTACGTTATAATCTCCTTTTCCTCCTTCGATGTGATTTAACATAGGAAAAGGTTTACATACGGATTTTAAATCCTTTGGATTTTGCCTTTGAAACTACATCGCATCTGGGCCTCTTTATCGCACTTCGCAACTTTACCAATTTACAAATTTCACAATACTTGTGATTCTACGATTTCGCAAATCATAGCAAACTCCTTATCACACGTCGCACCTTAAAACATATAACTTGAAAATTCTTAACATATAACTATAAGAATCACCAATTGCGATGTGCAGTATGCCAGTGGGTCCCACGCCAGACTTTAAATTCGCTAGACTTTAGCTTTGAAACTCCATTGCGTCCACTCCTCTTTATCGCACTTCACAAGTTTTAGCTTATAGCAATAACAAGTATCTCTTACCTTTTGCAATATGCGATGTGTGGTATGTGGGCCAGATCCACGTCATCTCTGCGTCATCATGCCACGTCACCCTGCCATGTCACCTTGCCACATCATCATAAATTACCTGTTATCTGTGGGGTCAGGGCCATGTCATCTGCCAAATCAACTTGCCACATCACTGCCACGTCATCTTGTCCTTGCTCGCACTTTGCATCGCAACTTAAATAAATTATCATGTAAATTCTTAGCACTAAACACAAAAATCGCCGATGTGTGATATACTATTGGGTGTGATTTAAGTTCCACTGTTGATCTCACCCAAATCTAATGATCCTCACTGATCCTTTGCTAATCTGCTTCGCATCGCAAATAATATAGCTTACCATGCGGTGTCTTTAAACATAAACAATAAAATCGTTGAAGTGTGAAATATCGTTGGGTTTGCAATTTAATCTTCGTCATTGATCTATGCCCAAATCCAACGGTCCTCGCTGTACCTTTACTCCGGTTTGCCGATTTTGCTTCTTTGGTTGTGCTCGTTCATTTCTTTCTTGTTGTTCGTAGAACACTTGACTCATTCACGACTTTTCCCACATTCACGACTTGCCCCACTTACTGTTCACCACTTGACCCGCTTACCGTTCACGACTCTGCCTAACATGTTGACGACTCTGCCTTTGTTGTTTTGTTGCCTTTGCTCCTTTTCTACCTTAACTTCCTTTGTTGTCTTTTCTTCCTTTGCCTTTTTGTTGCCTTTGCTCCTTTGCTGCCTTTGTTTCCTTTGTTCCTTTTCTGCCTTAACTGCCTTTGCTCCTTTGATTCTAAATTTTCTCCTCTCTGCTCCTTTTCCTTTGCTGATGGTCTAATGATCCTTGCCTCTCTGTTGCTCCTTTGCCTCTCTTTTATGCTTTCTTACTACATTATTTCCTGATTTGCTTCTTTGCCTTATTACTGTTGCTTCTCTGCTCCTTTTCCTTAATGATAGTTCTGGTGCTGCAACTTTTTTGCTCCTTTTCTATCAATGACAATATTTCCAACAGGTAAGGGGTTTTTATATTGGTAGGTATAAAAACTGGAGCTCAAAGTTAATGAAAAATATAAAGGGGTATAAAAAATGTTAATGAAAAAATGGATACCTACAATATCTAGTGAAAGTCGGGGTTTTTTAAATTAGGAAGGTGTATTGGATTCATATTGGTAGGGGGTTAAATAATGTGATTTTTAGAGGTATTTTCTAATATGTAGTCAAATTAGGGGTATTTCTTAGTATTCCACGAACGCACGTGATATGTCAAAGTTTTATTGAGTTAGCCCCCCATGGAGGAAGTTAGATTTAAGTTAAGCATGTGTGATTGCTAATTTGTAGCAATCAGGGTCAGTTATTTCAAGTTGTTTTAAATTAAACTAGTTCTAATTATTGGAGGAACTAGTGGAAGGTCAGTTGTGCAGTGGGACTTCAGTCAAACTCAGTGATCATCCAACTAACTGATCAATCATGCCAAAATAGCTATTGCATGTAGATAATTCAATTTCCCCAGCTTGGTGGAGATTCCAAGGAAGTGTAACATCAGTTGTAGACTAGTCTTGAGTGTGTTGCATGCAATCAGATGATCAACCTTCGGAACTCTGCAATCAATTTGAGGAATTTCCTAAATAATAGGGACCTAATTTTCTCAAGGAATTGCACAAGGAAATAAAGGCTCAAGGAGAGGTAGAAATTGACTAATTTTGGGTCAAATATTTTCTATGATAAGAGAGATAGGTTATTCACTTGCACGTTGTGCTTAGTTGAGAAAAGAAATTGTAATACATCTTTATTCATCAAATTAATGCAAACATGCAAATGGGTTTTTGGCAGATTGCTTTCCTTGGAAAAAATATTGTGTGCATGTGTGTTATTTAATATTTCATGCTTGTGATTGATGTTTTAAATTGTGAATTTAGTTCCGCATAGAAATAGAGTAGGTCTGTGTCTTGTGATTTTGATTAAAACTTCATGAGCAATTTCAAATCTACATCATAATTTCTACATCAAGCATTGGAAAAATATGTTAATATATTCTGGTAGTTGCAAGTACCTATTCTCTCTTAAAACTAATTCAGTTGTATCAATAAGACATCTACTTACATTGAGATCAAGTAAAATTCTTGCAATCGATCTTATCCTTTTAAAGAGAACGAAAATGTCCACAAGAATAATTTTTATAAGATGGTTGACAATTGTTCTTAAAGATTGAACAATATAGAATTCCATGAGGAACCCTAGAATATTTTTCTACACTTGTGTGTCTAACATAAAAATAGGATGCTAAGGTTTTATGGGCAAGTATGATTTCCCATAAACCAAACCTTTTTTTTAATAGAAAAAATGCATCTTCTTCCTTTTGAAAGACAAATCTAAGCTAAACTCTTGCTAATAGGTGAGCTGCCAGTGTATAGCCTAAACTCAAGCCCCAGTTCTCCTCTATCCATCTCAAAAGGAACTCCATCCCTATCCTCTTGCAATATCGTTTCCAACTTATAAGGACACACACCTCGTTAAATTCTAATGAATTATGTTTTTTCTATTTCCTTTGATTGATGTCTTCTTTGCATTACCCTCCCTGAAAATGAATCAAGTCAACCCTTGAACCAATGAACCAAAAAATTTCTTTGGAATCCAAGCAAACCACATGTTCTTTCAACACTTACTTGATTGATCGAAATATGGATCAGGGGCAAAAATTTGCTCAAAAATGAAAGTGCTCAGAATTGCACCAAACTATAACAAAAACAACCGACCCATCGCTAGGAATCCAATGCAACTCGTTTCTTCGAAAACTAAATTCGAATGAAGAAGTTATGGTCTGTTGATCGTCATTCATAATAGGCAAATTTAAAAAAAAAAATTGCAAAATAGGTACAAGTTGATGACATGGCAGCCTAGTCAGTTTTAGGTCACTATATTACTATTATAGTCCCTTATTGTTGTTAGTGTAACCCCCTTATTGTTATTATTGTACCTCTGTAACCCCAAAATTGTTATTATTGTGCCCTTACATTATTATTGTTAGGTCGGCTAGGATTATATTGTGGCCCCATGGACTCCTATATATAGAAGGAGGTTTTGTCATTTGTATCATCCAAGAATTGTTCATTTATGTAATGTAAAGGAGGTTGCCCCATTGAAGTGGCTTATTTCTAGGGCGTTGATCTCTCTTTTCTTCTATTTTTGGAGTTGGTTTCATAATAGTCAGCATGCAGGGAACCTTCTTCAGTTTTTGCCCAATGGGACTCTGACAAGTGTCACTGCAGGATTCACCAGTTTGGTTTGTGAAGGTGAAATTTTCCCAATGTCCTCCAAGGTTGAATTTGGGTTCATGATGAATCCATGTGTTGGAATTATTTTTATTTTTAAAGGTTAAATTATATATATATATATATATATATATATATATATATATATATATATATATTATTAAATGCAAACTTTAATTATTATATTCCGCATTATTTTTAATCCAAAGTTCAATGTTGGCATATTTGACCCATGGTCCAAATGGTTTCGAGCGGTTGGCATACATTATTTATAACCTTGGGTTAAATATTTATGGAGCACATTTTAAATTAATGCCAAAGTCCAAGTTTATTAAATCGGATTATGTATTTTATAAGTTAGTAATACAAAGGCTTGTGGTTATATAGGCTAGGGTTGGATGGAGCGTTTTTTTAAACGTTGGTTTTAATACATTGCAAAGTGTGTATTATAAAGTTTTGGCGCAAAATATATGCACAGGAGCGGAGGTCGAGGTTCGAACCCGTGACCTCCTCGCAACCACTTCAAGCACCTTACTAATAGGTCATTCACGTGTTACTTGAAAATAAATGCTCCCACCTATTATCTGAACCATATGGGATTCGATGGTGGAGGAAAGGAGGGGACCAGCCGCACGGACCAGCCCTCTTCCCACATGACTGCTCCATATAACCCAGTCTTAAGCGATCCCACTGAACATGCTCAGTGCATAGTTAGGTATTCTTATCCACTAGTTAAGACTGCAGTTAAGTTAGTGGTAGTTTCATCGATTCCTCCATTTTCGGTGGATTGGCCAATTTTGGTAGAGTTAATTGGCAGTTCTCTAGATTTAGAGGCATAATCTAGGGGAAAATTAAATGAAGCCTATCTTGAGCAATTTTCAACCAATTTTGGTTCAGACATAATCATTCCTAGTATATTTACATGATCTGAATCCATTGGAACAACTTTCAAGGTAAATGGAGCAAATATACAGGTGTTTTTTGGTCACTTGAAGAAATTTGAAGCTTAGGGCCACCTGGAGGGAAGGCCATGCCCAGATCAGCTGAGTTCCAAATGGAGTGAATGAATAATATTTTTTAGATGTATTTTATGTTTTGAACATAGTGATATAGTTTACAGAGGCGTTGGAGCACATCTAAAGGTGCTTTTTTCACTTTGGAGATTACACAAGCCCATGACCACTAAGATGGGAGGTCAAGCATAGAGGAGTTGGTAACCAAATTCAGAGATTTAATAGTAATTTTTGGGGTTTTCATGTCTTATGAATCTAATGAAGCAGTAAGAAAATCCATTGGAGCATCACATATGCTTGTAATTAGACATTTGACTCATAATCCCAAGAGGGCCTAGCCAGTTAACGCAGGTCCATGGAAATGTAGGCTAGGAGGGGTGAACTCCATTATCATTGATTGTGTTATGTGGTTGTTGTGAGTTATTTTACTGCATCTCATTTGTTGTATTTTATTTTTTTAAATCTAATTAACTCATAATTTAATCATCAAAGACATGAAACTACACACATAAACCCCTTCACAAGTGGTTAACATGAGACGATCATAATCACACATTTTTAATACTGATGAGGGAGCTAGCATAGCAATAACTATTTTTCCCATATTCAGATCAAGTTGGTATCAGAGAAAAAATTTAGCTCATTTTAGCCAAGGTTGGCTAATTCTTCTATAGCTATTTTTTTTTTGAATTTGTGCGAGGAGAAATCAACTATGTGCAAGTTTATGTGTGAAGAAGAAGATCAAGATTGAGAATTCAGATCTCATATCACAAAAAAGAAGCTTTGTATGCATTGCATGTGTGATGGCAACTTCATTAAGTGATTCTTATAGTCAATCTTCCTTAGAAAAAATCTTTGATAAAGATATGTTGCAGAAGCTCTACATCATGATTGATATGGTGCAAGAGAAGTATGAAGATCGGAGTGCTAAACTTCAAGAGTAGTTGATTTCCATGAAGGAGGAGAAGTAAGAAATTCTTGAAAAGATGCATGAGATGGAGGCTCTGCTCCATGATGCTAAGGAAGCCTTAGCCATGTATGAGCTTGAAAAATAGGTATACAAATCAATTTTATCTTCAATTTCCTCTCAAAATGAATGTGTAGGTGCTTTTTAAAGACACACTAGAGGAATAGGGTCCAAATTATTGATGAAGATGGGATATGAAGGTAAAGGACTAAAAAAGCATGCACAAGGAATAGTTGAACCAATTGTTGTTGAGGAAAGGCCTAAGTATTTGGGTCTTTGTTATGGAAAACATGATGGAGAAAGCTCTAAAGCCAAGGAGGCACATGAAGGTGTTCCAAGAAGGAATTTAATTTCATGTTCATTACCTCAAGCTTGTGAAGATTGTGTTCATGAGGAATGCAAAATTTTTACACCCACTTTGCAAGAAGGTGCTCATAAGCATGCAACTAATGAGAATGGAAAACAAGAGGATGTTGAAAGCTCTACAATCATTGAATGCATTTTTGGTATTCTGAAGAGAGGCAGTACCTCATCAAATTCACCTCCTCAAGAAGGTGACAAAGGTGAATGTTCAAGGTATAAATATGCTTTTAATCAAGTTTCTTTTGATTATGATAAACATGGCAAAATCTCACATAAGATTAGGAGAAATTTTGCATGTTCCTTTTGTGGTTTGAATAACCATAATGTTTCAAGATGTTGGAAAAAGATAGCCATGCACGGGAAAATTTCAAAGCAAAGGAAGCAGGAAGCCAAAGGTCCATTGGAAAAAGCATACTATGTTAAAAACAAGATGCAATTGTTTTGCACTCATTTCCATAAGCAAGGTCATCTTGTAGACAAGTGTTGGACTTTGTATCCAGCAATCCATCCACGACACTTGAAGAAGGTGGAGAAAGAGAATGGAAAAGAAGATTCCATAATTGATGTGGGTCAGGATGATTTGCATGATGATGTGCAGTTGAAAGAAGCGTCATTGAAATGGTTTGGTAAGAAATGGTTTGATTTCTTATCCAATTAAAGCTTTGCATGTCTTTTGATGTTGATGCATTTCTTTTCCAATGGAATGCATGTTGCATGTTTACGCCAAGAAGGTGATTGAAAGTGGAGTATATTGACTCACTTTATTGCAACAAAATTTGTTAATTTCAACTTTTTAAGTACATGTACATATGAATGGAGTTCTCGTAATTATGATTGTCCTTGTGAGAGAGTTTAATAATTGTATACATGCATGAGAGTTTGTGTGTATGAACAGTGGAATTTTTATGATTTCATTGTGCTTGAACATGCATGAGTAATTGACTTGTGTTGGTCGATTGCTTTGTTTAACATGTATGTTGTCAACTTGAGAGTGTTGATCATTTTCACATGCATGAGTGTTGACTTGTGTTGATAGATTATATGTTACATGCATGTCATATCGACTTGGAAGATTTTATTTTGTCTCCAAAGATGAAAAGGAGATGTTGATGAAGTGTTTCATGAAATGTGAAATTCTTTTGTTTTGGGAAAATAATCATCAAGTTATTACAGATGCTTATGCTTGACTTGAGAGTCAGTTGTTTGAAGAGGCTTTTTTTGTCAACTTGTGTTTGGTCGATAAGTTTTGACACCAAGATGTGAGAGTACATGGCGATGTTCACATGATGTGAAATTTGTTTCTTTGAAGGAGAAAGAGGAAATGTCGTCAAGTTATGTTTCTTTCATGATGTGTTTTTCAGATACAAACACAACCTATTCAGATATGTCGTTCTTATTGTGTTTGTGACAAGATGTCAAAGAATTTTTAGCCAAGAAAATTTTGCAGCCATTGTAGACCATTTTATGTGTTAATGCCAAGAAGAGAAGGACATGGTGAATGCATTCTTCCAGATGTGGAATTTTGAACCGTGGAGGTAAAATAATGGTCATTTATTTTCTTGCTTTTACTGATGTTGAAATTTTTATATCAGCAAGTAGCTAGCAAGTGTTGGATTGGGTCAGCAGCAAAAGGAGAACAATGGTTGAAGAGCCAAGCCATTTGCAAGGCAAGGCAAGGCATGACAGTGACCAAGTGGTTGTCATGGCGATTTCTCCAAGTAGAATAAAGATGATAGAACTTGGGAAATAGAAGAGTATTCAACTCTCATGAGATAACCAACTTTTGTGGGTCCAAAAGCATGTCAGTGGGAAGATGTGATCAGAATTTGGATCAGGGGCAAAAATTTTCTCAAAAATGAAAGTACTCAGAATTGCACCAAACCAGAACGACAATGACCAACCTGTCACCAGGAATCCAACTCGTCGAAAACCGAGTTCGGATGAAGAAGTTATGGTATGTTGATCGTCGTTTATAACATGAAAATTTAAAAAATAAAAAATAAAAAATTACAAAATAGGTACAAGCTAATGACATGGAAGCCCAGTCAGCATGCAGGGAATATTCTTCAGTTTTTTCCTAATGGGACTGTGACAAGTGTTACTACAGGATTCACAAGTTTGGTTTGTGAAGCTGAAATTTGTCCAATGTCCTCCAAGGTTGAATTTGGTTTCATGATGAATTCATGCATTGGAATTATTTTTATTTTTAAAGGTTGGATTATTATTATTATTATTATTATATATATATATATATATATATATATATATATATATCCAAACTTTAATTATTATATTCCGCATTATTTTTATTCCAAATTTCAATTTTGGCATATTTGAACGGAGCATTTTTTTAAACATTGGCTTTAAGACATTGCAAAGTGTGTATTATAAAGTTTGGGTGCAAAATATATGCACAGGGGCAGAGGTTGGGGTTTGACCCCGTGACCTCCTCCCAACCACTCCAAGCACCTTACCAATAGGCCATTCACATGTTAATTGAAAAGAAATGCGCCCACCTATTATTTGAACCATATGGGATCTGATGGCGGAGGAAAGGAGGGGGCCAACCTCGCGGGCTAGTCCTCCTCCCACATGATCGCTCCATATAGCCCAGTCTTAAGCGCTCCCACTAAACGCGATTAGTGCATAGTTAAGTATGCTTATCTGCTAATTAATATTGCAGTTAAGTTAGCAGCATTTTCAGAATTCCCTCCATTTTCGATGGATTGGCCAAGTTTGGCAGAGTTAACTGGCAATTCTCCATATTTAGAGGCAGAATCTAGGGGAAAATTAAATGAAGCCTATCTTGAGCAATTTTTGACCAATTTTGGCTTAGGAATAGTCATTCCTAGCAGATTGGCATGCTCTGAATCCATTGGATCATCTTTCAAAGTCAATGGAGAAAATATACAGTTTTTTTTTGGTCACTTGAAGAATTTTGAAGCCTAGGGCCACGAGGAGGGAAGGTCATGCCCAGATCATTTGAAGGCAAAATGGAGTGAATGAACAGTCATTTTTTAGATTTATTTGATGTTCTGAACATAGTGGTATATTTTTCAGAGGTGTTGGAGCACATCTGAAGGTGTGTTTGTCACTTTGGAGATTAAACAAGCCCATGGACACCAAGATGCGAGGTCAAGCCTAAAGGAGCTGGAAACCAGATTTAGAGATTGAATAGTATTTTTGGGGTTTACATGTCTTATGAATACAATGGAGAAATCAAAAAATCCATTGGAGCATCACATATGCTTGTAATTAGACATTTGATTCATAATCCCAAGAGGACCTAGCTAGTTAAAGCAGGTTCATGGAGATGTAGCCGAGGAGGGGTGAAATCCAATATCATCCATTGTGTTATGTGGTTGTTTTGAGTTATTTTACTACATTTCATTTGTTTTATATGAGTTTTTAAAATCTAATTAACTCATAATTTGATCATCAAATACACATGAAACTACACACATAAACCCCTTCACAAGTGGTTAACATGAGATGATCATACACACATTTTTAATACTAATGAGGGAGCTAGCATAGAAATAAATATTTTTCCCATTTTCAGATCATTGATGATACTTTCTTCCAGTTGGTTTAGATGTTTCTGACATGAAGGAGGGTGTTTATTTTCCCATATATTGACTTCCAAGATGGAAAAATTAGTTGGAGACAGCACACCCAAATATGCGGCCTATCTAGGAGGCCCTTATAATACTCATCATTGATCATGCCATTTAATTTTGGACTCTAAAAACCCTTAGTTTCACATTTTATAGAGTATGGAAAAGTGATTTTGTCTTCCCCTGGTGATTAATACCTAGTATCCAAAATGAATGCTTGTAGAAATTTAAACAACACTGTGATGTATTACCAAACTCTCCTGATCTAACAATTAAATCCACTATTAAATATAGAATCCTTCTACTTAATTCTTTGCTGAAATTAAATCGCCAATTGCAAACACATGAAGAAAAATCAATTGCACATAACACAGATGTTTTTACCAGGAAATATTAAAGCTAAAAACCCCAACTATTATATATTATGTATATCATGGATTATGAAAAAATATCATACAAAACTCTACTCCAAGAGCTCTCATTACAATATACAATTGTCTCACACTGTCATACAAAAATTGGTTCACACATGCACCAATTTACTGCCTCCTGACAACCTGCCTCCACTGCGCAATCCCTGATGGTCAAGAACCTCTGAATGATTTCGATCCTGACTTGCTTTGACTGCGCAATCCTCATAAGCATCTCCAATGTGTGTGTGGATGCAATGAATGCACCACTATAGTCACAACTGATAGTCAACTATGTAGAAATTTGCTGAATAATGATTAATTATCCACCGAGACTATCCTGATCACATACAATTTTAATTTATATGCAACACATAATCTCTTCCACTCAGATCATCAAACATGCGGAAATAAAATCAAGCGATAACACATCAAATCATCATACACATTAACACAGTATGTATGGGGAAAGCTTATAGCTGAAAACCCCGCAGCTATTGTGTATATTATAATGGAGAAATCATGTAACAAACTCAGTACAATACTCCTCACAAGTACTCGGTACTTTCTCATGAAGTTACACACAAACTAGCTCAGTTTTGAACAGGTTACTGGTTCAAAACTCACTGCCAATTGCCTTACCTCTATTGCGCAATCCAGGCCTGTCTATATAGATATCCAAGGTTTGAATCTCCTTGGATTGATAGCGCAATCATCATGGGCAATTCCTCCAAGTGTGGTGCAAATCTCATGCACAACTGATGTCGCCACTGATAGCTAACTCCACCCTTTCATCTACCTCTTTCACTGGTCTCCACTGAACTGTCCATGCACTGTAGTGAACTGATGTGTTCTTGAGTTGAATAATGAGTTACTAATTAATGAATTAAATAATATTTAATTCCTTACTCATAACTAGTTGATTAGCTAGTTAAACTAATCTCAACCAGTTCAACTAAATTAAACCGAACACAACTCCACTAGCTGTCTCATTAACTCCACCAAACTTCTGCCACTGAAGTCCTAACTGAAGTCAACCATGCATGTGCTCACAAAACCCTAGGAATAGCGTAATTCCTCTGTCAGATGCATGAGCCACTTCCAAGGCTCGAACTGAAGTGCTCCAAGAGAGTAAACTGTAGTTTAGAGTCCAAATATTATTAAGGGTAAATAATATTTGACTTCCCTATTTTTAGGATAGGCAGTCTAAAAATAGACTTCGACCTATAGGTCCAAAAAATAGAGGTCCGTCTATTTTTACCAACATGACCAATACTCCAAGAATAACATACTGCAACCCCTGGACCATGCTCCATATGTCTAAAAATAGACATAGTCTAAAAATAGACTTTGCGCCAGAATTTTCCTGCGGGCCCACTTAGTGAAGGCGACTTCATTTCACTAAGCTCCATCATCTTGCTGCATTTTCAACAAACTAGGCCCTTTCACCTATCTCTCAATTGGGTCTCCACTGGATCTGACATGCATGTAGTTAACAGTAGTATTTCTTCAGTTGCAAGTGAGATCACTCCATGTGAAGTAATTTAATACTTAATTCATTGATCTCTCACTAGTGTATCTTTAGTTACAACTAGTTACAACTAGCACAACTGAGTTTAACTCACTTAACTGAGTTAAACTAAATTACAACTCACATAACTGCACATCCAACTCTATTACAACTTCGAATCACTTAATTACAACTAAGTCCACTGCATGGTCCACCAACCAACCACTTCAACTCGAAATCCACTTAGCTAACTGATTTTCCACTTCAGTTAACTAGTTCCAAGTGCTCATTGAAAATAGATAATTATTTATTGTCTATTTTTTGTTAAGGGCTTAACAAAAATCTATATGCATTCTAATTTTAGACATGCATTCCACAAAACAACTTCGCACATGCATCCATATAATTTTCTCAACCATCTATAAATAGATTACTGCTAAAAATAGACTTTCATCCAAATTCTAAAAATAGACATATCACCTAAAAATAGCCTGTGTGGGCCCTACCTAGTGTAGGTGCTTATTTTTCACTAGGATCAAGGATGATGTTTCCAAATGCCAATTTCACTGTTTCTTGTTGCAATATTCAACAATGCTACACTTCGTATAGAGAAAAAGACTCGATTTTCAAACAAAGCATTATCTAATTATTCCACTTATTGAATATTTTTTTCCATGCCCATCTCCTTCAAAATTTCCACTTATGTACTTTTCCTAGTATCTTGTATTTTTTCTGGATGAAGAAACCTCCAACCAACTAGTAAAAGATGTTAATAAATACAAAGGTTGTGGATATAAATTGACCTATGGGGTATGATCAACTCCATTCCCTATTGTTGACTCCTACAATATCTCCTTCTAGTAATGCACAACTTGCAAGTTTATGTTGTGCAGACCCTATCACATGCTAGATAACTATAAGAATGGTGGTGTGAGGTCTCCCATTCATGCATAGTCACCAACAATCATGGCATATTTTTATTTATATATAGAAGCATGATGGATGTAGATTTCCTAAGCCTCATAAACAATCTACGAAAGATGGAATCCTCTTATAATCACTCAATTTAAAGATGTATAATGACACTAATTGAACTACTGTCTTCTATTCCTTGCCAACCACCCTAATCTGCCATCATGCAGCTGTTATAGATCTTATTTTTAACCTAATCCGCCATCTCATAACTATAATCCCTAGTGAATTGAAAACTTGACTTCCATTTCTATCCAAAATTACTAATCTATTGTCTCACAGCTGTTGTAAATCCTAACTCTTTACCTAATCCACAATTTCACAACCCTAAACTCCCAATGGATTGAACCTATTCATCTTTTCACTACAAACATGTTTGATCTCCCTTATATCTCCCTTTGTAGGTTAACTATAGGCCCTTTGATTTCCCTCTATATGTTAACCACAAACCCTTCAATCTCCCTCCACCAAGTGTGTGTGTAAAGGAAAAATAAACATTTAGGAAAAAATAACAATCTTTTGTAAACAAATATATATCACAAAGTAATTATTTATGGAAATTTTAAAAATAAAAAAAAATTAAAAATAATTAAAGATTTAAAAATGGGAAAAGGGAATTTGGGGTGGGGGGTGGAGGGAGGGAGGGGGGGATCTCGTAGAATCTCTTAGTCTTTCAAACAAATATTTGAAAATTTTGAAAAACTTGTCCTTATGCAATTGAACTGGAATTGAACCTACGCAAAGGCCATTATTGAGATAAAAATTAACCTCATAACACTATGTTATATTTCCTCATCGCCAAAGTGTATAACCCAAAACTTTACGTTATTGAAATTTTTTTCCAACTTGCACCCTATGTGATTGAAAAGTCACATTTATGCTAACCTACCTCTAGTTCCTTGGTAGCCTAGAACTCCATGTTGAATGCCTCCAACAATTTTTCCCTATATCCTTAGGTTTAGTGTGTTTTCCATTATGACAGGGTTTCTCAAAACTAATTTCACAATATAGGTCTTCATAAAATTGTTGTGGAGAATAATTTCATCTCTTTCTATATAAAATAGTTTGGCATCTAAAATTCTAAAATTGAAACTTCACTTCCCTCAATTTCCACATAATATTAGCCTCAATATTAAGAATATATTTTAACAATATAATTTTTTAGCTAAATGAAACTAGTTCATTGGGTTTAACCAACTACTCTACTTTCATTAAAGACAAATTAAGGAACCACGCTAGGAGGGAAGGGCAGAAGGAGAGAGGTGAATGAAGAGAAGGGGTCACCTAGCTAGAAGCAAGGGACCAAAATTCTAGGAAGGAAAGAGGTGAATGGAAGGCTCGATTAATCGCTAAAGTATTCTCTCAAGTTGAAGGAATTGAATACAATGAAATCTTTTCCCAAGTCACCAAAATGAATTCCATACACATTTTTCTAGCCCTTGTTGCCTCACACGGATGGGAGGTCCGTTAGATGGATGTTAAATCAACCTTCTTGCATAGGTATCTACAAGAATAAATCGACATGGATCAACCTCCTGTCCATGTTAAAAGTTACTCCAACCTTGTTTGCCACCTTAAGAAATCATTATACGGCCTTAAAAAAGCTCCTCAAGCTTAGTGTGCAAAAATGGATGGATTTCTTCTGGACATTGACTTCTCTAGATGTCATTCTGACTCACTGTCTACACCAAGAAATTAGGAGGCCATCTCATAATCACTATACTTTATGTTGATGACCTTATCCTTCTCGTAGTGACCCTAAACTTTTAACCCATGTGAAGTCAAACCTTAAGAAGAAAATTGAAATGATAGACTTATGATAGTTGCATTATTTCATTGGCCTCCCAGTATTGCAAATTCATGAAGGAATTTCTCTTTCCCAATCTAATTATGAATATGACCACCTTCACCATTTTCACGTGGAAGATTTTAAACCAAAATCTTCTACCTTTAAGTCTGCAGTCAAACTTACTGCCACCTGCACTACACCTGAATTTGATGCCACTTTGTACTATCAATTAATTGGCAACCTCTTATATTTGACTCATACTCGTACTAATATTTCCTTTACTATCAGTCTTGTTTCTTGGAATATGAAAATACCACATGAAATTCATTGGAAAGCAACAAAAAGGTTGCTTTGATATATTCAAGGTACAATTCATTTGGGATACATTACAATTCAAGGGGGGCTCCTTTGTTGGTTGGTTTCACCGATTTAGATTGGCCTAGCAACCCTTATGATTGAAATTCCGCTCTAGGTTATGTTTTTAGACTTGGATCTGGACCTATCACTTGGGCTTGTAAAAATAAATAGGGCATTGCTCTTTCTTTAGTAGGAGTATTGAACAACAATTAATGCAAGTCAAGAAGTCATGTGGCTTCAATATATCCTTTAAGAGTTTGGATTCCGACAACATCATCCAACCACCCTCTCGAACGATAATCAGAGTGCCACCAAGCTTTCCAAAGATCCAATTCAACATTAGTGTAACAAACACATTGAGCTACAAATTCACTTCATTAGAAAAATAATTCATCATCGAGTAATTGAAATGAACTTTTTCCCTACAAATGATCAAGTTGTAGACATTTTCACAAAGTCTCTTACAGAAGCAGAGTTTTCTAAAATTTGATCAATGTTAAGAGTTCAAGAAGTTTTCATTAATGCCTCCTCCTCCTATTGTGTCACCTTTGTAAATCTTACAATCCTATCCCAAGTTGTTCTTAAGGGGGGATGTTAGAATATTTAGGGAATCGAGAGTTAGTTAACTTCAACTTGGTCTAATGTGTCTATTAGGTAAATATGTGTTTCTTTAGTATGCATTAGTTGCATTATAGTCAAATAGTCATGATATGTTCTAGACAGAGAATGATCCAAAAACTCATATTCTCCTATATACTAATAGAGGGATGTTAGGATATCTAGACACTTGGGAGTTTAGTTAAGTTCAACTTGGTCTAATATGTTTATTAAATAAAAGTGTGTTTCTTAGTGTGTTTCTTTAGTATGCAATCCACTCATGCTATGTTCTAGACATAGAGAGATCTAAAGGGTGATATTCTCCTCAATAGTAATTGCTATTGATCCATGGCTTAGCACCTAATTGGTCCATAATCTCTATTTAAAGAGCATGGAGGGTCATGGTTGATGATTGATTGTGAGAGAGAGAGGTAGGAGAGGAAGGGAAAGAGAGGAAGGAAGAGAGAGGAGGAGAGAGGGAGTGATATAGGAGGAGAGAGGGAGGGATATAGAGATGAAGTTGGAGGCTGAGAGAGGGAGGGAAGAAAAAATACATAGAGAAAGCGAGAAGTGGAGAGAGAGAGGGAGTGACAAGGGAGAAATAGAGAGATTATGTGTATGTTTGGGGGTGAGATAAAGAGAAAAATAAGGAGAGATGGAGGGAATGGGGGGAGAAGGAGAGAGGCAGGGATATAGTAACATAGTTGGAGGGTGAAGAGAGGGAGAGAGAGGGAGATAGAGAGAGAGATAGATGTGAGAGAGAAAGGGATAGAGGGGAAGGAAGAGAGAGAGGATGTGAGAGAGTGGAGAGGGAGGGAAAGAGAGATGGAGTTGGAGGGGGGAGAGAGGGAAGATGATTTCTTGCACTCGATGCATTGATTTCAGTGTGAATGGTGATTTCTAATGTAAAGTTTGATAGATCCAGAGTAATGTAAACTTTTGATATGGTGATTTCTAATCCTATTTGATTGCTTGCACTAGATGCATTGATATCTGTGTAGATGTTGGTTTCTAATCTTATTTTATTACTTGCACTAGATACATTGATTTCAGTGTAAATACAGATAATATCAAACTCTGGATCTAGAGTAATGTATTTACATAGGGAGTGAGAAGTGGAAAGAGAGAGGGAGTGACAAGGGAGAAATAGAGGAGTATGTGTATGTTTGGGGGTGAGATAAAGATAAAAATAAGGAGAGATGGAGGGAATGGGTGGAGAATGAGAGAGGAAGGGATATAGTAACATAGTTGGAGGGTGAAGAGAGGGAGAGAGAGGGAGATATAGAGAGAGATAGATGTGGGAGAGAAAGGGATAGAGGGGAAGGAAGAGAGAGAGGATGTGAGAGAGTGGAGAGAGGTAGGGAAAGAGAGATGGAGTTGGAGGGGGGAGAGAGGGAAGATTATTTCTTGCACTCAATGCATTGATTTTAGTGTGGATGGTGATTTCTAATCCTATTTTTCTTGCACTATATGCATTTATTTTAGAGTAGATGTTGAGAGAGAGAGTGTGTGTGTGTGTGTGTTGGGGGAGGGAAGAAAATTGGAGGGAAAAGAGAGAGAGAGAGAGAGAGAGAGAGAGAGAGAGAGAGGAAAAGATATAGGAAGGTAGGACAAGAAGGACAAGATAGAGGACATGAGAGAGAGGAAGAGAATTATGGGGGAAGAGAGGAAATTGGAGGGCAAAGAGAGAAAGAGAGAGAGAGAGAGGAAGGCCAAGAGAGAGGAGGAGAGAGGGAGGGATATAGAAGGAGAGATGGAAGGATGGAGAGATGTAGTTGGAGGGGGAGAGAGGGAGGGAAGAAGGAATACATAGAGAGTGAGAAGTGGAGAGACAAATGAAGTAACAAGGGAGATATGGAGAGAGTGTGTATATGTGTTTTGGGGTGAGATAAAGAGATAAAGAAGGAGATATGAAGAGAAGGATGGAGGGAGGGATATAGTAACATAGTTGGAGGGTGAAGATAGAGGGAGATATATATGTGGGAAATAAATGGAGAGAGAGGAAGGAAGAGGGTGGATGTGAGAGAGTGGAGAGATGGAGGGAAAGAGAGATGTAGTTTGAGGGCAGAGATAGGGAAGTAGATGGTGATTTGTAATCCTATTTTATTGCTTGCACTAGATGCATTGATTTAAGTGTAGATGTTGATTTCAGTGTAGAGGAGGAGAGATGGAGGGAAAGAGAGATGGAGTTGGAGGGGGGAGAGAGGGAAGATGATTTCTTGCACTCGATGCAATGATTTCAGTGTGGATGGTGATTTCTAATCCTATTTTTCTTGCACTATATGCATTGATTTTAGTGTAGATGTTGAGAGAGAGAGAGAGAGAGAGAGGAAAATATAGAGGAAGGTAGGAGAGGAAGGACAAGAGAGAGGAAGAGAGATATGGGGGAAAAGAGAAAATTGGAGGGCAAAGAGAGAGAGAGAGAGAGATGGAGTTGGAGGGGGAGAGAGGGAGGGAAGAAGGAATACATAGAGAGTGAGAAGTGGAGAGAGAGATGAAGTGACAATGGAGATATGGAGAGAGTGTGTATATGTTTTGGGGAGAGATAAAGAAGGAGATATGGAGAGAAGGAGAGAGGGAGGGATATAGTCACATAGTTGGAGGGTGAAGAGAGAGGGAGGTATATATGTGGGAAAGAAATGGAGAGAGAGGAAGGAAGAGGGAGGATGTGAGAGAGTGGAGAGATGGAGGGAAAGAGAGATGTAATTCGAGGGGGGAGATAGGGAAGTAGATGGTGATTTATAATCCTATTTGATTGCTTGCACTAGATGCATTGATATCAGTGTAGATGTTGGTTTCTAATCTTATTTTCTTACTTGCACTAGATACATTGATTTCAGTGTAGATGTTGTTTTGTAATCTTATTTGATTGTTTGCATTAGGTGCATTGATTTTAGTGTAAGCACACAAAATTATTAACAATGTACATTAATATTTTTGTTATAGTAAATCAACCTATTAATATTGAAGAGCAAGATGATGTTTAGTACAATAGTTCAAGCTAAATATTTATATGGTTTATTACTTCAATTGTCATATAATCGATATGAAAATATGACAAAACTAACAAGGGTGACAATAAGAATAGTAAAAGAAAATAATTTGAGATTGATCACAATGAAGACTATTTGTAATTGACTACATTCTTATTATTTTCATTTTCTATCATTCAACACTATTACATTGTCACTTTGCATTCAAAAAAATTATTTTGTCATTAAAGTTAGTAACAATATTTATCATCTCAAAAAACTGAGGTAACTAAGAAAATTTTAAAATTAAAACAACCAGATATATGATTACACAAAAATCTTCAGGTAGTCCAATCTGAAAGCTTGAAATTATGCTTCTAACTATTACAAAGAGACATAAATAATCAACCAATATTTTTAACTATTATTTTCATTCCCATCTTTAGTTCATGTAGGAATGGAAAAATATTATGAGCATTTAGCCAAGCGTTGCCATCCGGATAAGCATCCTAGAAGCCAAATTAAGGAGCCTTTCTATCCAAGTCCCCACATGCTAAAGTTTTTCTTAAAAAGACATTCAATCTTTGAACTTGAGCGATATTGAATATGCCAATATATTTAATTATGTCTTTGACTCAATAGAGTACACAAAAATTGACTGCCACAATATATACTAAGCTTGCATGGATAAGCGTCTTGTGAGCTTAAATATATATAATGATTAATCATAGGTCCAAATGCTTCACAATAAATAGTACTGCAGTTTTCCAAACATCTACTTGCCTTGGGGATTGCTCTCATAATGATGAAATCATTTATGAAAAATCAATGTCTTATTTTAAGATTCTGGGTTATTTAAATACCATTGAAAATACCAACTTCCACATGCTATTTTAAAATACATAGTATGCCATTTATCATAAAAAAATAATTAAAAAAAAAAAAAAGTTTTATACATCAAAATTTTGATTTTAAATCAAATGACAACAATTATAATATATTGTTATTGTTAAAAAAAAATAATATAGTGTTATTGTTAAAAGAGAGAAAATAACTCCATTTACACTAGAAAAAAAACCTACAACATTTTATTTACTTGCAAATCAAAAGTCCCTCTTCATACTATCAGAGGCGTTGTGACTGCCTCTTTAACTATTGTGACGAACCTCCTTAACCTTGTTTGTTTTATTTACATGTAAATCAAAAGTCCCTCTTCATACTATCAGAGGCGTTGTGACTGCCTCTTTAATTATTGTGACAAGCCTCCTTAACCTTGTTTGTTTTATTTACATGTAAATCAGAAGTCCCTCTTCATACTATCAGAGGCGTTGTGACTGCCTCTTTAACTATTGTGACAAGCATCCTTAACCTTGTTTGTTTGATTACGGAGATGAGTTCTAACATAAAATGATTCTCTTCGTAATAATTTGCTATAAGAATTGCTGCTTGAATAAAGTAATGGGTCTCTAATCCCTGATTTTTATCAATCTGTCTGACTTTAGGCACTAAAGCTGCAGAGTTGCATTAATGGAGAGATGAATGAAACCAGTGACCCAGCTCTCTTGGATCAGCCACCAATGGTATAATTTGAAGCCAGTATCCTGGATTTCTTTTATGGTGAGGCCAGCAGGTTCAGGGGACTTCCAAGGTAGAAATTTCAAATTTGTAATTTCTTAAGACTTTCTCTACCTAAAGAGAGAACATTTTGGAAATGATCATTCTGCAGGCTACAACTACACCCTTGGGTTTTCTACGAGTCTTCTTCAAGGTAGTTGAGATTTCGTCTCCAATAATTTGGTTTTGTTATGAATCAATATATCAGAGAATTATTGATAGCATTTCTTCTTTTTCTTTACATATTATCAAAGAATCTGGAACTTTCATCTCCCACTTTATCCCATTTTAAAAAAAATCTCTCCTTTTGATTTCACCAATTCAGAATCTACCATCCTGGAAACCATCCCGCCCTAGTCTTCTAAAAAAGTTTAGTATTTTCAATTAAAACTAGCGCTGGTTTAAAATCTACTATCCTGGAAACCATCCCTTTCAAAGTAGTCTTATTGAAGAACCATCCTGGTTTTGTTGGTTGGGCATGGGACCAACCAACTCGCCGTATAGCAGTTTTCATTCTGGCAAAGTTATTAAGTAAGAGAATCCTTATTGCTGAATACTCCTTATTTAACTTTTTACAAAGTCTCCCCCACCTCTCCTATGAAGCGCTTGTATCCAACAACACATTCTTGAATGCTCTTTGCCATTGAACTTCAGCTATGAAAGTTTCTCTTTAATGATGCTAAACTGAGTCGACCAGTCAAAACCTCAGCTAACGCCAAGGGACCTTTCTGGACTGAATTTTCTTTGCTGCCTGCAAGCTCAAGTGCAAATCTTGCTTAGATGAGTCAACCCTTTTGGACATGACTGGATGGATCTTCATTTCGGAGTGATATATATACTAATAATAATAATCTTTTTTTTAAATTACAGCCAAACCAAACACCAATGAACTTCTCTCTGTGCAGTTATTTGACTGTTAAAGTTTATGTTGGCATGCATACTTTAACTTTTTCTGATTTGACTACTAAAATCTATGGAGATATTATATACTCTACCCCTTTCTAGATCTGAACTTCTCACCTCTTAAAAGAAAACATGTGTTCTTAAAATTTAAGCGCATTCAAACAAGTCAAGAAGTGTTGACGAGTCAAGCAAGTCTAATTCAAACCATTATTAACTTTTGCCTTATCAGAGTCAAAGCTGTAATTGAGGATCATTTGATTGCTAGAGTCCAAATTCTACAGAGATATACATACTCTCTTTTTGGTTTTGAGTCAAAGATGCAAATTAAATGCTGCTTCACCTTCTGGACCGTTCATGTCCATAAGACAGGCATCTATAAGGACTAGATAATGATAAATTGGAAGCTACTTAGATCACAAAATAAATAATTTTCTTAAACATCCTCATGTCCACAGGAAAATAAACTAGCTTAGCATCTTCCAAAATATGTCATTGGTGATGATCCAATCAAGTAAATGGTCGATCAGCTTGCTAGTCTAACACAGAGAGGTTCAGATTCTGATAGAAGCACTGCAAGCCCATGTTATCCAAAACGAGAAAAAACATGAAAGGGAATGCAAAACGGATCCTGCGTGCAAAACATATATTCTCAGGTTTCCCAAAAGTAACATTTCTAGGTTTTGGGGTTTGTAGAGTAGATTTTCCTTTATCTGGACTTCTCGTCTCTAATCTGATCACTTTCGTCGAAGTCCCCCAAAGCTTGTCATATAAATTTTCTTTATTTATCATCTCCAAAATGGTTTTGCAAAATCTCTTTATTTTACTGGAAGTTTCTCATGCTCTGCCTACTACCGAGTTACTCCGAAGATTTCTGAGTTAGAGACGCTGAAATCGCTCTAATATTCCAAAGCAAGAACCTAAACTTCCAGAACTGAGCTTGAAAAGGAGATGTACCTTCGTCCGTCCCTGGAGAATCAGATCTATCAGATCCTCAAGTAGATATGAACGTAGACTTGATTTTTCTCTAGCAAAGATAGAATTGTCTCCGTTGTGTCCACTTTCTATTAGCCTGAGTCCTGATTGTGTAAGATTGACCAACTATAGAAAATCTCCAGGTCAGTTGAAAATATTGCTGCACACTTCCACCCTCGAGTTGCTGAAGTTCTTTTTAACGCAATCTGATAAGATTGACTGGTAATTGGGTATCAGGTTTTGATGTTGATGTTCTCTTTGCATACTCTGTAGTAATGTCCAACGCAACCATCCTTTGAGATGTCTTAAAGGTACATTTCACTACCTTTATTCCCTTGAAAATCTTGTATCCGTCTCTCTACTTGACCCCAAAGAACACAAACATTGGATCCACTTGCACGTGTTATGTTTTAATTCTACAGCTTCCTTGCCATGAACCACTGAACATAGCTTCCTCAACTGGTCAACAAAGAAGCTGAAAGGCACTATTTCATAATCTATCACCTCTACTTCACGCAAATTGCATGTAAAAAGTGTTCACGTATTTCACAATGGGTAATTCTAAAATTTTAAGTAATCTATCTGGATACAAGGTCGTGAGGCAAAAGGAAGGGATAGGTAAGTATAGACCTTTTAGACACATGGGTTTCTTTTTTTTCTATGAAATATTACAATGGATGTTGCAAAATTAGGGAAATTGCCTATAACTGCCTTTTTGAAAAAACATAGAAGATGGAAACTGCCAGCATAATTGGGAGATGGATGCATAATAAAATGGTTCAGGTGGTTTCTCATACAATAAACCATCCGATAAAACTATTTAGATTAAGGAGAACCAGCATATAAAGAATGTAACCTTAACCATAATACAATGACAAGGATTGGTAGGTAGTCCACGTGAAAAATGATACACACTACCATAACAAAATCAGGGTTGCTCATTTGTACACAGGTGTTCATTTTCTCTTTGTTGGTTGGGAGGTCTTTCACCTGTAGTCATACAATAAAACCATCTGATAAATCTATTTAGATTTTAGGAGAACCAACATACAAAGAATGTAACCTTATAGGGACTAAGAAGGACAAACATATTAACCATATGTAGCCCACATAAAAAATCAAAATAATTAGGGAGCCTGATTTTCAAATCATGAGAACTGGTAACTCATTGGAGTGATCTAGGCTAGATCCAGGATCAAACCTATGTGCTGCCACTATAAGCAACTTGCAAACCAGACATTTTATGATGGGATCAAACCTATGTGCTGCCACCATAAGCAACTTGCAAGCCAGATATTTTGTGATGGGATCAAACCTATGTGCTTCCACCATAAGCAACTTGCAAGGCAGATATTTTGTGATGTCACTAGTGGAAATTGAACCCGTGTTGGGAGGAGAACAAACAGTCTGCCCAACCGACCAAGCTATTTCTAAAATTTTAAGCCAGGTACTTGGAGATACTTGATGGGTTTCTCAGTAAAGGAGTTTGGCTACATACTAGGTGGGCAAGGAGATCTTCTGAAGCAAAAAGAAGGGCATTGAAGACTTTGTAATAAGGCTGAATCAACAGAGCATCAAGGCTCAGCAATGCATATTTTGATTTCTCTTTGAAATAGTAAAAATATAGTTTTTTTTCCTGAAAAAAAAAACATTAACTTTTGTAAATAAAGATTAAAAAAAGAAAAACCGCTTTTACAGACATCAATCTCATTTTGTGCATAAAATTTCACAATGAAAAATGAAAGTATATAATATCCCCGATGATCTTACACATTAAGGGAGCTTGGCTATACACCATGTGAAACAAAGGGCAGAAGGGCAGTGAAAGATAGTTTCATTTGTGGATGAAACTTTATAACAAACTTATCCTTGCAAGGTATTATGTACTCACAATTAGGTGTCCATGTGAAACAAAGCGCAGAAGGGCAGTGAAAGGTAGTTTCATTTGTGGATGAAACTTTATAACAAACTTATCCTTGCAAGGTATTATGTACTCACAATTAGGTGTCCATGTGAAACAAACCACAGAAGGGCAGTGAAAGATAGTTTCATTTCTGGATGAAACTTTATAACAAACTTATCCTTGCAAGGTATTATGTACTCACAATTAGGTGTCCATGTACTTGCACATACAAGATTCTATAGCCCAATAAAATCACAGGAGTGAGCATTCTTACTTTCATTTTGTTGTCATTTTGTAGCATGTGACAGGAGACAAAATCAAACATTGGAAGGTAATTATGCACTTACAATTAGGTGGGTGTCCATGTTCTCTTTGTGACTTGGTGAGTGTACAAATATTCCAAATATGACATATAAATACAAAGATGTGTACATATTCTACAGTTACCCCATAAAAAACACAGTAACAACAAAATATATGTTTGAATAAACCTCCCATCTTTATTTAACAATCATGTCTTTAGTCGAAATTAACTTTTACACCAAAGTAATATTATTATGTACTCACAATTAGGTGTCCATGTGAAACAAAGCGCAGAAAGGGCAGTGAAAGGTAGTTTCATTTGTGGATGAAACTTTATAACAAACTTATCCTTGCAAGGTATTATGTACTCACAATTAGGTGTCCATGTACTTGCACATACAAGATTCTATAGCCCAATAAAATCACAGGAGTGAGCATTCTTACTTTCATTTTGTTGTCATTTTGTAGCATGTGACGGAGACAAAATCAAACATTGGAAGGTAATTATGCACTTACAATTAGGTGGGTGTCCATGTTCTCTTTGTGACTTGGTGAGTGTACAAATATTCCAAATATGACATATAAATACAAAGATGTGTACATATTCTACAGTTACCCCATAAAAAACATAGTAACAACAAAATATATGTTTGAATAAACCTCCCATCTTTATTTAACAATCATGTCTTTAGTCGAAATTAACTTTTACACCAAAGTAATTTGTATGCCGAACTAAAAAGTGAAAAGTGAGCCCATACAAGATTCTATCTATAGCTTGATAAAATCACAGGTGACAACATAAACTTTAAACCAACAAAATTGCAAGGTAATTCTCTTTGTGACTTAAGTATACAAATATTCCAAATATAACATAAATACAAAGATATGTACATAATACCTTGCAAGCCAGACATTTTATGATGGGATCAAACCTATGTGCTGCCACCATAAGCAACTTGCAAGCCAGATATTTTGTGATGGGATCAAACCTATGTGCTGCCACCATAAGCAACTTGCAAGCCGGATATTTTGTGATGGGATCAAACCTATGTGCTACCACCATAAGCAACTTGCAAGGCAGATATTTTGTGATGTCACTAGTGGAAATTGAACCCGTGTTGGGAGGAGAACAAACAGTCTGCCCAACCGACCAAACTATTTCTAAAATTTTAAGCCAGGTACTTGGAGATACAATATATACACAAATCAATCGATACTTGATGGGGTCTCACAGTAAAATTGCAAGGTAATTCTCTTTGTGACTTAAGTATACAAATATTCCAAATATAACATAAATACAAAGATATGTACATAATACCTTGCAAGCCAGACATTTTATGATGGGATCAAACCTATGTGCTGCCACCATAAGCAACTTGCAAGCCAGATATTTTGTGATGGGATCAAACCTATGTGCTGCCACCATAAGCAACTTGCAAGCCGGATATTTTGTGATGGGATCAAACCTATGTGCTACCACCATAAGCAACTTGCAAGGCAGATATTTTGTGATGTCACTAGTGGAAATTGAACCCGTGTTGGGAGGAGAACAAACAGTCTGCCCAACCGACCAAACTATTTCTAAAATTTTAAGCCAGGTACTTGGAGATACAATATATACACAAATCAATCGATACTTGATGGGGTCTCACAGTAAATGAGTTTGGCTACATGCTATGTGGGCAAGGAGATCTTCTGAAGCAAAAAGAAGGGCATTGAAGACTATGTAATAAGGCTGAATCAACAGAGCATCAAGGCTCAGCAATGTATATTTTGATTTCTCTTTGAAATAGTAAAAATATAGTTTTTTTTCCTGAAAAAAAAACATTAACTTTTGTAAATAAAGATTAAAAAAATAAAAACTGCTTTTACAGACATCAATCTCATTTTGTGCATAAAATTTCACAATGAAAAATGAAAGTATATAATATCCCCGATTGATCTTACACATTAAGGGAGCTTGGCTATACACCATGTGAAGCAAAGGGCAGAAGGGCAGTGAAAGATAGTTTCTTACTTCATAACAAACTTATCCTTGCAAGGTATTATGTACTCACAATTAGGTGTCCATGTGAAACAAAGGGCAGAAGGGCAGTGAAAGATAGCTTCAATTGTGGATGAAACTTTATAACAAACTTATCCTTGCAAGGTATTATGTACTCACAATTAGGTGTCCATGTACTTGCACATACAAGATTCTATAGCCCAATAAAATCACAGGAGTGAGCATTCTTACTTTCATTTTGTCGTCATTTTGTAGCATGTGACAGGAGACAAAATCAAACATTGGAAGGTAATTATGCACTTACAATCAGGTGGGTGTCCATGTTCTCTGTGACTTGGTGAGTGTACAAATATTCCAAATATGACATATAAATACAAAGATATGTACATATTCTACAGTTACCCCATAAAAAACACAGTAACAACAAAATATATGTTTGAATAAACTTCCCATTTTATTTTCAGTTAACAATCATGTCTTTAGTCAAAATTAACTTTTACACCAAAGTAATTTGTATGCCAAACTAAAAAGTGAAAAGTGAGCCCATACAAGATTCTATCTATAGCTTGATAAAATCACAGGAGACAAAATAAACTTTAAACCAACAAAATTCGAACATTGCAAGGTAATTCTCTTTGTGACTTTAAGTATACAAATATTCCAAATATAACATAAATACATATCCTACAACCCCATAAAAAACACAGTAACAACAAAATCTATGGTTGAATAAACTTCCCATCTTTATTTTCACTTAACAATCATGTCTTTAGTCAAAATTAACTTTTACACCAAAGTAATTTGTACGCCGAGCATTCTTACTTTCATTTTGTAGCCATGTGACAGGAGATGAGACAATTAACTTTAAAACCAAAAAGTGATTCGTCTGCAAAACCTGAGTGCAATCAGACAGCCCTTGCGTATCGTGAAATAATTGCTTCTACTCATTTGGTGAGGCACATAAAACATTCTTAACCCAATGCAAGAAAGATCTGCTAGTTGAAATTAAATCGGAGAAATGAAAATAAAACAGATTAGAGAAATGGCAGGAAAGGCAATAAAAAATGTAATTTGTGACAACAGAGGCCAACCAAAGAACTGTGAGATCTGCTGTGAACAAAAATGTCAAGCTCGCATGAATTAAAACCAATAAATAAATTGCTTTAAATTGCTTTCTTCTATCCTTAAAGCAGGATGAAGAAAATAGCACATAACGAAAAGAATAATAGCATTTAATAGGACAGAGACATATGTTGTCTAAGGCACCACAGTGGGAAAGAACATCCAACAGCTAAGCTGAAGAACAAAAGAAAACGGTATATCTTCTGCTACATTGTTCTGTCCCACCTGGCCTAAACTAGCTTTTATACTCATGCAATTCTTCCATATAAATAATTCCACAGTGGCTTTGATAGAAACTCTTGTCCGAGGACACAGGTTTCTACTCTTTTTCGATCCAAGACAATATGCTACAAAACACACACACATGCGCTGCAAAAGGAATAGCATGTGTGAAATCTATAACAAAACCCATGATCTTGGTCTTGTTGACATTCATGGCGACAAAGAATGTCGCCACCACCACCACTTTCTATTTTTAAAAGAAACGTACCTTTCTTTTTCCATAGCTTGTCTACATCCGGTTCAGACCTTTATTTTGATAAGAATCCAGATTCCAGACTCCTTGCAGCAATCAGAAATGCCAATTTGTACTTCTTTACCACCCTGTCAAGCACACGGGTTCTGGATACAATCTGCCAAGCAATTTTCAGGTATTCCAGTCCTTTGGACTGGAATTCATGGACTACCTAAAACTAAAAGGAATGCATGCATTATGGGATTGTTGGGGGTGCAAAGATCATGCCTTAGGGCTTGGAGGAAGAGTAATCTCCTGAAATACTCGGAGCCTCCTCTGAACTTTTTCCTCATGGATGCTGGGATTGGAATCACAGAGGGCAGCCAAAATGGCATCTTCAAACTCCTGGTTGTCAGGCCAGGGATCAGCCTTACCCTGAAGTGGAAGGGAAATTGAATTAGACTTTGTGAGGGATCTGGTCTGCAGAGATTGAGACTGGGGCTGAGGCTGAAGTTGAGGCTGAGGCTGAAGATGAGATTGCTTGTTATGAAGGACATCAAAGCCACCATCCACACCCCCAAATGAGAGGGAACGCCTTGGTGGACGGTTTTCGTTGTGGAATCCAGGTGGTCTGGTTTTGGTATTCTTAATATTTCCAAAAACCTTATTCTCTATTGGAGATGGAGCAATCTTCTGGTCATTTGACTTGTCCATTGTTAAAGGCATTCTATCTTCAATGCCTTGCTTATTATTCCTGGAGAAAAATGGAGGCGCGGCACTGTTCAGGGCACGCTCTGTATTTGAAATTGGAGGGCGAAATGCATGTTTTGAACTTCCATTTTCTTTGATACATACTTGCTCTAGCTTACGCCTTAGTATCTCTGCATGACTCTGCATTTCAGGACCACCTACATATGGAGGTATGTTCTGCACTGGCAGTCCAGGGATGTTAACGTTTGCATTTTCATCTGCAAAGGCTTGCGTGTCTCCATTCTCTTCCCAGTAACCATTGCTGAACACTGAGAACTGGGAATTAGGTACTTCTGCCGGGGCCAATAGAACCTTCTGCTGTTGGGATGTGTTGTGCAAAGGCCCAAATCCTGCTGTTGCCATAAATGTGGTTGCTTCATCCCCCACTGGATTCCTACTCTGCTGGTTTTGAATTGTTGGGTTCCTAGGACAAGGCTGAGGCTGCCATACAGAGGACTGCAGAATTTCAACAGCTTCAGAATCTACATTTTCTTGGGAGAAACTAGAACAGACTGATTGTGATTCTAGCTCTCTCAGCATCTCCTGAGCTCGTTCATATGATTTGAGATGGGAATCGAGACCCCAAGGCCCATCTGAAGCAGGTTTTACACACTGAAGCATGGCTTTTGCCTCTTCAATTCTCCCTTGCTTCATTAGACAAATTCCAAGATTACACATTTTGTTGTTGTCCGGTTCAATGGACAAAGCCTTTCTATAAACAACCTCTGCAGCAATGTAGTTATTCTGCTGCATGTAAGCCCAGCCCAAGTTACCCTGCATACAAAGGCGTAAAGTTAACATCGTACCATACATAAAAACACAGATTCGTTATGCTATATTAAAATAACCAACTCATACCAGCAAGCGAGTGGCCTCCTGTTCAATTGAGACCTGAAACTTCTTCCCCTGAGATCTAGCAGTTTTCGTCCTTTTGCCATTGAATGCCATGCCTTGATGAATGAGATTCAACTTGTGTTTGAGCAGGGCTATTTGATCATCCAGTCTTCCACATCTCTGCAAACAAATGATGAATACTAATATCAATATTTAAAACCCATAGGATATATAGGCATAGGTGGCTGGGGTTGGCATTTTCAGTAGTTGGGTTCCTTCAGTATTGAAAATATGCTGAGCTATGCATTGCAGTCCCTCAGTGCTGGTGGTTTTAAAAGTCCAAAATAAAGATCATAAACCATAAACTATATGTCATACATTGAGAATGAAGTTACTCAAAAATGGAGAAGGTGGGGGATGGTAGAGGTCCATAATCTGCCTCTATATGCATTGCCATGAAAACAGGTCAGGCCTCCGTCTTACTTGTATGGGCGTCGATTTGTTTCTTGCTCTAACGTCACAATCTGTGGCTGCTACACAATGCTCTGGAGATCAATCAATGACAAAATTGATCAACAAAAGGCTGAAGTTTCATAACTATACCATCGCTCTAGCCTCATATTCTGTATCCGTTACAAAATGGTCTTTAGATCATTCCATAATAAAATTGACCACCAATTACTAAATTCTACTACATACGTGGTTCTAATCTTACAATCTGTTGCCCGTTCACAATGATCTAGAGATCAATCAATACACCCGCAAAAGGCCAAAAGGCCAAAGGCTCCTTTGACTGAAGAGGAAATATCCTACTATTTCTGAGAATTCCACAAGGGAGGTCAAGCAAAAGGCCAAAGGCTCCCTTGATTGAGAGCAAATATCCTTCTCCGTGTTCTCAGAATGCCACAAGAGAGGGCAAGAATTTTTCTGTTTCCTTCTGGTAATGAAGGATGAATTCGAAGCAGCTTTTAGTCGTTTCACTTAATGGACCTACAGGGTAAGAAACCTACAGGGTGCAAATAATATACATGTTGAAATCCCAGCGCCTATCCCTTGAATAAGGTACAAATTCATTTCTGAAATCTCTACGTGGATAACAAACAGTTTCTATTGCTCTGTCCAATGGTCTAGCCTCTGTCTCTTGATATTCATATCAAAAGAAATGAACAAAATGACAATCACAAATATTTGCACTTAAGGACGACATCCCATTCAAAAAATGGTTAATAAATACAAAATTAGATGTAATTAATTACTCTATGCATGACATCCTATTATAAACATGGTTAATTCTGTCCTCTAAGTTCTTTGGGACAATAAACATTTTCCGTTGCGCTGTCCAATCACTAATTTTGATGTTTCCTTTTGGTAACAAAGGATGGATTCGAAGCAGAAGCAAATTTCAGACAGTTAAGACATTTCACTTCATGGACGGGTATGAAGCCTATAGGACCTGTTTGATGTTTCCTTCTGGTAATGTAGGATGGATTTGAAGTTGCTTTTTAAGTCATTTTGCTAAATGGAACTACTGAGTATGCCCATCCCCTTGTAGGCTAATTTCGTTGAAATTAAGAACTAATTCATAACAAAGGAACAAAATGACAAGATTACAAATAATGACACCAAGTTTTAACCCTCTAATCTAAAAATGCTCTGTAGAGAACAAACGATTTCCTGTAAGCTGTCCTTTAACAAACTTTGATGCTTCCTTCTGGTAATGTTGGATACATTTATAGCAGCTTTTAGTCATTTCACTTCATGGGCCAACATAGTATGTGTATATGAATTTGACATCCCATCCTCTGGCAGGCTTGTTCCCTTAAATTGGTAATTATTTGATAACAAAAGACTACACAATGACAAAATTACAGACCAGCACATAAACCATGACATCATGTTATAAACATGGTTAACTCTGGCATCTAAAAATTCTTTGCTGACAACAAACAGCTAACAGTTTCATTGGGCTGTCTAATCATCCAGCCTCTGTATCCTGATATTAATCTAGAGAAACTAGTCGGCATCCTTCTTATAAACATGGCTAACTCTGTCTCCTAAAAAAACATCTTTGTAGGCAACAGATCATTTCCTTTGGGCTGTCCAATGGATCCAGACTCTATATTCAAATTAATCTAGGGATCAAGTTAGGTGACCGTTTATTAACTGAAAAAGAAAAGATATTCTACTTATGGGACTCATCTACAGAAAAAGAGGGATCAAAATGAAAGATAAAGATAAATAGTGTTCCCAGTATTGGTTACCTTATAGAGATCCAGCAAGACATTGTCAAGGGATTCTTGTGCTTGGTCAGAACATCGATTGCGCAAAGACTTTATAGCTTCAATAGCCTCTTCTGGCCTATTTTGTTGTTTCATCACAATGGCCATGTCCTTGAGGGCACTGTCAACCCGATCACCAGCATTGATTGCTGCCCAGAACAGGGCAATTGCTTTGTCCGGGTCCTTGTCCACCAGCTGCAAATCCAATCCATGAGATTTAACCCAAAATTTTCACAGGTCAATCCTAGTTGGCATCAAGAAAGCCAAGCAAAGAGGCCTAGAAATGCACCCCAATCCATGAGACTTAACCCAACAACTTCACAGATCAATCCTAGTTGGCATCAAGAAGATCAAGCATATAGACCTATAATTGTCCATGAGACTTAGCCCAACAACTTCACAGATCAATCCAAGTTGGCATCAAGAAGACCAAGCATATAGACCTAGGATTGCACTGGGATAAAGCAGAATAAAAAAATACCTGAACATGCTTTGCCTTGACATAAGGGGTGTCGCCCACAGGGACCTTGTGAATGATGTGAAAAGAATCAGCACGGGCCGGAGGCTTCTTCAGAATAGGCTTCACAGGGCTGCAAGGAGCAGATTTTGAAATCCGGTGGCCATATGGAGGAACGCTTCTCTTTTGCTGCTGCATAGTGTTATTGTTATAATTTATCCCTCCTTGCTTGCTTTTTGCTTATTCAAAACTGTGTGGACTGCTCCAATTGAAGCTTTCTATGACGCTTGCTGTATTTTCAGATGAAGCTGAGCCAAGCTCTCCTTCGCATGGTCATGGAAAAGGAGCTCAGCTCGGCTGTTGGGCTCTTCTCTTCTTCTTTCTCGTGGATGATGAATGAAATGCAGCAACTCTGCCGGATTGATGGGCTTTTGATTGGGGCAGAAGGATGAATGACAAGAAGAGAAGAAAGGCAGGGCATGTAATCTGGCCGTTGGTGCGGAAAACGGACCCGTTGATTCACATTACCGTTGGATGAATAGTTAGCCGTTGCAAAAGTAGCCGTTGCAAATATGTATTTGGATAGCATTTGCTAATTAATTAATAATCCTTATAATAATATTATTTTGGTCTTTCAGCCGTGGATAATGTTAATTATTCAATTATATTTTTTGAATTAAACGAAAGTAGTGTAACAAAAGTAGGGTAAAGGGCTTTTTACTATCGCATCTCCTAGTATGTGAGCAACGGTTATTTGAAGAGGGTTTGGGGGCATTATTCCATTAAATACGAATTTTTGTTTTTTTTGTTTTTCAAAACAATTAACAAATTTTAAAAGAATTATTAAAATTGTAATAATTGAATTAATTTACATATTTTATATAAATTAAATGTTTTTTATAATTTTGATTTAATGAAAATCGTAATTTCATTAATAGTTACATTGTCCAATTTCAATGATAGTAAAGTGGTTTTCGTAAGGTGAAGAATTTGAATCAATTATATTATATTTTGGAGACAAAAAAAAAAATGTTACAAGTGAAATTTAAATTTAATAAGATAATAATTTTTACTTTAATTATTTAAAAAATAATAATCAACAATTTGATAAAGTATATTATATGTATAAGTTTGTTATTTCAACCTAGAATGGGGTAACATGGGAGACATCAGGTGGGAGGGCGCATAGTAGCCATCCCATCAGGCATGCATAGGCGAGGGCGTGTGACTATGCCCTCCCTAAAGAGGAAATGTGGTAATTAGTCCAGAGAATTACACATTGTATGTCATTACTCTACTTCGATGTCACACTAGTCTGAAATTTATGGCAATGCAAGAAGTGAAATTCAGCTGAAGACCTTTGTTGTAATGCTACTTATTTTTCATTATTTAGAGTTGCATGTGGACATTATCTTGGCCTATCCCACCATGCTTGATTATCCTTATTTTTAGGGGTGTTTAAGAGGTTTAGGACATTATCGTAACTTCCAAATAATAGTCAATCCATCCCAACATGTGGCATTGGCGACTCTACACTTATTAGTTATCATGGTCTCAATCTTTCCATCATCATTGGAGCTACATGAAGCAATTATCTTTGATTTTATTTTGGAAGCTTTCCACATAGTGCTAGCTTTTCCTTATTATTGTTGTTATATCCTCCAAGCAATTGGCTTTCAGGATATTGGCCACTTTCAAGATATTGGTCTCTAGACTTTCTCACATGTTACCCATACTCCTTTATCTATTGTGTTCCATCTAAGTGTTGTCTTCTTTGGCTCACCATCTTCTCATACATGTCTTAGGGTAAGTCCTTTCCAACTATTGACTCACCTTTGCTTAGTCATCGTAGTCATCAGTTCTTTAACAGTTGAAAATTCATCATGCCAAGATAGTGTGCTCACTACCATATGGGGGTGACATATTATGAGAGCAGACTAGGAACTCATGTTCATCAGCAAGTGGAGTCCTCATCATGACACTACCATGAACACACACTGCAAAATATAAAGACTAAGCTTGATGAGCCAAAAAGAGATATCACTAAAGAGTGTGGCTTCTTAATGAACATGAACATCCTAGCTGAGGTGGTCTACTCGATACTCAACATGAGCCATAAAAGAGGTAAACATAACTAATACATGCATATTGTTTATTTGTACTGGAATATGAAATCGTAATATTTCTTTTTCTAGATATGGTCAAAATAGACGTAATCTACCTATGATATTTACCATGGTATTTACCCATGATATCTGGCCATAATGTTCTCCTTCGTTTTCGATGGAAAATAATAAAATAAAGCTTCTAGAGAGTCCATCAAACCTATAAAAGGTGATAGGAGTTAGGCATTGAGATCATCATGAATTATTTATCTATTTTTCCTTTGTTAAGAACTTGGAAAGACCAATTCTAGTTTGATTGTAGGGACGAAAACCCAGTGGAAGAATTTTTTCTGGTGGATCCATCCAGGATATATGATTGTGCTTCAGTGTTGTTATTTATCATTTGATAAGATACCTTACATGCCATGGGTGAGGGTTTCGTGTGTTAATTATTCAGGCATGTATTATTTGCAATAATTAATTAAATAAGTGGTTGCAGTTCCAGATTTTAACAACCCTGGTAAAAATCCATGTAAAAATATATAAGACCATGGTTGATGGGACACATATTCCAAGATGAATGGTGCGTTAAACATCCTAGTGGATGTTCATTCGGTTTATTATGGCTAAAGGAAATTGGAAAAGGATATGGAAAAGGCTTTGGAAAGGCATGATGCATTAATTGGCATTTTATTTATGAAAATATAGGAGAAAAGGAAGGTGAAAGGTCACACGTTCTATGTGAGGAGGAAAATGAAGGAAAATAATGGAAAATTGAAGAAATTAGAGGCCTCATTAATAAAAATGATTCTAAGGATCAGTTGGTAAGCTTTTTTCTCACACTTATGAAGCTCTCTCATTATTCTCTCTCTCTCTCTCATCCCCTTGGATACTTAGAGTATTCTTGGAGAAATCTTAGAGAGTGGCATACTTGGTGATTTGGAGAAAGAAGGAAAAAGAAGAGCAGGAAAGCGCAAGCAGACATCAGGATCATCAACTACAACGGGATTTCATTGCAGGTACCAAGTTGCATATATGTTTTCCTCACTAGTTTTGGCATGCATGGTTTATTCATGTGGATTTTCCTAGCCTTACCATTTCCTGGATAGCCATAGTATTGTGGTTTTTTTTTCATTGATTGTTTTCTAGTTGGTTCTCATGATTCCTTTAGTTGTTGGGTTGAGTTATTAGTTCCTGTAGCCTTGGTTGGACAAACTCTCTGGAGCCATGTGGACAATTCTTGGGTTGAGTTACTAGTCATGGAGCCTTGGTTGGACAAACTCTTTTGGAGCCCTAGGTGGGTTGAGTTACTATTCCTTGAGTTTTGTTTGGATGAATGCTCTCAAGCCCAGAAACAACTGGGGTTGAGTTACTAGTCCTAGATCCTTGGTTAGAAAAAACACTCTAGAGCCATGGAGCAACTTGGATAGATACCAATCAATGATGGTGTTGAACCCTTAGTTAAACTGAGAGGGGGGGGTGAATCAGTTTAACACATTCATGGACTTTTAAAACTTTTTCATTAACACTTGTTTACACCTTCATTTCACGTTCAACTTAACATGTGAGTAATCTTAGAATGTGAGCAGCAAGCATTAATATAATGTAACAGTAGACTTAATATCAGAGCAACAAGTATTAAGCAGATGATATAAACCAGATCAACACATAAACATCATGCACAGAGACACCAGATATAAGTGGAAACCCATAAAGGGAGAAAACCACATCTTATTATTGTTGTGATGCAAAGGCAAGCTCCAACTCCCTCACACCACTGATTTTCTGTAGGCACCAACCTACAGGAGGCTCCTACCTCAATTCTGCAAGCTACAACTTGCAAGGAAGCTCCAACTCCCATCAATTTTCTGCAGGCACCAACCTACAGGAGGCTCCAACCTCAGTTAGCTACAACTGACATTTTATCAAGCTACAACTTGATGTGGAAGCACCAACTCCCATCTATTTTCTGCAGGCACCAACCTACAGGAGGCTCCTACCTCAATAAGCTACAACTGACATTTTATCAAGCTACAACTTGATGTGGAAGCACTAACTCCCATCTATTTTTTGCAGGCACCAACCTACAGGAGGCTCCTACCTCAGTCAGCTACAACTGACATCTATCAAGCTACAACTTGATAGGGAAGCTCCAACTTCCTTACTCTTTCAAAAGAAAAACACTTGCTGATTTACCTTGGATATCAGCTCTGTTCTATATCTTCTCTTCTGTTGTTCAACAGTCCTCATATCTTTCCTTATATCATTTCTGCATCTTCTCAAATTCACTATCGTCTTTTCCTTCTTCTCTCGCTCGCTCTCTCATTTTCCGCTCACCGCTTTGTTCTCGCATTCTCTTCACTCACTCTCTAACTCTCTTGTGCATATCAATGATACATAATATATAGAGTTCATCACATGCCTTTTTACATTCTCGTGAATTTTAAGTAAATAGTCCCGACTTTTGCCTTCTCGCCTTTACATTTCTTTTACCCGCTCATTCATAAAAATATAACAATATGCATTAATTTCAATATTACAAAGGGGATTTTTGTTTTCCCACCGGAGACTTTCCTTTGCATCACAAACAATAAAAATTAATTACAACATTTACATTCACATTTTCGCTTCAATTATCAATTTCACTGTACTTCTTCGGATTTTGGCTTTACCGGATTTGTCTTTTCTGTTGTTGAGTGACTGCTCAGATAATGGTTCACCTCTGTCTATTCATATTTTTCCTCGTACTCCATTTTTCCGCTATCTCTTTCTCTTTCATTCTGGGTGTGTGATTTCTTCTTCATTGCAATTGTATAACTGTTGTACATATAACTGTCTTTTAATATAACTGCTATGCAATTTATCATTCTACTGCTGAACTGGAAATTTCAATAAACTTATCTGGATACTCTAGAACTATGTGGAAGCTTTGATAGTTTCTCATACATCTATGCTTATGCAACCATATTATAAACCTCCCTCCTTAATATTTCATTCAATAATGCGCAAGCTTCCTTTTAAGAGGTTATAAACCAAATGTCCATTATAACTCCTTATGGTTATCATATGTGTTATTACCCATTTCACATGAATATCCAACCCTCAACCTTTGCACTTATATGATTGGTTTAGAACAGATGTAATATTGGCTCACGGCATTTCTATAAACGTAATATACAAATATACTATACATTTTTCTACCAGTGTTTCGAAAAGCTGCATAGTATCCTTGACTTTGGCTTAAACCCCGACGCATCAACATTCTATATATACTAACATAAATATACTCTTACATGCTCATGGTTTCCTCATAATATATATTCCCCACTTCAATTGTTATAAACATTAACGCACCGCTGACTTATATTAAAACCCAGCAGTAATATATATCCATATAACCTTTCGGGCCCTTCAACAATATTTAATCTCCGACTTGGGGGTTAATACCTCGGCATAACACAACAACGTATATTGAACCAATAATGCGAAGGGAAATTGGGTCCCACACCCTTAATACATACCTCGTAAACCATCACGTCCATCCAATGGTTGTGATGATGTTGCTTCGTTTTCAGTGATCCAACGAACATAACGAATTATCGCGCAACCAAACAGCATGAGAGTTAATTCTCTGAGTTCACGTGATGGAGCGGGTCCCAATGCTTAACTTCCATTCTCATTCGACGACGGAGAACACGTCGCCTTGCTCCACACGATCCGACAGATATCGCTTGGCATAGATGCACGAACGATAATGTGCGATGGCGTGCAATGAAAGTGGTTTTGGGGTCCCGCCTTATGCCACGTGTCAGCCGCTCTATGGAATTGCTCCGATTTCTTGAATACCGCTTGCTCGTCGAAAGTGGTGCGATGAAAACTAGAATCCCGCCTTTACTATTCACTCCTCTCATGGTTCCTCTCCTTCGCTCAAGGTTCCACTCCCCCTGCTCGATCACTGTAAATCGACTTATTTGTATCACAATTCTTCATGACAACTTTCGTAAGTTAGTGCAGTGAATCGATCTCTTGGTATCGATTAAACACTGTAGGGGCTTCATTCAGAAAGTATATCCAATGCATAATTAAATATGCCTAATTCCTCATTTACTGTGACATTGCTTGTGCTCTTCATCAAGAGATTAACCCAGCATTTTATTTATTGAGGCTTGACACCAATTCGATGTCGATTCAAGCGAGTCGAATTATTACTTTTCCATGTGCAGTCTCTGTAACAGGGATAACATACTAAATCAAGCTTCATCATTGGAACGCAGAAAGAATTAATCTAATTCCTCCATAATATATAACACAAGGAATTCACACCAGATTCCCTTTGTGCCCTTAAATTAATTCTGCCTTCGAACCTTCAAACTCTTGAAACCCATATTCAATTTTGCCATAACAACGAATGTTCCTTCTATAATATGTTCCCATACTCAGAACCAGTTTCTTAAATCAAATACCTCTGCTCCTTGACTAGTGCTGCTTCTTGCTCCTAAAGCTCCTCTACTGCCTCTCCAGATCTCCAATCAACTGACCCTTCTAAAACTGCCTCTACTTCATGTCTCATGCTCTCTTTGCCTTGTTGCTGTTCCAAGTGCTCCTCCTTTGCCATCTCCTTTTCCATTTAATTAATGCTTCAAATCATCCCCAAGCATATTAAGTCTTTACCATAGGGTTTTAGTCTTCAATCAAATTCTATGCCATACAAACTCAATTAATGAATAATTTTTCAATAATTCATCTGCAAACTGTATTAAACCCCTAATTCATAAATAAACCTCTGTATTACACTCCTTCAGGCCCTTTCAACTCCACTGCTCTGTCTTTAATTCCTCTGTTGCTTCTGCTTCAATTCCTCTGTTTCATCTACTGCCTCTGCTACCTCTCTGTCTCTTTTGCCTTATGGATAGTTTAGGTGATGCTCCTGTCTTTACCTTTGCCATCAATGCCAACATTTCCAACAGATGGTTGTGATGTTCAACCATGAGGTGGAATCATTGGTTGAGGGTTTGATTTAGATTTATGAAGGAACGCAAAATAATACACATATAACCATAAATACAAAGATGCAGTGGAAATAACACTTCATTTCATTAATATCAAAGAACCGAAATTTTCTTACAGACAGAATGGAAATAAAACTAGCTAGGGCGCTGGTAGCTATCTCTGAGAAGAGATTTGGTGGCTACAGGCCTCTAAATTGAGTTACAATGAGGCTCGAGGCCCTATTTATTATTTAGAAACCATGGAAAACCCTAAACATCCAAAACCCTAACCCTAGGAGATGAAGCGCCAAAAACATAGGCCCTGTTTGGGTAAATTGGTGTTTCAACTTTCCTGGGACGTAACTTTGGCATACGATCTCCATTTTACATGCACCATGGACCCATGTTGCTCCCGAATTTCCCAAAAAACTTCGTTTAGGGCCTCAAAATGGCTCCAGAAGTTTAGGACCCGAAAAACAGCTAAAAATAGTAAGTCATGCCGAAACTGAAAAACTGAAAGAGACAATGGTGGGGCCCATAGTGGAATAGGAGGGTGGCCACCAATATCCACCTGGATCATTACTCCCCCCTTAGGAATCACATCAATGCTCCCCATTATGTTATTATGTTGAAGTTCTCCACTAGAGATGAGGAAACTTCGCTGCACGGTCCCTAGTGAACCACTTGCCATGAAAGCAGGAGTTGGACAACTTTGACAACCCGATACGCTTGTATCTTCTGCTAGTGAGTGTTATTGATTTGCATGCCCAGGATACAATTTGTGGTGGTCTGTTCCATGCAGTCTCGGTTAAACTCTGTTGGTGTGAGTTGTTTTGCAATGTCATAGGTGTCCGGTAGAGGTGGGAAGTAGGGACGAAGGCGGTCCACATTGAATATTGGGTGCAGACCAAGGAATGGTAGAATACTGAGCTCAAAGGCATTGTTCCCTATAGACTTGGTGATGGTGTACAACCCATATCGAAGCGGGCGAAGCTTGCAGTGGGGTCCAGTGAGGTGCTCCTTCTACAAATGTAGCCAGACTTTGTCGCCCACCTAGAATTTGTGTGGCACCCAATGTTGATCACATCATTTCTTGTAGTTAGCATTGGCTCTGTCCAATATGTCATGAACCTGTTGGCAGAGGTGTTGAATGCGCTCGATGAAGTTGTTCACTTTGTCAGCTTTAGACTGCACATGAGCCGAATCGGCCTAAGTAGCCCGCAAATGGCATGGCTATGTCAATAGGACATAAAGGGTTGGAATCAGCTCACCTGAAAGGGGCTATGGCCAATTGAACTGTGGAGAGCCCGTTATAACTATGTTGTACATAGGGGAGGCTCTCGTCCCATGTGCGTGGATGCTTTGAATTGTACATGCGCAGAATGTGTACAATCATTCTGTTGACGACCTCTGTCTGGCCATCTGTTTGGGGATGGAAAGCTGTGGATTTGGTGAGCTTGGTATCCAACATCGACCAGAGGCTGGACCAAAATGTGCTGAGGAACCTGCTATCCCGATCTGATATGATAGACTGTGGGATCCCAAAGTGCACCCACACTCGTTCAAAGAATATTTTAGCAGTGGCTTCTGCTGTGATATTCTTCTTACAGGCCGCCATAATGGCCATCTTCGAGAATCTGTCAACGACCACGAAAACACAGTCATTTCCATTCTTAGTAGAAGGCAGGTCCGACATGTAATCCATGGAGATGGATTCCCAAGGTCGACTAGGGGTAGGTAGTGGAGTATATAGGCCTTGCTTCTTGATGGTCGGTTTGGCAATGGCACAAGCAGTGCAGGATCTGATGTGCTTCTCGACATCCTTTCGAAGGTTCGGCCAATAGAAATACTTCGGTAGTATTGCTACTGTTTTCTCGACCCCGAAATGCCCAGCGACTCGACTGTAGTGTGCTTCCCATATCATCTTGGCACGCTCGCTTGAAGGAACACAAAGGTGTCCCAGGTGACATAAAAGTGCATCTTGGAGGTGAAAATTTGGAATTTGCGTGCCCCCCAAGAGTGCCTTGTAAGTGTGGCCGAATTCTGGGTCACTCTCATAGAGAAGCGTCCAATCAGAAGTCTCGTGCCCACAAGAGTCGAGCATGGTGGTGAGCACCACGATCGGTGGTCGGCTGAGGCAGTCTGCAGCATTATTGGTGCTACCCTTCTTGTACTTGATGTTCAAATGAAACTGTTGCAGATATGTGGACCACTTCTGATGGCGATCATTCTGCAACTTCCCTTGTGTCTGTATGAACTGCAGGGGCCAGTGGTCTGTGTGGATGATTGTTTCCTTCCCCAAAATTTAATGCTTCCATTGTCGACAAGCTTGCACAATGGAATACATTTATTTGTCATAAGTGGGATACTTGCGAACTGTGTCAGACAATGTCTCACTGTGATATGCCACTGGATGTCCCTGTTGAGTAAGAACTGCCCCAATAGCATAGTCAGAGGCATATGTCTCGATCTCAAATGGCTGTTGCAAGTCTGGTAAAGTGAGCACTGGGGCAGAACAGAGGCGATTTTTCAATTCTGTGAATGCCTTCTGTTGAGGTTCCGACCAAAAGAATTTTGCTCTCGCTCCTCCCTTGGTGACTTGAATCAAGGGCCAAGTGATATGAGAGAATCCCAACACGAATCTACGGTAGAAATTAGCAAGACCCAGAAAGCTGTGAAGCTCTGTTATAGTGGTTGGGGCTGGCCAATCCCGAATGACTTGGATCTTGGCTGGATCCACATGCACCCCCCTTTCATCAATAATGTATCCCAGATATTGAACCTGGGTCATACCAAAAGTGCACTTCTCCAAATTGGCACACAACTTGTGTTGCCGCAGTGTTTGGAGGACTTTTCGGATGTGGTGGAGGTGCTCTTCCCAAGTATGGCTTAAGATTAGTATGTCATCCAAGTACACCACTACAAATGAGTTGGTGAATGGCTGCAATATGCCGTCCATCAACCTCATGAAGGTTGTGGGAGCATTCGCCAACTCAAAAGTACATCTCAGCCCATTCGAGCGTCCCTCCTTGGCTTTGAAGGCGGTCTTCCACACATCGGAGGGTTCAATTGGTACCTGGTGATACCCAGACTTCAGGTCGATCTTGCTGAAATATTTTGCACCTTTGAGTTGGTCCAGAAGGTCATCAATCCGTGGGATTGGGTACCTATTCCGGACAGTGATCTTGTTTAGTGCCCGATAGTCAATACAGAGTCTCCACGTCCCATCCTTCTTTTGTACCAACACGATCGGGCTCCCACAGGGTGATGAACTTGGTCTAATGTGACCTTTGCAGGAAACTCTCCCGAATCTTCTCCTCTTGGACTTCATCATTCTCCATGAATGTAACCCCGATAGATTGGTCCAATTAGGTAGCGACGCACTGGGGTCGATCAATGGGGTGTTTGAATTGATAGCAAGGTGAGGAACCCCTGCGGGGTGAGGTGAAGATGTCCCCGTACTCCTCCACAACCTTGTCCATTTTATTTTCGTGCGTAGGAGCCCCTGTCCGGAGGTCGTGGCTGTAATCTCACTACCGTGATAAAATTCCTTCTGGGGGAAATGAGCTTACTTCATTGTTTTGCAGTAACCAAAGAGATAGCAGCAGACTGTGGTACCTCTGGTATCCTGTACAACTTATTTCCCAAAGTAACAATAACAGCGTGAGGCCGGGACTCATACACAACATGTCTCTTCCACAAGTATGGTTGGCCTAATAATACATCAGAAACATCAAGAGGAGAAATGTCACATAATACCTCATATGTGAAGGGCTTGATGTTATGGGGAAGGTGACACTGCTGGCTGACATGAAGATCCAATACTTGGTGAAGCCACCCGATGGTGTATGGATGTGGGTGTGTTGTGGTCGGCAAGCCCAACTGCTTCATGACATCTACTGAAATGAGGTTCTTTTGGCTCCCATTGTCGACAATGAACTGTAGCGGGGAACCCTTTACCCATATCTGGGAGTGGAAGAGATGCTCCTCCTCCTCTAGATCTTCCGGTTCCTCCTTCTGGATCTTCGCAGTGGCAACAGTGGCGTTGGGCTCTGCATCAATACTTTGTTTCCCTTTGTCATTCTCCTTGTCAAGTTCTGATTCAGAGTTGGAGCATGCATCTGAATCAGAAGCCTTGATCTCGGCCACTAGCGACTACTTGGCCCGACACTCACTTGTGTTGTGAGTGGAGATTTTATGGAACTCACACCACTTTCCCGTGTCCTTCTTTGGCTTCACGGTGTTATTCTTTTCTTGTGGCTTTGACAAGTTGTCTTGGGCCACCATGCCTTGGCTTTGTTCTTTGTTTTGGGGTTTGGGGGCACCTTTCCCTTGCTTTTGATTCACAGATCCAAAGTCTCGCTCCTTTTGTTTGAATTTCTGCTCAATCTTGGCAGCATACCGGTATGTCGTACCAAGCGAGGAGATGTCGAGGAACTCCATTTCATCCTGAATGTATCTGTGCAGAAAACTGTGATACTTTAGCACCAAATGTTTCTCCGAATATTTGATACCCAACTTTGTGTGCAGGGTATGGAACAGATTCAACAGCTCATGCACATCTTGATCCCTTTGTTGTCGCATTGTGGTCCATTGTATGTACTTGTCCTCATAGCTCCCCACAGGATAGTATTGTTCCTTTATGGTGTCTCAGAAAGAATTCCAAGTGGGTACAGATGAGAAGAGAGAGGGTTCTATCTCGTCCTTTTTCTCTCAGTAGATTTCCCACTAGTCCTTGACATGGGGGGTAGATTTGAGGAGTGCAAAAATAATTTTCTCCCGGCCGAAAAAGTCATGAATCGAGAAATATCCTTCTAATAGATTTAACCATCTATCTATGGCATCTGCATCTATTTGACCCTCAAATATGGGAATTTCAAAGTTTAATTGTATCTTACAGGGAGTTGCACCTCCAGAGTGGCTGCTGGATGCAGATGCATCGTCAGTGGGCAGTCGTTGAAGGATCTGGGCAAAGTTATCCATCATCGCGTTCATTTGTTTTTTGAGGGCCTCCTCAAGCAATATTTTGATAGGATCTCCTGCTCCCTCATCTTTCTTTTCGTCCCCCATGGGCGGCCATCAGGTTTTGCGAGGTTGATCTTGCAAAGGCTCCACCAGATCGAGCCCTAACTTCTTATAGCCCGACCTTGTTGGGGACATGCAAAGAAGGATCGAGAAAAAGAAGACTGCTATAATACCACTAATCCAAATTTATGCAGGAACACAACAGAATACACATATAACCATAAATACAAAGATGCAGTGGAAATAACACTTCATTTCATTAATATCAAAGAACTGAAATTTGCTTACATTCATAATGGAAATAAACTAACTACGATGCTGGTAGCTTATCTATGAGAAGAGATGTGGTGGCTACAGGCCTCTGAACTATGTTAAAATGAGGCTCGAGGGCCTATTTATTATTTAGAAACAATGGAAAACCCTAAACATCCAAAACCCTAACCCTAGGAAATGAAGCGCTGAAACTATGGGCCCTGTTTGGGTAAATTGGTGTTTCAACTTCCTAGGGACGCAACTTTGGCATACGATCTTTGTTTGACACACACCATACCTCGTTAGAAATATATAACCGAGGAATACAACTTTTGATGTGATAAACATTAGTCCATGGACCCATGTTGATCCCAGTTTTCCCAAAATACGTCGTTTAGGGCCTCAAAACAAATATGGAAGTTTAGGACCCGAAAAAATGCTAAAAATAGTAAGTCGTGCCGAAGCTGAAAAACTAAAAGAGACAATGGTGGGGTCCATAATGGAATAGGTGGGTGGCCACCAATATCCACCTGGATCAGGGTTGAGGTGGTTTGGCCTCTGGAAGCCCTAGATTGATTGTGATTGATGTGTTTGATGAGATCCCACATTCATGCTTAGAATATGGCACGGGGGTGATTGGCTGAAGTGAGACTTGGCTCAGCCAATCTATGGTTGGGTGGAACATGGAAATCCCATCTCTAGTTCATTTTTACATTCATTAATGAAGAGCTCATTCCTATGGTATTTAGTATGCAAATGTACTAGTTTTTGTATGGATTTTATTGTTGTTATATCCATTGTATTTATGTCGTTATTGTGCTAGTTATAAGCATGTATTCGATCAATGATGGTGTATGGATCTATCCATGTTTTTACCTGTAAATGAATACACAACGTATCTATGGTAAAATGAACTATATTGTAGCTTATGATGTAGGGGAGCAATGCTTCTTAGCAATTCTCAGATAAGTAAGATACTCCCATGTTTAAATTTGTTGTACCTGTAGATGCAATGTTTGTGACATGTTTGACGAAATTCCTTCCATGGCTAGGAGGGGTCCAGATGATTTCTTGATGATGTGATTTCTTTCGTACCTTTTTTTTAATGTTACTCATCATCCCCTACATTTTCATGAAGTTTTGAGCAGTGATCTGGGCTATGGGGTTAAAAAGGTGACACAAATCCCGGAGTTGCAAGCATAGAACTAATAAAACCGGGCCTTGGACACTACCTTTCCTTGGCATGCTCATGGATATAAGATTTTAGCCGCTACCTTCCCTTGGCATGCCCACAACTAAGGCTCAAATTGGTAAAAAATTTAGTCTCCCTCATGGTTCAGGGGTCTGGAAGGTTGGGTTACCTCTTGAGGATGTTTTTTATGTTGTGTAAGGTATGTTTGTCTTGTTTCCATTAGTTCCACTTCCCTAAGGTCACCTAGTAGGTTGAATCTCATATTAGTAGCCTCTTGTCGCATGTTTACTTGATATTGCAACAAGATGATGAGTTTAGTGGAAAGAAGTCGCCTTCACTAAGTGGGCCCGCAAGCTATTTTTGGCGCAAAGTCTATTTTTAGACATATGGATCATGTTCTATGAGTCATAAGATGCAATTTGTATTGTTGGTCAAGTCGAAAAATAGATGGACTTCTATTTTTAGGTATATCACAATCTATTTTTAGATTTCCACTCTAAAAATAGATATGTCGAATATTATTAGCTTTTAATAATATTTGGACTCTAAACATTATCTTATTCTATTGAAGCACTTCAGTTAAGTGCACAGATGTGGCACAGGAGCTGACAGAAGGAATTACGCTATTCCTGAGGGTTAAGTGGAGCTATTGCATGGAGACTTCAGTTAGAACTCATGTGACAGAGTTTGGTGGAGTTGTAGAAGTAGTTAGTGGAGTTGTGTTTAGTTTAACTCAGTTAGACATAGTTGAGCTAGTTGTATCTAGTCTAACTGATAGATACACTAGTGAGAGTGGTGTGAATTAATTATTAATTAATTCACTAATTATAAACTCATAAATCAACTAAAATACAAGGAAAGCACTTCAAGATGTGACAGTTTAAGGAGACCAAAGGAGGGTAGGAAAGAGCAAGTGTGACTATCAGCCAGACTATATCAAAAATAGATTTGCACACATACGATGGAGAAGCTATTTAGGATTAAGTAATAAATACCAAGGTATTTGAACCTAGATCCTAAAATGATTCATATTGGATTGCGCAGAGTAGGCTAACAAAATGGAGTAAATTAGACATGTTTTGTAAGATCTGAGGCTTGGTTAAGGTGTAACAATTGGAGATTGTACTCGAGAGTTGTGAGAGTCGTAGAAAAATACTTTGTTACATGATCTCTATCATTATAATATATAGATAGTTGGGGGTTTTCAGCTTTAAGCTTTCCCATAAATATTGTGTTTATATGTGTGATTGTTTATGGTTTTAATGTGCGCATGTGATTGTTTAATTTCTGCAAATTGATGATCAATAGTAGAAGAGGTTATGTCTTATGCATGAAGCTCAAATAGTGTGTGATCAGGATAATCTCTATGAATAATTTAATAGTTATTAAAATTTCTACATGGTATCAGAGCAGTATTGATCATTGGAGCAATTGCAAAACATTGAAGCGGTTGAGTTTTGTGTGCTGGTGGAATTCGAATTTGCAGCAGTGTTTTCTTGGTGTCGAAGTTGAGATGTCTTTCAACGGATTGCAATTGGAGTATGCCCTTGAGGGAAACTCGAATTATATTGCATGGAAGGATAGGATGGAGGCGGTGCTAGATGAAAATGGGTTAAAGGAGTTCATAGATGTTGAAGTCCCAAAGCCTACTTCTAGTGATGCTACCATAATTGAGGCTTGGCAAAAGAAGACAACAAAGTGTCGAATGATTCTGTTGGAGGGCATGAAGGATCACATAGTGTCCAGCCTGCATGGTAAGGCTTCTCCATTCTTGATGTGGAAAGCCTTGACAGATTTATTCCAAAGCAAGAGCGACCAGAGGAAGTTGGCGCTCAAGGACAAACTCAGAAACATAAAGATGGAGAAAGGCGACAGTATGCCCAAGTACCTCACGAAGTTCATCCAATGTAGGGATGAGATGGGAAGTGTGGGGGTTACTATTTATGATGAGGACTTGGTGAGCTTGGCTCTCCTTAAGCTTCCGAAGAGTTGGCACTCCTATCAGGACTCTGTCAATGGTCGGGAGAAATTTCCAGGATGGGAGTGCCTTTGGTTGGATCTTGTGCAAGAGGAGATAAGGCAGAGTACCAGGGACAGATCTTCATCAAGGAAATATGATGAAGAGAATTGCGCTTTGGCTGCCAAAGAAAAGAAGGGGAAGAGAAAGAAAGCTTCTCATTTCGGTGCGAAAGGCAAGAAGCAGGACATGTCCAAGGTGAAGTGCTTTCACTGTCACCAACACGGACATTATGCCACAAATTGTCCGCAGAAGAAGAAAAATAAGCAGGCTGCTGGATCTGCAGCTGGAGAGGCTTTAGCCTCGCAGTTTGAGCTGGATTTTTTGCTGATCGCATGCTTGGTCTCAAGTGTGATGGGATCAGTGTGGTTTCTGGATGTGTTGGTAGTGGTGCGTTCTTTCACATGACAGGAGATCGAGATTTGTTTTTCATCGATCTAGATGAGAAAGATCTTGGAGTGCACATAGAGATGGGTGATGATGGCAGACATGGCACAGACTGGCATTTGCATCTACTTTCGAGAGGAAACTGCAAACCCTTCAGATTGAAGGAAGTGATGCATGTTCCAGATTGAAGGCGAATCTTATCTCTCGTGGGGATTTTAGAAGACAAGGGTAAGGATGCTGTTCAGTGGGGTGCGCCTTCTGCTAGCAGAAGGCAAACTAGTGAGACCAGATGGGGGTCGTAGTTAAGAACCTTATAAATTGCGGTAGATGGCTACGCAGAATGTAAGGGTGCAAGTGTATGAGTAGGAGTGCCGAGATGATGAAGTAGCTGTGCAACCTAGGATTGGGCCACCTTTCACCATGGAGCTTTGAAGATGATCGTAGCGTATTTTCACTAAAGCTTCCTAAAGGCACTCTTGCGCAGTCAGATCAGTGCAAGGGATGTACCTTGGGAAAATTTGTGAAAGCCACCTTTCACGAGAAGGATAGTCGCACCACGACGATCCTTGAGAGAATTCACACAAACATGTGTGGACCTTTCTCAGAAGCTTCGACAACAAAGCAAAAGTATTATGTGATATTGTTGATGATTTTTCTCATAAGTGCTGGATCTTCTTCATGCAGAAGAAGAGCGAGACATACTCAAAGTTCTGTGAGTTCAAGGCACTGGTTGAGAAAGAATCGTGGAAGCAGGTGAAGGCTCTAAGGAGCGATAATGGTGGTGAATTCATCTCTGGCGAATTCAAAGACTTTTGCAGCGCAGAAGGAATTCGAAGAGAGCTCATAGCACCTCATAACCCACAACAGAACGGGGTTGCTGAGCGGAAGAACAGAACGATCGTGGGTGCTGCACGGGTGATGTTGCACGATCAAGGCCTACCCATTCACTTGTGGGTGGAGGCATGCAATAATGCAGTATATGTGTAGAATCGTTGTCCTCACAGGATACTTGGCATGAGTACACCCTAGGAGGCATTTTCTGGTAAGAGGCCTGATATTTCCCATTTGAGGATTTTTGGTTCACCTGTTTACATTCATGTGACAAAGGATGCTAGGAAGAAGCTGGAGCTGACTGCGGAGGTTGGGATATTTGTGGGCAAAGCACTGATATGCTCCCACAACTAATGGGTATTTTCCTTGCATGGCCGCAAGACTCACAGCGATCAGATATCAAATTTCAGGAGGAGAAAGCCATGAAGTGTTCGCTTGAGAGGGAGCCACACTTGCATGCAGATGAGGAGCTATTAGTTCCTAAGGATGAGTTTCAGGATGTGGATCAGCCACAAGAGGAAGTTCATGGAGTGGAAGAGACCACTCATGCAGCGCCAACCATCAGAGGGCGAAAGCGCACTACAGAAGCTGAGCGACTGGCTCAAGATGCAGAGAAGGTTGTAGGACCACCTACAGCACAGCGCAGACAGAGACAGTCACCTGACCGGTATACTGGATACATGGCTCTCATGAGCAAGTGTATTGTGACAGAGCCATCCTCTTTCGAGGAAGCTGTGGAGGACCCCGCATGGGTAGATGCCATGGTGGAAGAGTATGATTCGATTGTCAGAAACAGTGCATGGGAGATTGTCCCGAGACCGCAGGGGAAATCAGTGGTGGGTTCGAGATGGATCTACAAAGTGGTTATGAAGTCGACGGGAGTGTGGAGAAGTACAAGGCAAGATTGTCGCCGAGGCTTCTTTGCTGTATTGGAGGGACCGACAGGAGGAGACCTTTGCACCGTCACAAAGGTATTTCTTCCATATGGACGATTCTTTCTCTCTCGCCGCAGAGGAGGTGGTACATTCATCGCGATGATGTGAAGACTCGTGTTCCAAAAAACACTAACTGAGAGGAGGTGTACATAGAGCACCGTTTTGAGATTCTTAGCAAGAGAGTCGATGTGCAAAGCTCAAGAGAGTTGCCATATGGTTGAAACAAGCACCTTGTGTCAGTATGGATACGCTGCTTCACCGTATCCTGATTCTCCAAGAGTGACGGATGCAAACCTATACCGCATTGTGGTGGAGGGTAAAGTTGTCGATCATTGTACTTATGTGATGATTTGATTTTTGGATGTGTGATGAATCACGTCGATACACTCATGCAAGGTCGATTCTGTGAAGAGTTTGAGATGAAGGACTTGGGCTTCCTTCATTATTTCCTGGGATTGGAAATTTGGCAGCTCAGTGATGGACTGTTTGTTTCTCAAGGCAAGTATGCCAGGGAGATATTGGAGAAGTTCAACATGCATGACTGCAAGCCTGTTGATACTCCTCTTCATGGTGGTTGGAGGAAGGAGGATGTTACTTTGGCGAGGTAGATGCCATCATGACGACAACAGGTCGCTATGTATCCGTCAATACATGACTAAATAAGGCGTTATGTCATAACTCAACCCTCGTTGGTGTTATGGTTAAGCCAACCAAGCTCTTTTGGAAGGCGGGGAAGCATGTATTGAGATATCTCAGAGACACATCAGGATATGGATCATGGTACAGACATGAGGATGAGTTGAGGTGGCATGGCTTCACGGATCGGTATCATCATATCAGAGATTGTGTGCAACGGAAGATCATGTTACTTTCATACATTCCTACGGAGGATCAGGATGCTGATATCTTGACGAAGGCGCTCACCAGGAGAAAATTTGAATACCACAGGGGCAGGATAGGGGTTGAAAATAATCCTTATCTTGTTGAGAGGGAGTGTTGAGATTGCAACAAGAGGATGAGCTTAGTGGAAAGAAGTCGCCTTCACTAAGTGGGCCCGCAAGCTATTTTTGGCGCAAAATCTAGTTTTAGACTATGTCTATTTTTAGACATATGGATCATGTTCTATGAGTTGCAGGATGTAGAAATTAGCTGAATAAATCACTTATTCAATGGAGATTAACCTGATCACACATCAATTTCTAATTGCATGCATAACACATAATCTCTTCTACAGTTAATTGTCACATGCGGAAAGAATAGAAGCGATAGCACATCAAATCATCACACACATTAACACAGTATGTATGGGGAAAGATTATAGCTGAAAACTCACTATTTCATATTAGATGGAGAAGATGAAAATACATAGGTATAAAAACTCTCAATAAGTACTAAGATTATTTCAAATAATATTAAAACTAGTTTGAGTTTGAACAAGTCATGTTCAAAACAATAATTCCATTAATTTCTCTACCTTCATTACAACAAGGTCGGGTTCAAATAGAGATCCTTAAGTTCCAATTCACTATACTACCAACTCATGTTAATTAAATGTTGGTACTTCATGTGGTGCACCTGCACAACTAATGTCACAACCCATAGCTAACTCAACTATCTACCTCTTTCTTACTTGTCACCACCGAATCGGCCCATGACCGAAAAGTTAAACTGATGTGTTCTTTAGTTGAATAATGAGTTAATAATTAGTGAATTAAATAATATTTAATTCACACAACTCATCTCTAGTGTATTAGCCAGTTAAACTAAATACAACTAGTTCAACTAGTTAACCAGAACACCACCTCCATTAACTGTCGCATCAACTCCACCGAAGTCCGCCACTTGAGCTCTAACTGAAGTCAACCATGCATTAGCTCAACTAACCCATAGGAAAAGCGTATTTCCTTCTGGCAGTTGCATGCCCCACCTCCGGGGGTCAAACTGAAGTGCTCCAAGAGAGTAAACTGAAGTTTAGAGTCCAAATATTATTAAGGGTAAATAATATTTGACTTCCCTATTTTTAGGATAGGCAGTCTAAAAATAGACTTCGACCTATAGGTCCAAAAAATAGAGGTCCGTCTATTTTTACCAACATGACCAATACTCCAAGAATAACATACTGCAATCCCTGGACCATGCTCCATATGTCTAAAAATAGACTTCGTAAAAAATCACATGTGTGCTCCCCACCTAGTTTATGTGATCACTTTCCAACTAGGATCACGAAAGATGTTTCAGGAGGCCTCCTTCACTGTTTCTTGTTTCCATTTTCAACACAGGATTCTATTTGTGGATGGTTGGTCAAGTCGGAAAAAATAGATGGACTTCTATTTTTAGACATACTGGGTGGAATCTATTTTTAGATTGCCAGTCTAAAAATAGATATGTCGAATATTATTAGCTCTTAATAATATTTAGACTCTAAACATTATCTTATTCTCTTGGAGCACTTCAGTTAAGTGCACAGATGTGGCACAGGAGCTGACAGAAGGAATTACGCTATTCCTGAGGGTTATGTGGAGCTATTGCATGCATACTTCAGTTAGAACTCATGTGACAGAGTTTGGTGGAGTTGATTGAGGAAGTTAGTGGAGTTGTATTCAGTTTAACTAATCTAAACATAGTTGAGCTATTTGTATTCAGTTTAACTAATTGATACTATTAGTGAGAGTGGTGTGAATTAATTATTAATTAATTCACTAATTATAAACTCATAGATCAACTAAAGAATACATCAGTTAACTTCAGTGCATGGACAGTTTCAGTGGAGACTAGTGGAGAGGTAGGTGAAAGAGCAAGTGTGACTATCAGTTGTGACTATACTGGTGCATGATATTTGCACACACATTGATGGAGAAGCCAATGAGGATTGCGCAGTACATACCAGTGGGATTTGAACCTGGATCTGGTAATTATCCATATTGGATTGCGCAGTAGAGGCAGGCTAACAGGTGGAGCAGATTGGAGCATGTGTTTTGTATGATCTGAGCTTGTGTAGTGTGTAACAATTGGAGATTGTACTGAGAACTTGTGAGGAGTTTGTACAATTATTGTTACATGATCTCTATCATTATAATATACAGATAGTTGGGGGTTTTCAGCTTTAAGCTTTCCCATAAATACTGTGTTTATATGTGTGATTGTTTATGGTTTTAATGTGCGCATGCGATTATTTATATTTCCGCAAATTGATGATCAATAGTAGAAGAGGTTATGTATTATGCATGAAGCTCAAATAGTGTGTGATCAGGATAATCTCGGTGAATAATTTAACAGTTATTCAAATTTCTACATTTTATGTTGTGTAAGGTCTGTTTGTCTTGTTTCCATTAGTTCCACTTCCTTAAGGTCACCTAGTAGGTTGAATCTCATATTAGTAGCCTCTTGTCGCATGTTTACCCTGGTTGGCCAGTTACTTGGATAGATGTGGGAAGAGGGTGTTACCAAGTGGTATCAGAGCATGGTTCAACCTTTAGAATGGATGGGCAGTGTGTTGATCATGCATTTATGTTGGTTGCATATGAATTTAGTATGCTTGTAGTGTATATGTTATTGTCGTATACGTGTTGTGTTAGCCATGGTGGTAGTGGTGTCGCCATGGAAGGGTTGATGGTGTTGTTTTCAACATGTTTTCATGAGTGTATGACTAGTTATGTGTTTCTCATGCTTATGTATGGTTTGTGCACGCTTGCTTACATGTTGCTACATGTTGTGCATGCATTTCTTGTTTATGCTAGGTCACATATTGGTCATGCTTGTGTGTTGTCCATGTATGCTTTCTTGTGTGATGCTATATGCGGGACATTCATTAGTCGTTCATGATTGGTTTTACATGTTAAGTGGGTGCATATGGTCAAGTTTTCATTGGTGTGGTGAAGGTTTTTGTGCATAATGTCGTTGTAAGCAATAAGGTCATCATGATGATATTAGTATGTTATGATTCTAATGTGTTGGCTAAGATAGAGCAGGAGATGCAGACCATCAAAGTGAAGTTGCAGCATTGGACTTCGAGGCAGGAGCATGTTGTCATACAGGTTTGGATGTTGGGCATGTAGGTATGTAGGTTAAGGATTGTTATATGCATTATGGTTATGAGTATTACTTTCTTTCTATTGATGTTATGGTTACATATATTGTAGATGTTAGTTGATTAGTGCAGTTATATCTACATGTGTCAGATAGTCATGAATGATAGAAACCTGTGGTGATATGCATTGCTATTGTTATTTAATGTTAGATAACTTATTTGTTGTTGATGAGCATATTATGGGTTAACTTGTTTTTTTTTATGCTAGTTAGATTGATGATTAGGATACATGTTGTTGATGATCATGATATATAACTTGTTGTTGTTATATGCTAGTGACTTGATGGTCAGGGATATGACATTCAAGCATGAGTAGACCTGATTATGATAGTGTGTTGTATTATGTCTAGATTGACTGTGCATATGTGATTGTATGCATGAATGAAAAATGCTTATGAGCTTATGATGTGAACATGTTATTTATTTATTGTTATGGATATCATGATATTATTTTTGTTTGAGCTTATGTGCTATGAAGTTATATCATGCTAACTAGATTGATTGTCCAAACAAGATAGCCTCCACTGAGATACATTAAGATATGAGCTTTCTTATGTCGTCTACTTTGTACTTGAATGTTTGATTATGTCGCCTATTTGGTGTTTGAGTGAATTGGTGTTTATTATGTCATCTAGTTGATTTATTTAACATAGTATGTTCGCAACCTATTTGAATGTTTGATTAATTGCATAATATGAGTATATATGTGTTTGTAAGATTGCAAGAAGGAATGATCTTGTTTTAAGATGGTTTTGCTAACACATATGTGCTGAGATAGCCGGTATGGACTTGAGTGTAATTAGGTGATAGTTGTAGCATTATGTATTATGACTGATGAGTGTGGTTGATTGTTGATTATGACATGGTTGTTAGTCTTGGTAAAAGTTGATTTCGAATTGATAGATATGTTGTCTTGATGTTTGGTACATATGGCTGACATGTGGGTTCAGTTACAGGTCAGTGTGATTGACACAACAAGGTAAGGTAAGTAGCATGTTTATTTATGCACCGACAGTTATGTGTTTATGGCAGTATGATGTAGGGGATTGCATGAAAAAAGTGACTGCCATGAAATCTTGAAGAAGGACTGAGTTGAGCTTTCCTTTGGAAGTACTGGGAACCATGGGGATTGAGTCATGGTGTTTATTTCCAGTCTTGTACTTTCGGTCTTTTGATTTGTTTGTGCTTGATTTGTGGTCATGGTTTCGTCTAGTGCATGATCATGCCACTTCGTTTGCAGTGTCGCATTGTTATTGATTTTCATTGTTTTCTTCTTGTTGTTTCTTATTCTTGCCTTTTGTTTGAAAGCCTTAGAATTGGTTGGGAAGGTTTATTGATATCAGGTAGATATTTGTGGTACCCACTAGGTAATGTATGACACGAGTGAAGCTCAGTGCATGAGTAAGTGCAGGGGAAGGTAAGAAAATGGCATTCAGTTGGAATGGTTGGGTCCATTGTGGTAAATGGATGGTGGAAGAGTAGTTATGAGGAAGGTAAAAGAAAAGGTAAAGGAAGTGGATTTGATGCATCAAATGCCTTAGCTATGTTGGGAACTGTTGTTCTCAATGTTGTGCATACTATGCATGAATAAAGGGAGTTCTCTTAACCTAGACCTTATGATATCTAGCAATGTGTTGTGATAATGATGATGTTGATGTTTATATATGTATACATGTATGTATGTATGTATGTTGTGTTTGACAGGGTCGTCATGGATCATGACTGTTTAATGCTAATGTTTATATGTATATACATGTGAATGTATGTAGTTGTTTGATGGGATCATGATTGCTTTATGCTAATGATTATAGTATATGTATGTATCTATGTCACTGTATGACAGGGTTTTCAAGGATCATTATTGTGGAGGAATGATTTCTTATGCAGGTGAATGCCATGAAGAGGTTCTTGGTCTTATGAGGACTCAAGTGGGAAGAGTAACTCTGACAAATCTATGAGGTTAGTATCATGTGGATATGAATTGATATTATATACTTGTACTATGCCTATGTTTATGTTATGGACAAGTAATGTTGAGGTGTACATCAACGAAGTGAAATTAGTATGATATGCGGCATGCTAGGATAAGCATGGATAGTGGTGAGACACTAGAAGCAAGGTCGTTGGTGGGGTCAATGTATGGTTTTGGATGTGCAGTGCTATTGTTGTGTATATGTAGTGCATGTTGTATATTCAGTGACTGTACATATGGTGATGTGTAATGTTGCATATGTAGTATTGTGTACATATGATGTTGTAATCATGTTATGTATATGGTATTGTGTGTATATTGCATATGTAGTGCTAGGTATAGACGATTCTATGTACATGTTGGATATTCGGTGTTATGTACATATCGTACTATGTGCATGTTGGATATGTGGTGTTGTGTGCATGTTGGATATGTGGTGTTGTGTGCATGTTGGACATGCGGTACTGTGTATGTATGGTGCTATGTACATGTTGAATATGCAATGCTATGTACATGTGGTGTTGTGTGTGTGATGTACATATGGTGTTATGTACAAGTGGTGTTGTGTGCATGTGGTGCTATATACATGTTGTACATGTGGTGTTGTGTGTAGGTGGTGCCATGTACATATCGTGCATGTGGCATTGTGTACAAGTGGTGTCTTATACACGTCGTGCATGTGGTGTTGTGTACATGTGGTATTGTGTACACATTGTATAAGTGGTGTGGTGTACATTTGGCATTGTGTACACGTTGTGTAGATGGTGTCGTGTGCATGTGATGTTGTGCACACATTGTGCAGGTAGTGTCATGTAAAAGCGGTACTGTGTACATGTTGTGCATATGGTACTGGTATACATGTGGTGTTGTGTGCATGTCCTACATGTTGTGTTGCGGGTATGCAGTACTATGTATGTGCATGGTGTAGTCGTGGTATCGTGACATGTATTTTTTGTGTTGTACTTTGTATATGTATATGTATTAGGTTGTATTGTACACCGAGTGTAGGTGAATGTGTTATGTTGTGTGCCAAATGTATGTGTATGCATTGTGTTATGTTGTACACCATATGTAGGTGTGTATATATTGTGTTTTATTGTACACCAGGTGTAGGCGTATGTGAAGTATGACGATGTATGTGTATGTATTATGTGTGGATGTATGTGTCGTGTTGTACATCATGTGAATGTGTTTGAAGAGAAGGCAATGGTGTTTGTCGAGTGTGGAAACATATTCGGTATGAGTACAAATAACAAAGGAAAAAGTAAGGACTGATGAAGGATAAGTATAAGTATTTTATTTTAGTCTTATTATGCATGTGATCAATGATTCTAACTTATGATGGTTACATGTGATTTATGATTATGGTTTATGATGATTGAATGAAATTCATGATTTTTACCTATGATGTTTGTTTTTTGAGTTAACCAGATGTGATATGTTTATACATGATGATTTGATGAAACAACTAGTTTGATTTGTGTGACAGGAAGTAAACATAAGTGCTTGTGTACCTTATTGACACGATATCAATGAGGTATGATGTGAATTTATTTCAATTTATTTTGAATCTAATGGTAGTTATGTGCTTTGTACAAGAAGCAAGGAAATGCCTATTTGGGTGGTTGAAATTGATTGCAAGAATTAGCAGCAAAAACAAAAGGAATTGAAACAGGAAACAATATGCTAGTAAATCATTTCAGGAGCAGGGCCATTGTGGGAAACTAGTACCCAATAGTGTACATTGATTTCCATGAGCAAGCTATGAATGGTATGATGGTTTTGAGGTAAGGATATGCCTTGGTTTTTGTATCTTCCGATGTGAGGAAGACTTGCCAAGGGATGGATTTCCTGGGATGGGCTTGCCAACGAAACTTGGAAGGTGTATGACGGCATGGAAGGGGATGACTGCATTGCCTGAGGGACTGTGTATCAGAGAAGGGAAGGGCACAGATGGATTTTTTTTTTGTCATTAGCATTTCCAGATGGAATCGGATGCACATTGGGAGTGTTCCTTGGAACAATGAGTTGGTAAATGTTCACTGAGAGGACAAGTGGCACAGGATTGTAGCATTGGACATTGGATGCAAATTTGAATTTGGCAGTGGATTATGGACTTCCTGGGAAGGAGGTGAATCTCAGTATTACCTTGAGGTGGAGGTGTGAATCATGGTATCGTTCTATTCGTTGGTTGATAAAATGTGTATATGTGTATATCATTTTAAATACTGTATCGAGTTGATTTATAATACTCCATAGATAGTATGATTATTTGTTGGTTAAAGAAAATTTGTATGTGTATATGTGGTTGTTATTGTAAATACAGTAATGAGCTATGTTATAAATCTTCAGTAAATGATATGTTTGTCATGTTTCAACAGCGGTCATTGTAAATACTACAAGGAGCCGTGTTTTAAAGCTCCATAGGTAGTATATTTTTTTTTTAGCAGTTTGTTGTTTTGCAGGTGTCATTGAACACCAAGGATGATGTTCCCCCAAGGGGGAGGGTTTTGTAACAACCCTGGTAAAAATCCATTTAAAAATATATAAGACCACGATTGATGGGACATGTATTCCCAGTTTAATGGTGGGATAAACATCCTAGCAGGTGTTCATTCGATTTATTATGGCTAAAGGAAATTGGCATAGGCTTTGGAAATGCATGATGCATTAATTAACATTTTATTTATGAAAATAATGGAAATTAGGAGAAAAGAAACGTGAAAGGTCACATGTTTCATGTGAGGAGGAAAATGAAGGAAATAATGGAAAATAATGGAAAATTGAAGCAATTAGAGGCCTCATTAATATAAAGGATTCTGAGGATCAATTAGTAAGCTTTTTTCTTACACTTATGAAACTCTCTCATACTCTTGGATACTTAGAGTATTCTTGGAGCACTCTTGGAGAGTGTGGAATACTTGGTGATTTGGAGTAAGAAGGAAAAAGAAGAGCAGGAAAGTGTAAGCAAACATTGGGATCAACAACTACAATGAGATTTGATTGCATGTACCAAGTTGCATGTATGTTTTCCTCACTAGTTTTGGCATGCATGGTGTATGCATGTGGATTTTCCTAGCTTTTCCTTTTCTTGGATAGCCATGGTATTGTGGGTTTATTTCTATTGATTGTTTTCTGGTTGGTTCTCATGATTCCTTTAGCTATTGGGTAGAGTTATTAGTCCCTAGAACCTTGGTTGGAAAAATGCTCTGGAGTCTGACAGATAACTGTTGGGTGGAGTTACTAGTCCTGGAGCCTTGGTTGGACAAATGCTCTGGAGACCTAGGTGGGTTGAGTTACTAGTCCTAGAGCCTTGGTTGGACAAACACTCTGGAGCCCAGAAACAAATGGGGTTGAGTTACTAGTCCTGGAGCCTTGGTTGGAACAAACACTGTAGAGCCCTGGAGCAGTTTGGCTAGAGATCAACTTATGATGGTTGTGATATACGACTGTGAGGTGGAATAATTGGTTGAGGGTTGAGGTGGTTTGGCCTCTAGAAACCTTGGATTGATTTTGATTGATGTGTTTGATGAGATCCCACATTCAGGCTTGGAATATGGCATGGGTGATTGGATGAATTGAAACTTGGCTAAACCAATCTATGGTTGGGTGGAACGTGGAAGTCCCATATCCAGTTGGTTTTTACATTCAGTAATGAAGAGATCATTCCTCAAGTATTCAGTATGCCAATGTACTATTTTATGTATGGATTTTATTGCAGTTATATCCATTGTATTTATGTTGTTATTATGCTGGTTATAAGCATGTATTCGTTCAATGATGATGTATGGCTCTATCCATGTTTTAACCTGTAAATGAATACACAATGTATCTATGGTAAAATAGACTGTATTGTAGCATATTATGTAGGGTAGCAATGCTTCTTAGCGATTCTCAAATAAGTACGAGACCCCCATGTTTAAATCTGTTGTTTATACCTGTAGATGCAATGTTTGTGACATGTTTGACGAAATTTTTGTCATGGCTAGGAGGGGTCCAAATGAGTTCCTGATGATGTGATTACTTTATAATGTACCTTTGTTTTAATGTTATTCATTATCCCTTACAATTTCATGAAGTTATGGGTAGTGACCTGGGCTCTGGGCTAAAAAGTTGGCACAAATACTTGAGTTGCGGGCACATAACTGACCAAACCAAGCCTTCGCTGCTACCTTTCCTTGGCATGCCTGCAACTAAGACTCAAATTGGTCAAAAAGTCAGTCTCCCTCAAGGTTCAGGGGTCTGGAAGGTTGGGTTACCTCCTGAGGATGTTTTTGATGTTGTGTAAGGTGTCTTTGTCTTGTTTCCGTCGGTTTCACTTCCTTAAGGTCATCTACGAGGTTGAAATATATCATATTAGTAGCCTCTCGTCGCATGTTTACCCAGTTGGCCGATTACTTGGGTAGATGTGGGAAGAGGGTGTTATGTTAATTAGATGTGGGAAGAGGGTGTTCTTGTTTTTTTTTAAGGCTTATGTTAATTAGAACACTATATTGTGCTAGATCTGTCTAAAAATTTAAGGTTTGTGATATTACAAAAACATTCTTGGCTCGAGTTTTGTTGAACCATTATGAAGCTAAGGAGGAAATCCGTTTAATACTAGATGAATTACAATTGTGTTCGGAAGACCTTGGATAGAGAAATGAAGAGGATTAAGGACCATCTCATCCTCCCACTAGCCTTGATATCTCTCCTCAACATGGCCCAGAGCCAAGTGAGATAGAGCCTTCAGACTCCTCTTAGTCCCATGCTTTATTTTTGTTAGCACTATGTTTATTTCTAATTTTCAACTTATTTAAAATCTAAATAGTTATGGTTTTGTAGACAAAAACTAATTATAAATGAAAACTTTTTCATTTTTTAGTTATCATTTTGAATTTTAAATTCAAATTATTAAAAATTTAAAATTTACCATTTATCTGATTTCCAAGTAATGAACTTCAATGAATCAAAAATTTAGTATATATGTTTGTTTAATCCTAAATAAAATTACCTTCCCAAAAAACAAACTAAAACTATCTCAAATAATTAAATTAATATAACTATACATTTAACATTTAATATAATATATATTTTTTAAAATATAACATTACATTGCTCTATATTTTATGTTTATGGTTAATTTATATGTTTTTCATTAAAAAAAATTCTCAAAATTTAGATATAGAAATTTAATATTTTATTAATGCAAATAAAATTCGGAAATATAGGAATCCTTACCTTCTAGTCGTGAGATTTATTTTATTTTATATTGCTACATGGTGCATGTTTATTTCAACGACGGTCATATCAACAGATTTAGTGGGACACATAAAGATTTATATTTTAATATTATTTAAACGGTGACATTTTTCGCAGATAAAGTTATAGGGGTTCGAGTTTCAATAGGGTAAGAATAGTGGAATTGGTCAATTGGTTTGTTTAGTATTCTCGTTTGGTAAATTGGGTTGTGTTTTTTTTTCACTATTATTTTTATTTTATATGGCTATACCCTGCATGCTTATTTCAATGTCATATCAATGCATTTTATATGGTTATATCCTGCTCATTTCAACGTCATATCATGTTTAGTGGGTCAAGTAAAATTTTATATTTTAATATTTTTTCACAAATAAAGTTACAGGGGTTTGAGTTTCATTGGGGTAAGAATTGTTGTGGTGGTTGTTTTTTTTTTTAAATAAAGGAATTGGTAAATGGGCTGGTTTAGTATTTTAGTTTTTTAGTTTTGATTTCTATTGTTATAATTTTCAAGTGTTTATATATGCATGGGTAAATTGGGGTTTTGAATTTTAAATTTATTGATACATAACACTTTATTTTCAAAGTCATGAAAATTTGAATTTTTCTCAAATATTTATTTAGGTAAATAATGTTATATTTAAACCAATTAATTAATTATAATTATAATATAAGTTTTATTTGGATAAATATTGTTATGTTTGAATAAGTTGATTAATTGTAATTATAATATTAAATATTATTATGTTTGAATAATTTGATTAATTATAATTATAATATTTTAAATTAAAGTCATGGTCGAATTAATTAAATAATTAAAAGTATGTTGTTACTAAAGACTTCTTGAGAGTTGTGTTATGTTCATGATTTTTCTCAACATTTTGAGTGTATTGTTTATTTACTATTTCACAATGGTGTGTATAAATACATATGTACAAAATTGACATCTTACAAAGCAATGTAATATTATAAACTGTTTTTTAAATACGGATATTAATAATACATTTTATGTGGGCCTAATGGTTAAGAGCATGTGTTTCCTCCTAAGAGGTCATAAGTTCAAAACCAGAAGGAGGTAGAGTATGTATGCCTTCGTAGAATTAGTAGTCAAATTGCTGCGCGGAGGTGGGTCCCTTGTCCCACAAAGGGGGTCTCATACACCAATTTGGTGTCTGGCTTGGCCGTGACCTTAAAATAATATATAATAATATAATTGTTTTGGTTTAGAGTTTCAGATAACTTGTTATTAGTCATTGAGATTGATTATTTTTATACTAATTTAAAAAAATTGAAATTTAATCATGACTATGTCACTTGAACTTAAACCCATAACTTCACAAAGTTTTATGCCCTCTACGCCCACCCAAAAAAGGAAGAAAAGCTAGAACCCATTATATTACAAATAAAACCCATTAATAGGGATAATTTTTTTGCATAAAAGTAAACTGCAAGTGTATTTTCCTTATTAGTCCATGTCGATTGGCATGGGACTATAGTAATAAGAATTAATTGTCAAGCATTAGTTCGTGTCACAGTTAGGCTACAGTTTTTAGCCTTGACGTGCTCTGAGCATATTGCATTCCATTTCATCGGATTATTTGGCCTCTTCCCGAGACAGAGAAGCTATAACTATATATTATGTTGGATTTTTTTTTGTTGGTATTTAGGAACTGTAAACTAATGCTAGCATTAGTTAACAGATATTAAATGTTATACTAATTTTATAAGAAAGACTAAATTCATTTACCAACTACCTCCATTTGATATCTCTTCATAGAGTCTTGCCATGATATCCTGAACCCTTCGCCATGATCTCCTAAGTTTTGGTACACACAACTATGATCTCTTGAGCATATTGCATTCCATTTCAATGTCTTATTTGGCCTCTTCCCGAGGCAGAGAGGCTATAACTATATATTATGTTGGATTTGTTTCATTGGTATTTGGGAACTATAAACTAATGCTAGCATTACTTAACCGATATTAAACACTATACTACTTTTATAAGAAAGACTAAAGTCATTTACCAACTGCATCCATTTGATACCTCTTCATAGAGTCTCTCCACAATATCTTGAACCCTTCGCCTCGATCTACTGAGTTTTTGTACATGCAACTATGATCTCTTGAGCCCTAGTACACGCAACTAAGCCTATTATGCTTCAGGCATTTCTCCACTCCCTCCCATGGAGACCTCAATATTCATTGTGCATGTACAGTAAAAAAATGGTACATATGCACCAAGAGCACAAATTAGAACATAGGGGTTACTTAAGCACCTTGCACAATGTAGGAAGGATCTAACCCGACATACCTTCCATTCAAAAATCCTATTCGAAAGCCACCATCCTATCCTATTACAACTTTCCTTTGCCTAGTCCCATATCTTCCATATGGAAAAGAATGAACTTTAGTTTTAAACCTTGAACCAACCTTAGTTGAAGTTGTAGCCTACCCATCAACATAAAAGCAAGAAGCAGATTCACCACCCCTACAGATGGATGGTGAGGAACACTGATGTGTTCAGACTAGTGCATACAAACGAGACCAACACTTACAAACATACACTTTCTAATGGCGAGAAGAAGGTTCCAAAGAATTCTATAATCCCTAGAGGAAGAAGAGTTATTTTATGGGTTAGGTGCAATGCCCATACCGATAGGGGTGAGCTTCATGGGAGGTTTAAGTCCAGGATATCCCAATGCAGGAATACATTTTACCCAGTGCCAGTAACGAATTCATAGCCAAGGTAGTTCATTAGGGAAGCTCTTCAAGATCTAGCTAGTAACAACTTACCTAGTGAGGGACAAGGTCTTACAGGTATCTCAATAGGTGACTCAAATCATCATTCATCATTATTAGCAACACATTTTTGGGGCCTTTAAGAATGTCAGTTGCTAAGCTTCAACATCAACTATCAGGGTATTTGAGTTACCTTTAAGATTATGTTTTAATATATCTCACAATAACACCTTATCTAGATAATCCACTACAATAGCCAGTGCAAAGCTACTATTAAACTCTTCTAGATGATAACACTTAGAAGTGATGCACAAGCTTTTCTCATGAAAACATTTGGATTCTGAGACTCCTAAACTTCATACAAATCCACACTGTAATGGAGGATATAAAATTTACCATATGTAAAGTTATGATTATAAAGACCTTTTATGAGGATGATCTATAGACTGGCCTAAGGTGAATACCTAGATAAATTCTAGTTGGAAAAGAATTTGAAAAAATTCTAATTGTTGTTATATGTTTCTGTTTTATGTCAGAGTGTTTGATAAAAGTCTATTAATGTGAAAGTGATTAACACTAACTCTTTAATTCTTGACACTCAGCATTTTAATACTGAAATTAGATTGGTATGCAAGTTAAATGTTTTTCAAATGTAGGCATCTTTTCAATGCTTGAAGACTCGAAAAATTTAAAACTTGAACACTGAAGACCTTAAGATTTAAAGAAAAGAGGGTTTGCGCAGTGGCACGAAGTTTTCGTTGTTTCGTTGTCGGGATAAGAGGCGATGATTATCACATCTATGGGGTTTGACCGTGAGGTTGTGGACGTGGAGTTGACACCAGAAGACCTTTTAACCTGATGGGGTTTTGAAGTTTCAGAGAAGAATTTGGAGCTATTTTTTCTGAAAAGTTCAGAGATTCCCCAAGCCCTTGGTGGGGTTCCTAGAGGTTGAAGCTTTGTGCATGAAGTAGTGTTGCTAGGAGACGCGTTTCAAAGTTCGTGGAGTGATTTCTGGAAGAGTGGGTTTTCGTTGGGACATGCTCGAGCACAAAAACTTAATTCCAGAGAAAAGGAGGGCCAGGGCGTTAAGGAACCTCTACTTTCTTCCTTGCCTCGGCATCCAGGTAACTCAGCAAACCCTCTCTTTACTGGTGGTCTCGAAGATGTAGTGGCTAGTTCTGGGTTTCATAATCGGGCGGGTCTTAAAGCCCTAGGGGAAGGCAATCAATTTGGTCGGGCTTCTCTGGGAAAAGGGGTTCGGGGTGAGTCCTTGAGGTTCAGGAACCCTGTTTTGTGTCAAGGTTATAGTTCTTCTCGCTTGCCGTTGCCGACTACTCCTCCCGAGCTAGGGTTTTTCCAAGGGTTAGAAGAGCTCTTATCGAGGAATTTTCAGGTGGAGGTTTTGGTTCGTAGTAAATCAAGGGTGTCTTCTAATGAAGCGGTTGATGGGGAGATGAGAGGGGTTGAAGAGGGATTTTTAGACCTGGGCTCTAGTCAAGTAGACGTGCTTGTAACAACCGAGGAGGAATTTTCTGGGAAGGAGGGTTTTAAGGACCCTATTGGACGGCGACCGAAGTCGCCAGAAGCTGAAAGTACTGATGCTCCTATCACTCAGAAACCCGGTGAGTGTGAAGCAAAGAAGGAAGCAGGGGGTGGAAAAAGAAAGAAAATAAAACCCACTAGGAAGAAAGAAGAACATCCTCATTGTTCTCTTGGTGTGGACATTTGCATAAACGAGGCAATGGAAGCCTCAGAAAAAATGTTGGTAGGAAGAGTCCGTGGGAGAAAATTCTCAGTGGACTACATTTCAGACTGGGTTCAATCCGAATGGACTGAAGCCCCTGGGCAGCTGATTGAGATCAAAGTCTTGGATAGAGGTTGGTTTAGCATCAGGTTCAGCAAGAAGGAACATGTTGACTGGTTCCTGGGGAGGAATTGGAGTTTTGGAAAGAGACCGATTCTGTTTCGGAAATGGACCCCTTTGTCTGATGCTCAGAAAGAGAAGATGGCTGAAAGTCCTATGTGGGTTAAGTTGCTGGGTCTCCCCATCCCTTTCTGGACATATTCAACCTTCACCTCAATCGGTAACACTTTGGGAAAATTTCTAGATGTTGATAAATCCTACATTTAGTCTAGAGATTGGAGCGTTGCTCGCATCTTGGTCAGCCTCAACCCGAGAGAAGGTTTAGCTGATGCTATGACCTTGACCTATAGGGACCTGGAGTTCTTGCAGACTCTGGACTATGAAAATATTCCTTTCAGATGCCATAGATGCCACAAACATGGTCATCTTTCAAGGGAATGCCCACTGGGCTACCGTCCTCGCCGAAGGCAAGTGATGTTCTTTGCCTCTCAGGAGGAAAATCGTTCAAAGGAAATGGGAAAGGACAAGGGGCCAGAGCAGTTGAATGTGGAGTTGGGGGCTGCCTCAAAGGAGGTGGCAGCAGCGGTGCAGGAGCAAGTGGTGAATGTTTCTTTGGAGGAAAAATCCCCTCAGGCAGCCTCCCTGGTACCCTCTTCAATGTCGGAGCTGATCGGGGCATCTCAGGATGGTATGCCTCTCTCCTCTCCTCCCTATTTTTGCACTTCGTTTTGTTTCTCTCAGCCTGTCTCTTTAGAGTTTGGTCCCTCTAGGAAGATCTCCCTTGATCTTTTTGATTTAAAAAGTTTTCATGCATCGGTTGATAGCATCATTCTGTCAGTTCCTCCATCTCCCAACTCCTGTGGCTCCCCTTTGAAGGTTGTTTATCTCCCCGCCCCTTCCCAGGTTGTGGTTTTGGATGGCCGCCCCTATAATCTTAGACCCCTGGCTACTAAACTGGGAAAAGGGGCAGTTATTGGGGGCCTAGAGAAGGATTTGATTTCAGTTGGGCCAAGGAAGTTAAGAGGTAGAAAATCTAATCTGTCAAAGGCCCAAATCAAAGCAGTCTTAGACATTACTGACAAGAAGCAGCGGTCTCTTTCTAGGGTGCTTAGAGTAGAGCGGCCACCCCCTCAAGGTCTACAATGATTTTATTGTCCTATAATTGTAGAGGTGTTGCTATCCAGGCAAAAAAGCTAGCTCTAAGGGATCTGGTCTGGTCCCTTAAACTGGATGTTATTATGTTGCAAGAAACCTTGGAGGCGGGAGAGGTAGTGGTAGAAAGTCTATAAAAACTGTTCCCAGATTGGAAGTTTCATGCTCTTGATGCGAATGGTCGCTCTGGGGGGGTGGCTAGGGGATATGACACAAGAAAGCTCAGAGAGGTTTCCTCTTGGGGATCGAAAAGTGCCTTGGTAGTGGAACTATACTCAAATGAAATTTGCCTTCCTCTACTGTTGATGAATGCTTATGGGCCGTGTGTGGAGCGTGAGAAATTCTGGAACCTTTTCTTTTCGAAAACCTTCCTCTCACACCCTCATCTTATTATCAGAGGAGATCTTAACTTCTCATTGGGGGAGGCAGAATCTTGGGTCACTTCAGCTAGATCAGATCCCCTTTCCGATTATTTTATGAACAAATTGGCTGCTTCTCATTTGGTGGATGCCCCTCTGCTACAAGTCAGGCCTACCTGGAGAAATAGAAGAGTAGGTGAAGAATGGGTGGGGAAAAAACTTGACCGTTTCTTGATGAATGAAGACCTGGTGGACAAATTTTGAACCTTCAGACATTGGGTGGGTGAGGGGGGTTTGTCAGATCACTTCCCTGTTTTGTTGGAAGTGACTGGAGATTTCGAGAAATCGGGAACCCCCTTCAAGTTCAATTCCTCTTGGCTCAAAGACGACTCTTTTAACGCCCTTTTTCATAGCACTTGGAGAAAGGACTGTATCAGGGCAGATGAAGACAAAAGCAGACATTTCATGGAAAATCTTAAGAGGATTAAGTTAGCAACAAAAGAGTGGGCTCTTGAAAACAAAAAGAAGGAGGAGGCTCTCAAATCTATTAATGCTGAACTGGAACTCCTTGAAAGTCCAGAAGGAAAAGGTTATGCATCTTTGGAATCCAGGGAAAGAATCAAAGAACTGGAATCTAATAGGAGAAGGATCCTTTAGGTTAGAGAGGAAATCTGGCAACTTAAGATTTGTGCTATCTGGTTGCAAGTAGGGGAAGAAAACACCAAATTCTTTCAGAACTACGCAAAAGGAAGGAGAATTTCAAATACTATTTGGGAATTATAGAATGAGAATGGGGAGATGGCCCGATCCTTTGAAGAGCTAACCTCCTTAGGGGTTAATCACTTTAAAAAGCTATTTAAAGCACATGAGGAAGCTTCCATTGCTGAGGTAATTAGAGTGGCCCAATTCTTCCCCAGATATATCGAGGAGGAAGGGAATGCTTCCATTATGGAACCTGTTACCAAAGAGGAAGTTGAAGACATCCTCAAATCAACGCAGAAGGAAAAAAGCCCAAGGCCGGATGGCTAGACGGTGGAATTATTCCAACATTTCTTTGATACCTTGGGAGAAGATCTGATAGCTGTGGTAGATGAATCCAGAAGCACTGGAACTATTTTTCAACCTTTTAATGCCACTTTCTTAGCCCTAATTCCTAATACTGATCATCCGTTTTCCTTTGATGACTTCAGGCCTATATCCTTATGTACCTGTGTCTATAAAATAATTGCAAAGGTCATTGCCTCTCGCCTAAAACCCTTTCTTTCCAAGAATATTTAGGCTGAAAATTTTGGCTTCTTGGATGGCCGTCAAATTCATGAGGCTGTGGGAGTAGCTCAAGAAACTCTACACAGTCTTAAGCTAAGAGGGAAGAAAGGAGAAATTGTAAAAATTGATCTGTCAAAGGCCTATGAAAGACTCAGTTGAATGTACCTTAGACTCCTGTTAACTCATCTTGGCTTCAATTATGAGTTTGTGAGATGGGTTATGGGTTGTATCTCTTCGTCCTCTATTGAAATTATGGTTAATTGGGCAACTTCTTTGTTTTTCAATCCAGAGAGAGGGCTTCGTCAAGGCTGTCCTCTTTCTCCTCTTCTCTTTTTGCTGGCAGTTGAGGGAATCAGTCTAATGATTCATGAGGCAAAGAGACAAGGACAACTAAGAGGTATTGAAGTGGCGGAAAACCTTTAGGTCACCCATCTGCTCTTTGTGAATGACATTATGTTGTTTAGCAATGGTAGCATTGAGGACCGCAGGGCCCTCAAAAATATCCTAGATCTCTTTCTAAAATCCATAGGCCTATGTATCAATGCTCAGAAATCAACCCTAACGGTTGTGTGTCTATCAAGGGAGGACTTGGCAAGGGTGAAATATATTTTGCAGTTTGAGGTCATATCTCTTCAGGACAATTTCAAATATCTGGGTTTCTTTTTAAATCCAGATAAGTATCGTAATCAGGACTGGAAATGGCTGCTTGCAAAAATTGAACTTAAATTGAAACATTGGAGTTATAAATGGATGTCTAGAGAAGGAAGGTTAGTCCTTATAAAGTATGTCCTGATGGAAGTTCCTATGTATTGGGCTAGTCTTACATGGGTACCTAAAGGTATCTTGGCATCTATTGAAAAGCTCTGTAGCAAATTTCTGTGGGCAGGATCTAGAAATGAACATGTAATCCCTTGGATAGCATGGGACAAAATTGCTAGACCTAAAGAATGGGGAGGATGGGGTATCAAAAATATTTTCCCCTTCTCTCAATCTCTGGCTGCAAAGATTTCTTGGAGGCTCATCTCTGGAGAGAACCTTTGGTCTTCAGTAATCAAGAAGAAATATATAGATCCAGTCCCTCTCCTTGATTGGATAAGATTGCCTTAGAAATCTGCCAAAAATGCTTCTGTGGTCTGGAAGGCAGTGGTAGCCTCAGTTAGAATTGTTGAATAGGGACTGGCATGGAATGTGGGGGATGGAACTAGTGTCAGGTTGGGGAGAGATCCTTGGGTAGGATGCTCTTTCAGGTTTGCTCTCCCAAGGGATCTGGTTCTGTTCTTAAATAACAAAGGCCTTTTTAGTCTAAACCAAGTGGTATATCATAGAAGTACTTCTCTCTGGAGACAAGGATGGATGACTGGATGGGACCTGCATCTGGAAGATCGGTGGCTGGAAGTTTGGGAAAACTATAGGATGGATCTTCATAACTCCTCTGTTCGAATTACGGATTCTATAGATGAGCTCAGATGGGTCCACGCTCAAAACAAGGTCTATTCTCCCAAGATGGGCTATAAGTGGTTAATGACCCAGAATGGGTGGGAGGACCCTCTTTGGTGGGCTAAGTCTCTCTGGAAATTAAAAAGCCCTCCGAAAGTAAGACTCTTTTTCTGGTGCATTCTTCAAAAGAAAATCCCAATTTGGGATTTCTTGTAAAGGAGAGGGAATATTGGGCCTGGTTGGTGTTCTCTCTGTAAATCCGGTGAAGAATTGGTAAAGCGTATTTTTCTCTTTTGTCCTTTCAACATAAGTTTGTGGATTGAATCTCAAAGGATACTTAAACTCCCCTACAAGTGGGAAGGTCTGGAGGTGCAGGAAGCTTGGAATAGGTGGTGGCAGGAAGCCCCCAATGACAGAGTAAGGTGCCTCCCTCTTCTGATAGCTTGGGGGACTTGGATTGCTAGGAATCAGGCGATATTTTAGGATTTGGTTTTCCCTATAGGTATATTGGCAACTGAAGGGGCTGCAATCTATGATAGCATACCCATACTTGCTGACACCCCTCTAAAACGAACTGTACAGTAGGAAGTAATCAGAGAAGGAGTTCCATGGGCCTACTTTGATGGAGCCTCAGACATAAACCAGAATTGTGGTGCAAGCCTGGTTTTACATATTTCCCCCGGTTTTGTCCTTAAAGCTGTAGTGGGTCTTGGTCACGGTTCTAATAATTTTGCAGAGTTGAAAGCTCTTCATCTTCTTCTCTGTTGGCTAATTCTCATGAATGTGAGATCGGTATAGGGTTTTGGGGATTCTATGAACGTTTTCAAGTGGTTTAATGGGACTCAAAACTACAGGAACTATCTTTTGCTTCCTTTGCTTAATGAAATCTTTCGTTTAAAATGCCAGTTCATTGAGATATCTGTATGCCACATTTACAGGGAACAGAACTTCGTTGCAGACCACCTGTCTAAAGAAGGTGTTGAGCAAGATCTGGGGTATTGGCTAGTGACTGAAGATAAAAATGGGCCTTTTCGTCCTATTGAACAACCTGTTTTTGCTTAAACTTGTTAAAATTTTTGGCCAATTTCTCGGTGGGATTTTTGTATATCTGTTGCAAGTGTTTTTTGTTTTCTCAAAACTGGTCTAAGTAACTTTAAAAAAAAAAATTTCTGTGGATTTCAGAGCTGTTGTCCTTTATGGAGGCTCTGGATCTTCATTCTAAAATATGACTCTTAAACGATTATTAGGAACCGGGCTAGTGTTTACTGCCAGTTTCTTGACAGAACTGCTAGCTCTTTTGCTATTTTTGGTACAAACTTCTGTATCTGATACACTTCTGTTTCAGATGTTTTCCTTAAAGGATCCCGGGAGGTGTGTCAGATTAGAACCGTCATTTGGCTTTTGGCTAGTTATTCTACTGGATTGGGTTGTTTTTTGCAAAATAGCTAAGGTTTCTTTTCTCTTTGCGTGAAGAAGAAAAGGAGTTCTTCAGAAATGCTATGCATATGCTATGTAACTCTCTATAATTAATAGATGGCTCGATTTTTTCTGTGGAAAAAAAAAATATTTAAAGACACAAATGTGAAAACTAGTTAAATGATCTAAGCACTTCAAATATGTTTGAAGAAATTATATGACTTATTAGGTTGGATGCAACAACAACACAAATTCATTGATGGGGGAGAAAATCCAACATTTCACTTTAGAAATTAATCTCTATGCAGTTCCAACAAACCTCCTGCTTATTGACCATCATAGAAAAACCGAGATGAATGCCCTATGTCCTCTTTCTCTCTTCAAAGTAGCTAGTCTCTTAAAGATCTTTGTAGGACTCCACCTATTGGGGGCACGGAGCTAGTCTCTTTAAGCTCTTTGTAGCAAAAAAAATTGCAGTTAGTAAAGCAATGAACTCCACCTGTTGGGGGCACGAAGTTGGTCTCTTCAAGTTCTTCGTGTTAGTAAAATGGCAGTTCGTAAAGCAATGGACTCCACCTGTTGGGAGCACATGGTTTTCATCAAATCCAAATTTCCCACCCAAATGTTCATTTTTTATTTTATTTTATTTTATTTTATTTATTTTTTTTCGGATGATTTTTTGTTTTTTTATATTTGAGGATACCTTAGTGGACGTTGGATGCGGGGCACATGTAATGTAGGTGGGTTCTTGGTAAATGTTATAGAAGGCTAGTTATAAGTTTCAAAATGTGGTCTAGTTTTTGGTGTGGTTTGTCTTGGTTTTACATAGTGAATCATTTTCCTACAAGTAGAGTTTAATATTTTGTGCAAACATGATCCACAACAATTGCATAAGCTACATATACTTGGATCCATTTTGGGAATAACGTTTTCAGGTAGGGAGGAGTTTTCTCAGCTTAACAAGGCAAGGTAAATGGAAAAGCTTAACTCAGATGTCCAATAACTAACAAAGAACCAAATTAACATATATTGGATTTAATTTACTTCTCATTAGAGTCACACATTCTATTAAGGTAAGAATAGAGTTGTAAGTATACAAGGCATGAATTACCTTAAAATACTTATATTTTTCTTGGGTCATGATAAGTGAATTATTGTGTCCCCTATCTTTAATTATAACTTAGTTATTTGTGCCACTGCTCGATAATATGACTTGTTGGTGACTTGGGTCTTCTTTATCCATTTACTGGTAGTGCTTATGTGGAATTGATGATGGCACATGTAGAAAGATTTACTGATTTATTTATGGTTATTTTCTAGAACATATGACAAATAGAATTTGTTTTACATTATTGTACTTTTCAGAAAAAATAAAATAAATTTATATAATAGGGTTTCATATTTCAATACTTGCATTGACGCATGGTTAAATATTATAAAGCCTTCCTAAATGGAATCATCATTTATTTTTGGTCATCGTTAAGTTCATCTCCAAGGCATTTCAATTTCTCTAAAAATTCATTAGGGATTTTTTGTCTTGAGATTGTTGTTATGGGATTTGAATTCCATTGACTTGTCATCTTGAGCTGCAAGAGTAGTTACTCAAGGTCCATATAATGCAATTACAAATCCAAGTTACTAAACTTGTGCACATTTTTATACAATGGAAATTTTATATGGCATGCATTACTTATGTTATCCTAGAAAATCAATCCTATTCTTGATTGTAGATTCAAAAAACGAGCCTAAAATCCTTGGACACATTTATTTCACTCATTTGGGTCTTAAGAGTATCCCTTCTTAGGTATTAAAAGGGTATATTCCTAGAGACCAAGAAAAGCCTGACCATAGCTTCTCCAACACAATTTGGGTAATTAGGAATCCCAAATCACTTGAAATGGGGTTAATTCTAGAGTTCCCAAAGTAATTTCCACTTTAGAGCAAGAATTTTTCAAAATGTGGTTGACTCTGCATCCAAGAAATGGAATTGCACACTTGCGTGTTCCAAATGGCAACATACTAAAACCATGTTCCAAGGAGGAAATAATGGTTCTTTCCTACATTATCTCTGCATTGATGTATTGTAAGTTAAACATTGCACAAATATTATAAATGAATAGCTTATTACAAATGCTTGGTCATTCAAGTATTTATGCATATAATGATAGTTGTAGGTAGATAATCCCACACACAGCTTGAGATGAATTTTTATAAGGAGTAACTTCCAGTACCAGTTGAATAATGAGTGTGTAAACTCAACATGTAATTAATGACCATTCCTCTAGCCACATATGATGGTTGTGGCTAATTAGTCAAGCATACAAAATTTAAACAAAGCAACAAGTAAGGTGACAATTTGCTGACATTAGAATGCAAATTATATGTTTATGTAATGGATATTTGTTGTATGTAAAGCATACCACATCAAGAATTGAAGATGTTTGGTTATAACATGTTTTCATAATGAACAAACTAATACATTGACCCAAAAAGTATAACAAATGAATATTTGGTTGTAGATGAGAGCTAGCAATGCGAAAGTGATATAGCTAATCCATTAACTACCAAGAATCCACATATTGGGCACCTCCTGTTAATGTTTTTGTCTGTGATAACTACAAGTTGTCGAGCATTACTGATTATGAGATATTTTCTTTTTTTTCCATTGACATTGGCATTGGATGTTTAAGTTAATGTGTCTATATTACATCTCACATGAATTATTCATTTCTAGAAATGTGTATGAGTGTGTCTTTAATTTGTCAACAAATTTTACCATCTGTCCTCAATTCAAAATAATTCTGGTGGAAAGAATAAGTCTAGGGGATAATTTGTAACTACCATTTTTATTTTTATTTTTGTATCTAACCTTGTAGAGATTATCCATCAATTGAATTTGTGGTTGCAGATTGAGATCTTAAATTATAGTTCAGATCTAGACTCAGGATGAATTTTACATGTCCTAAAACTAGAAATTTAGATTGTGCATGTTAAATCTTTAGATTGGCATATACTAAAACCTTGTAAAATTAAATTGAAGAGTATAATTCCTACATTTTATGATTAACTCTAACTAGTTTCTCATGATATGCATTAGGACAACTTTTCCACATTTAGGCTACACATTAGTCAGTAAGGGTAAGAGTTGCTTCTAATTTCATTTTAGTAGCTTTGACATCTTTCATGAGTATTGGGGGTTTTCCTTCTCAAATCAAGGAAATTAAGGTATATAAACATGAAATAACTACTTGACACTTTGGAGTAGTTTCCTTTTTCTCGCTTTAATCTCACAAAAAGAATTCAAATGCATTATGTTTATGGTGTTTCTTCAGGGTATCATCATGTTTTGTTGCAAGTTATTTAAGACATTGACATGAACCGCCTAGGCTAATCTAGAGATATCCACCACCTTATTTGTCATTCCATACTTATGTTATTGAGGGTCTTCTTGAAAATCAATACCTAGGATTGTTTTTTTCCTTTGGGTCAGATTGTATTAATTTCATGAGGGCAAGAGCTTTGAATCCACTTGCTATATTTATTGGTGCTGCCACATTTCAAAAAGGTTCATATTTTGTATTGGCATACTAGATAACAATAGTTTTATTGCAAACCAAGATCAAACAAGAAATCTATCTTGCGCCATTTCACATGGATTAATACAATTTATATCATTACAACAAATAACTAATCTAACCTAAGGTAAGTGATTATACAAGATACTATGATTACCATTTGTTTCATATTAAGAGGTATTTTTATGTTCATAGAGGTGATTTACCTAATAAATCATATGACTATTATACATACCTTATTAGGGTTACATTATTGGTGTATAGCTATCACTCTTAAGTTTTAAGCTAAGATCACTATTATGGAAAGATCTATCATCATGGGTTGAATATAGTGTTACCTCTTTCTCATTCGGGTTCCAATATGGTCTATAAATATTGTTTCATCTTATATAGGGATTCAACGTAGAATAAAGGTTGATAGTTATGATTACAATGTTATGTGTTTTATTTAAGCACGACTTATCCATATTAAAAAGAGTGTTCATTACTCCGAATAAGCAGTTCCCCAATTAGATATACAAGATTCACGAAAGTTGTTGTGATAAGTAATGGATACGGTATCATACCACCTTGTTATACTGTGCTTATTGGATTCACATTAATTATAAGAAATAGGTGTGTTCATGGATAAGGTCAACCCATATAATAGTCTATCACATTACCTACAACTCATACTAATCTCCCACAAGTATGGTAACTCCATAAATAAACTTTAATCAATAATAAGGAATTATTTCTTTACCCTCTAGGGGAAAGGATTACCTTCATAACATAGTACAACATGATGTTTGTTATAGATATAGTAGTACTCTAATTTATATCACTCTTACCAAGCTAAAATATATATAAAGGTTTTGAATTTTAATGAAGAAATTGATCCATTTGGTTTCATTTTTCAGAAGTACTCCTTTACTTCAAACGATGACACTTACACTACCAAGATGCTCCCAATTTATCCACAAGCTAAGCTTCTTGAAACAACTTCTGGTTTTGATATATATATATATATATATATATATTTTTGACTCTAGTGTAATTATAACATAAAAACACGTGGGAAACTGCAAGAGATCTGGTGGATTGAGAGAAACATGTTCCAAAAAAAATGAATCAGTTATTGTAATAATTAAGCTTAGATTATGCTACAATTTAATGATAAATAATTTATCTATGTAATCTCAAGGTAAATAGTTTATCTAAGTTTGTCTCTATAAAATGGGAAATCAAGTTCATATATAAGGTAGTATAATTTTATCTTTGTAATTCACTTTATATTATCATTATATTAAATGATGATAACAAATTATATCCTTTAACATAAAATTAAAGCATAATTAAAAGTAATGTTTTGTATCTAGAAACCATTGATTAATTATTTATAACCATGTTATGTGTCATTCACTATGCTTCCCATAATTTCAGTTTGTAGTCTTCATATCCTTCTATTTACCTGTTTTCAATTCAATATATAACTCCATTTTTGTTAGTAGCATATATTTTCCTTTATCCAATATTTGAGTATAAATTTCTAAATAGTATAAAGGTGTGCAACTCCAATAGTATAGTTACCAAGGGTTCATCTTCTTTGTCATTTTCTAGAACTTATTCTCCTTTCTATAATATACTTTTTACTAATATTTGTAGAAGGTTGTGTATGAATTAGAGTGATTGATTGATTATTATTATATTTGTGCCGCCCATAATGAGATGCTTATTAGAATTTGGATGCCCCATGGGAAGTTTAATTCCCCCAAAGTGGATTACGTCCAAAACCTCTCCCCATGAGGTTTGAACTTGAGACCTGGTGGGAACTAAATCCCATGCAAACCAACGCATCTACACATCATGTGTATAAGACAACAATAGTTTTTATTTTTAAGAAACATATATAATGGTTTACATTAAACCAGTTTAGATCCATCTTAACCACGGATCTAGCAAGAGCTGAGAGGGATCAAATATTTTTACTTTCAATTACTTTTTCTCTTTGCACACTGAAATATTTTATTATGGTTCATATATATATAGTTTTTTGTAAATTTGATATTAAAATAAATTAGTTAACATGGATATTAAAATGGTTTATTTTCATGTTCTATTAAAATAAAATTACAAATAATATCAACTTTATTTGTGTTTTGTTTTAATTGCTTTAAAAGTTGATATAAAACTATCTTATTTCATATGGACATGGAAATATTTTATGTATAACTGAGAGTGAGAGTGAAATATTTTTACCATATCTCCTTTGTATTGGGTTGTAATATCAACAACCAATAAAGCAAGCATATTTAGAGTGTCACTATAGTTTATAATAATTTAAATAAAACTAACCAAATATGTATATTGGTTTTTTATTTCGATTATAGCTGATTTTTTTTTTTAAATTTAAAGAACATTTTATTTTTGTTTTAAAAGGGATAAATGTCAACTCTACATTGATCACATATGGAATTACACATCACCCTCATACTGGGTTGTAGAATGAACCTCTTGGATAAAAAATAGGCCTAGGATCTAGCCCAAAACCGTTACATTTCTTTAGAGTTGTCAATATCCCCAGTCAGTTTGAGATTGAGCACATTGGTTCAATCCAACGCCTCAAGCGGGTACTCCATGAGAATTTTTTTTTATTCCCTTTCCAGCTATATATTTTCTAAAATAATCCCAAAATCCAAATAAATTTACATTCCATATCTTACTAATTATCAATATGGATTTGATCAACTTCTCATTTTCTGTAGTGATATTCTTTTGCCCTTTTTCCCAATTTTGATCCAACCATTGTTTTCTATTGACTTCAAGGGGTCGTATATGTTGTATTTATCTCTTTTTGAAGGTATTTCCTCATATTCCTAATCAAACAAATAAATTTCTTTACCCATATTGCTTACGGAGAATTCAAAGAAGGATTCAATGTTCACGAGGGATTGGTGAACATAGGCATCCTTTTTATTTGAATTCGGTGGATCCGCTTTAACATGCACTTATTATTTAATATATTTTTCTTCCTTCTTTCGAGTCATGTTCCTTGTCAAAATATTCACTGATTCCCTAGTTGGATCCTTTAGTTTCCTTGGGGTGTTGTTTGTCATGTTTTTTGGTCTCATCGAAGGGATTCTCATTCCTTCCCGCATTGTTGGAATATTGTCTTATTAATGAATTGGAACAGGGTTTTGATTTTTCCCATCTACCTTGTATTCTTCATCTTTTTTTGGCTCTCGAATCTCCCCATCCTCATGTTCAACATTTACCACTTCCTCCTCAGGGGCTTCTTTTCTATTTTCATTATTTGCTACTTCTTTTTTATTTTCTTCATATAGTTGCATGATATTAAAATGGCTGTTTGAGGTTGAAGTTTCATTATATCGTTGACTTTATTTATTTTTACTTGCCATTTATTTTCCTTTGTCCCCCCCCCCTACGTTTGTGTTTTCCATTATTCCTCTTGTGGTTTTGTTGTTCACTCACCCTTGCTTGGTTGAGTCTTCTTGCAATCTCTTGCGAAATGGCCATATTCACGACATATATGAAATTTAAAAGGAAGTTGTTGATAGTCAAATAATTGAAGATGGCTCCACTCTCCTTGTCTAAGGTTGATCTTCGAAGGTAGGCCCTTCTCCATATCTACTTCCACACAAATCAGAAAACTGAGAACCCTTAGGTTCAACTATATCTGTATATTTCCCTAGACCATTCCTAATAACCCTTATATAGTCATCGCTCTTGCATGATAGATGGAGTCTAGGAAGCTTTAACCAGATGAGAATTGTGTTGGGAATATCATCACCGAGGTCGAAGTCCAGTGGCCATTTATTCAAGTACATTCCTTATTCCCTAAATAAATATGAGCTATTTCTGAATATTTCATCTTTATCATCTTTGTATTCAAACATGAAATAAAATAAATTGTTCACATATAAATATAAGCCAATATTACCTTTCATCTATGACTTCCATGTTTTTTATAGCCATTAATCCATAGATCTTGGGGACTACCACATTCCAGTAAATTTCCCTACAAAGGTCCGATTAGTAAAATCTAAAGAAGTTCGTTGAAACCCTATAGACAATGCAAAAGAGGGAATGGTTTTCGCCTTCTTCACAAATATATGTTTCTTTCATTCAAGGTTTCTTGGAGAGTGATGCTATAAGAGCCTAAAAGCGTTGATGCCTTATCTAACGAAGTAGAGGATCCCCTTCAAACCAACCATTGTGATTTATCAGTTAGGGTTTATTTTGATGCATTATTGTATCTTTTTCTCTAACTATGTCAAAATTATCTCCCTGTGATATTATATAGAATTATAACTTATTATATAATAAAATAAAATATATCATTCCAAATATGATTGAGCAATAAATTTGGGTTCTTATTACATGCTTTCCATTTTCCAATATATTTTTTCAATGACAAAGTGTGATATAACCTATGTTTTCGATTAAAATACTAGAGAAATACTCATCCAAATTTATGAAACTTAATTTAATCTAAGTTCAAGAAAATATACAACATTTCATATGACTTTCTTTACATCAGGCTAATAAATCATATATTTTTCATGAAGAACACTTTCGTCACCTACTCTATTAAGGTGTTAATTATGTCAGACAACTCTCCCCATCTCATTCAACCACCTCTTCTCACCACTTCATTTCCTCCCCACTCCCTCACAACCTCATTATTTTTTCCCTTTGATTGATATATCAAACCTTAATAACAATGTTTTATTACTATATAGACCTATGCATAGAGCATACTGCATAGAAATATAATTTGCAGAAAACGAGAGTTAGTATATTTAGAGAGCCAAAAATGGATAAATAAGTATACCTAGTAGTAGACTACTTACCAAGATATGTTTTAAATATTAGCCAAAAACATTTCCTGGTATGACTGTTATCACATTAATCAAATTATTTTAAATTCAAAAAATATTTATTCATGTTATTTTTGCAATTCTTCCACTAAGAACCACTCATAAATCTAGAAGGAAGAGCATAATTATGCCTTACGAACTTTTCCAAAATCCTTCCAGCCACATCATTAGCATAATTTACTTTAGGAATTTACGTAGTGTATGCTTTCATTATCTTTTACTTGGAGGATGAGAAAAAATTGTAATGTTTTATTCGATAAGCATAAACATATTATTGTAATTGCAATAGCTTGGATTGTAGCAGAGTTTGATCTCACTGTAAAATAGATAGTTAGAAGAACAATGCATTTCCACAACACACAACTAATCGTGGTCTTATATGTTCCCCCCAATAAATAAATATATATTCAAATATAATCACAAAGAAATCACTACTTCTCAATTTCTAAAAAAATAGTTGTTCACAAGGACTACCTTATTTAGAAGCTATCAATTAATTTAAACATTTCAAAACTTTCCAAAAAATAGAAGGCCTAGATAATTTCTAAGTTCTCAGATAGGAGGGCAAAAGATACTAATACTTTGAAATTGCAATAATTAAAACATTTTCCTAAATTCTCAACAATATCAACAATTACACTAATTCTAGACCTCAATTCCAAATATATATTCAAATATATTCCGAGAGAAATTGTGACTTCTAAATTTCACAAAAATAGATATTCATGAGGACTAGCCTATCTAGATGCCATCAAGTTCTTCTATTAAATTTTTTTAAGATTTCAAAGAAATATAAAACCTAGCTAAATCTTAAATTTTCATAAATAACTACAGAAATTCCAGACATGTATACAAAATTTTCCCTTTTGAGATAACCATACAATACATACCTTTTAATGAATGATGTATTCTTATTCTTTCTCTATAAAGAAGACATTAAATTTGTCAATCAATAAATTCAAAAAATGAACGAAGGCTTACTACTTTGTGGTCATTTTGTTGTTATTACATTTGAAATCTAGAGCCCTAAAGCCTTATTCATAGATGGTGACACTTAGATTTTCATCTAAAGCAGTACCTTCTTCAACATGTCTAGCATAGACCTTTTGCATTTTGTTGGGAACTTCATATGAACCACCCCCAAAAAACTGACAAGCACGTTCTAGGAGGGCATGAAAAAGTTTTTCATATCAAGGCCCTGGTATATATTTAATCGTGTACTTGAACCTAATAATAGCTACTGCAATTCCCTGATTGGGGTGTTGTATAAAGAGCCAGTGGTACAACGTGGGGTGGGAAGGCTTGCCACCCTGCCACCTCTCTCTACATTAAATATGGGGTGTGGCGTGGTCCTCCTTCCCCATGAACTCACACATTCCAACAAACTCATTTGTATACAACACTACGAAGACAAAATTAACCTTCACTAGGAGCTCACACATTCTCTATCGCGACTCCAATTTTTTGGTGCAAGTGGAGAATCCCCACCATAGGTGGGAAATTTCTATTATATCATTGACCGTTCTATTTTTCTAGGCATTTAAGGCCTTGGTCCCCTAAGAGTGGACTATGTAAGCAATTTTATGTAATGTCCCAATTTTTGCAGCTAAATGGGAACATTGAATTTTAATTTCAGTTTGCTTTATTCATGAATAAAAGTATGTGAAGGAGGTTTATTAAACTCCTAAGTTAAGAATAAATACATGCCCAATGTGAAAGGGAACAAATCTGGGCTATTATATTAAACACCCCTAAGTGTGAAAAGGGGAAATTCATTTGCATGGGTCAACTTGGCCCCACCTACAGCGCAGCTCAGAGGGAAGCTTATCCATCAAGCACAATGTACTTCTAGAAGAGGATCACATGTGTGAAAGGGAATAAGTTGAAGACGATGGTTTAGGGTTTTTGCAAGCCCTCATGTTATAAATAGAAGGAGAGGCAGCAAGTAAAGTTTGTTGATGATATTTTGAATTTGAGGTTGCTTGGGCAACTCAAGTTCTCTTGGCTATTTAGCCAAAGGGAAGAGGGTTTCTTGTTTAGGAATCCTCTCTCCTTCCATGGAGTAGCTCTTTGGAGGAGGATGTGCTGCATTGATCCACTATCCGACATTTGGCCAAGCTTCTATTTCCAACTGCAATGCAGATCCTGTTGAGGGTTTGATTGCTTTTGTAAGCTGCAGCAAGTGGAGTTTAGATCTTTTCATATCTAGATCATTTCAGTACTTCTTTTTAGTGGAGGAGGGTTCTAATCCATTGAAGGGATGTATTGGAAGATTGGAGCCTCATTTCAGATCTTGGCATCAGGCCAATATTTTTTTCATGCTATATTGTGCAGTTCCATCCCCAGATTTGCGTTATTACTAGGGGAGCAGTGTTGCAGGGCTTTTGGCATCATTTTGGAGCTAGATCTCTGATGTGAAGGAAGCCTCCTTGCATCAAGGGTGATCCATGGATTGGCCAACCAATCCATGTATATTTCAGATCTGAAACACTCATTGAATTTTTTGCTTCAGAATTTCTGAATCATGCTACAGTAAAATTCAGATCTGCTCCGGCATTTTCATGTCTTGCTGAAATCCCCAAGGGGAATGTAATAAAGAGCCCTTTGGGAATTTTGTTCATTATAGATCTCTATTTTCATGTATTTATCAGTTTTAGATCTGTAATATAATAAAAATAAACTTTAGCCTCCTGAAAATAACGCTGAAGGGTTTCTGGGTCATTCTCTTGTCATGCAGCACCTCAATCTTAAGGGATTTTCTATGTAAAACTGTTGTTTCACCTTGCTTAATGCCTATGCCATGTTCCTAAACTCATTATATTATTGTTAATATTTTTTTACATCTTATACCTTCATAAAACATGCTTTCCTTTCTTCATTAAATTTCTGCATCTTCCAAGTCATGGGAAATCAGGGTTTTTCTTGACTAGTCAGGAAGGAGGAATTGTTTAACTTAGAAAAATGCTTTATTTTTTTGCTTAAATTCGACATGTAGATCCCTCTTGACCTAATATAACATATTCCATAACCTTGACCCTTAATTTTACACATATTTTCTTATACACCTATTTTAGGGCCGAAATCCTCACTTTTCCCCACCTTTCTGCCCCTAAAAGCTGAGTAAATGTTGCTGCAACATTTGTAATTGTTTTCTGAGCGTTTATAAACAATTTTTATGATATATTAAGCACAAATTCATTTAAAACTCGTTTTTCAGGAATGCTTGCTGAGAAATCCATTTTTGGAACATTACAGTGGTATCGGAGCATGATCTCTGGCACAAGCTATGAGATCAAGCTACCAGTGAATCAAAGAGAAGAATCAGAGATTATTTTATGCAGCAGATGATATTATCCTCATCATTTTTCAGATCTAATAAGAGCCTCTCCCAAGAGGTAAATCGTAAGAGAGGAAGAAGAAGCACCGAGACTCCTAGAGGGTTTCGAGAAGAAGCAAGTTGTAGAAGAGATGCATGAGATTTCAAGAAGAAGAATGAAGCCCTAGAACTTCCTATCAGCAAATTAGAATACCAGAGGATCCAATATCTCCTCATAGATCCACTATGCCCACTTTCTTTGAAGGAGGTGAGAGGTATAGCAATGAAGAAAAGAGATGCAAAGAAACTCCTAAAGGGTTTCAAGATGGAAAGGAAGAGCCATACACTTCTTGTTATCACAAAGCAGAGAGGATGAGTGAAGAAGAGATCTCATTGCTTATTTTTCGAGCACTGAAGAGTATTGAAGAAAATCTCAAGGAGTTTGATGAGAAGAGGAGAAAGAAGAGCTACAAAGAGACATCTCCCAAGGAAACAAAGGAGAATGTCAATCTTGTCACTTTGGGCAAGAGATCTCCATTTCCACTATCTGCTGCTAAGGAGCTTGCATCTAGAGAAGAGGCACTTGCATCTTTGCAAGATAGTCTTGAGTTCTTATCATATGGGGTCCCATGCATGAATCTGAAGATGCATGAGGAGGAGAAGAAAGATTCCAGCGCTGGTGTACCTGAAGAAAGGAGGCTATCATTCCTACCAGCAGTTGGAGGCATCATTGGTCCCAATGGAGGAACTCTTGTGTTCTGTCAAGAGGTTCCCACATATCAGTTGATCCAAGGTATGCATAAGATTTCAGCACATATTATTTCAAGATCTATGCATAGCCAAGGGTTAGATCAAAGTGTTGATTTGAAGTAAAGACATATCACAGCACAGAGGACCCTTGATATAATCAAGGAGGAGACTGGAAGCTATCCCTATGCATCATTATTGAGCTACATTCAATCTCTTGGGTTGATATGTAGGGTCTCAAGAAAAGGGATTAGTACTATCCTATGTTCAATGGCTAATTGTGAGATCAACAATGACACTTGCTTTGAGGGAGTGCATGCATCACTTTGCAGATCTACAGCGCTGTCACTTAGTGGCTGTGAAAAAGAGGCTTCATCATTCTTGGAGCTTGTTGAAGGTATTGCTACATATCCAAAGCTTCACTGGTTTTGGAGGATTATACATGAGAGGAAGGTCTCACTAAGAGATCTCAACAAAGATGCATTTCAGTATTTCATGAGATGCAAAGTTCTTCAGTGGGTTCAAGGAGATGGTATTCTGCAAACGGAGAATGCCATGATTTTGCAACACATCACTCAACTTCCATATTTGAGTGAGTGGATGAGGATGGTGAGAAAGGGGTCACATGATCACTTGCAGACATATATTAACCAGCAAGCTTGGTTACTCTGGTTTCCTTTGAGAGACTCCTATCACTCTTCAAAGGTACCTATTTTTCTGATCTATGCCTTGAAGAATGGTCATGAGATGAATAAGGAGGCATGGAAATGCTGGTTGCTTGGGGGTGAGCATGTTCTCTACCCAAAGATTCTCATTCTCTTATCTCATGATTGGTACATCGTCAGTAGATCATATGAAGAGGAAGCATGGATGATGTGATTGTTAGAGGGAGAGTGGACATCACAAGTTAAATCTTATGTCCATGTATTCACCTATGCCTGAAGTATGTCTCATATGACCACATGAATTTCTGTTGGAGGTATATTTCATGTATGAAATTTGGCTTGGGAGGAGGAATGAATCCCACATGATGTGGTATAAGGGGCTTGATTGTACTATGTTGATGAGGCATTTTACATGTTCATCATTGTGTTGTTGCTCCAAGATCCACATGTTGATGAGGCAAGAAGGCTGCAAAGTCCTTGTTGCTATGGGTGCTTTTGGGTGAGTATGTTTGCTACCCAATAGCTCATTATTTTCTGAATCATGCCTTGGATTTCAATGATATGTTGCAGCAAGAGAAGGCATGCAAAATTTTGTTTCACTTGAGAAGGTATGGCCACCACATGACATCTCCTAGGTCTATGTGTTTTGCATGGTGGAAAATTTGGCATGACTATCTCAAGGTGTGCATTGATGACGGTGCTTTGTATTGGGCTGATGTGACACATCATATGTCCATTAGCATGGCTTGGTTTCATGATTCACATGAGGAGGAAAGAGGGCAGCAATATCCCTTGTTTCTTTGATGCTTTTGAATGAGTATGGTGACCACCCCATGACTCATAATTTTCTGGTTCATGCCTTATGTAACAAAGATAACTTGTAGCAAACAAGGCATGCACATAATCTTTTGGGAAGCATGGCTTGTCCATACTACATGGAGGAGATGGAGGATGGCAGAAAAGGGCCTTGCAATGGTGGTTGATTTTGGGAGAATATGGCTTGACATATTTTGTTTACCCATATTACTCCTTTTCTTCTTCTTTGCATAATGCTGAAATGATGGAGTTTGAATCCAACAAGGCCAACAGGGCTAAGAATGGAGGCATAGCAATGCTTAGTCAAGTTCAAAAACATGGGATGGAGGAATGTTCTACATGATGAAACTTTTTATTTATGGGAGGAGCTACCTTAATTTATGTCTTTCATGTGTTTGTGATGGTGTTGGACATCATGTATTTGTCATCTTGTGCTTCATGGTAAGAAGAGGACATCTAACCTCACAGTTGGAGGTCATCTCATGCATTGGTAGAAGACAAAGTTGGAACCAAACATACATAACCTATTGCAGCAAATGGAGGAAGCCTTCCTTATGTGGATGCCATTTGGAGGGAATGGATGGTTTGCATCTACAATAAGAGTTGCTTGAGGGCAAGCAACATTTTGCCGGGGGAGACTGTAATGTCCCAATTTTTGTAGCTAAATGGGAACATTGCATTTTAATTTTAGTTTGCTTTGTTCATGAATAAAAGTATGTGAAGGAGGTTTATTAAACTCCTAAGTTAAGAATAAATACATGCCCAATGTGAAAGGGGACAAATCTGGGCTATTATATTAAACACCCCTAAGTGTGAAAAGGGGAAATTCATTTGCATGGGTCAACTTGGCCCCACCTACAACGCAATTTGGAGGGAAGCTTATCCATCAAGCACAACGTACTTCTAGAAGAGGATCACATGTGTGAAAGGGGATAAGTTGAAGAAGATGGTTTAGGCTTTTGGCAAGCCCTCATGTTATAAATAGAAGGAGAGGAAAGAAGTAAAGGTTGTTGATGATATTTCGAATTTGAGGTTGCTTGGGCAACTCGAGTTCTCTTGGCTATTTAGCCAAAGGGAAGAGGGTTTCTTGTTTAGGAATCCTCTCTCCTTCCATGGAGTAGCTCTTTGGAGGAGGATGTGCTGCATTGATCCACTATCCAGAATTTTACCAAGCTTCTACTTCCAAATGCAATGCAGATCCTGTTGAGGGTTTGATTTCATTTGTAAGCTGCAGCAAGTGGAGTTTAGATCTTTTTAGATCTAGATCATTTCAGTACTTCTTTTTAGTGGAGGAGGGTTCTAATCCATTGAAGGGTTGTATTGGAAGATTGGAGCCTCATTTCAGATCTTGGCATCAGGACAATATTATTTTCATGCTATAGTGCGTAGTTCCTTCCCCAGATCTGCGTTATTACTGAGGGATTAGCGTTGCAGGGTTTTTGGCATCATTTTGTAGCTAGATCTCTGATGTGAAGGAAGCCTCCTTGCATCAAGGGTGATCCATGGAATGGCCAAACAATCCATGTATATTTCAGATCTGAAACACTCACTGAAGTTTTTTCTTCAGAATTTCTGAATCATGCTACAGTAAAATTCAGATCTGCTCTGGCATTTTCATGTATTGCTGAAATCCCCAAGGGGAATGTAATAAAGAGCCCTTTGGGAATTTTGTTTCATTATAGATCTCTGTTTTCATGTATTTATCAGTTGTAGATATTTAATATAATAAAAATAAGCTTCAACCTCCTGAAAATAACGCTGAAGGGTTTTTGGGTCATTCTCTTGTCTTGCAGCACCTCAATCTTGAGGGATTTTCTATGTAAAAATGCTGTTTAACCTTGCTTAATGCCTATGCCATGTTCCTAAAATAATTATCTGATTTTTAATATTTTTTTACATCTTATACCTTCAGAAAACATGCTTCCCTTGCTTCAGTAAATTTCTGCATCTTCCAAGTCATGGGAAATTAGGGTTTTTCTTGACTAGTCGGGAAGGAGGAACTGTTTAACTTAGAAAAACGAATTTTTTTTCTTCTGAAATTCAACATGTAGATCCATATTTACCTAATATAACATATTCCAGAACCTTGACCCTTAATTTTACGTAGAGTTTCTTATACACCTATTTTAGGGCCGAAATCCTCACTTTTCCCCACCTTTCTGCCCCTAAAAGCTGAGTAAAGGTTGTTACAGAATTTTTAATTGTTTTCTGAGTGTTTATAAACAATTTTTATGATATATTAAGCACAAATGCCTGAAAAATGCGTTTTTCAGGCATGTTTTGCTGAGAAATCCATTTTTGGAACATTACATTGTAACTCTACAATATTTCTCACTAGGCACAAGGATGAGGTTTCTAAGGGATTTTTATTGTGAATTCACATTTTCCAGTTGAAATGAGGGACTATAATTCTACTTCTCCTAGCTTGGTCGGTTATAAGGAAATGGATAACACTTCCTATGCCTAATATTTTTTAATCTATGAGATTGTTTCAATATGCATGGTGGAATTTAGTGCTCGGTCTACAGGGTGACGTAGTGGTGTTAGAAAATATGAGACTGATTTGTTTTATTTGGTTTGTAATCAAGAAAAAATCATATCCCTAGATCCACCTTCTCTAATTATCTCACTTCGTCCCTCCACTCATTTGGGCCAAATTCTTAACCTTCTTCTCGACTCTACACTTTTCGAGTATTTTTTGGTATATTGGCTTTCACATCCTATGGGGGAATTTTAGTTATGTATTCGACCCTCTCCTTACTATTATGTCATGTTAGAGAATGAGATACCAATGGGGGTCTAGAGGTCATGGCCCTTAAGACAAGCCTTAAGTCGAGACATAGATCCAACCTGTTGTTGCCATATTGCACTCTTCCACCCCCCCTAAAATCTAAGTTGAAAATTTTCAATTAGAAGCCTTAACCAACAATGATCTTCAGGCATATTCTAATTCAGAAATACAAACAAATGTTGCTAGTTGGGTGCCTAATCCTAGTCACACTAGGGGAAGGCACAATCATTACTTGTCATTGGTAAATGGATACACTCTTAGATCGAGTGCTCATATAAAAATATGAGGACCACAATGAGATCATTCCATGCTTGATGAAATTTAGAGAGTCCAACATCACCAATGATCTTGCATGGTTATCCTTGATGCTCACTTGGTGCATATTGAAGGCCGTATCCATTGTGGTCTCAAACCTCCAATAGGATTCGAATCTAGTAACGTTCTCCAACAAATGATGATTTTTCAGAGCTCTTGTTTGAATTTTTGGTTTCAAAATTTTATTTTCCTAGTTAGATGTATGGCTAGGATAACTAGAAACATATATATTATTATTATTCGAAAATTATTAGAAAATGGTTTATTAGGCATATATCTAGAACAAAACTTAGTTTTAGAAAGCTTTGATGTTGGGTATACAAGACAACAACCCTCACTGCCATTGGTTTGGTTTCCCTTGTGGTGGACCATGATGGTGAGAAAGAAGGACTTTGAATTTGTAAAGGAAATGGTTATGATTCAATATAAGTTTTTAATAAAAAAAGAAACGAATACCCACTACACTCAGTTTATAGTCCTACCTAAATACAAACAATATCAGGTTTACAAACATTTTTCATATATATAGTCACTTTATTCACCATTAGTAAATTTTTTAAAAGAGATTTTAACATACTATAGATTTGATTAAGTTGTGTTATCAAACTAGGCTACATAAACTATCTTTGAGTTTTCATCCACGAATTTTAGGCACTTACCAAAAATCATTAGGATTGAAAAATTCATAGGAAAGTGGTGACTTAATGGTATTTTGGCTTCAAGGACAATAATGAGTATTAATCATCTTTTTCTAGCACACAAGTTATGTTATTTCTTCAATTCTATCACAGTTCCATGGTCATGCCCTACTCACAACGATATTATATCAACCTTTAGTTAAAGCCAAAATTGTTCTCATCTCTCATTCTATAGACTTGAACCCATCCTACACAAGGTATTAGCTTGGAAGCTATACTCAAATCAGTTTCAATTTCTACACAATTTTCTCCTCTTTTCTCATTCAACATGTTGTGAGGAAAAATAAACAATGGAATTTCTTGTTTTCATCTTAAACACAAAGAATAGTCTAAGAAAAATCATGGCCAACCCCATTTTGATGGTTGTGGATGAAATTAAACTTTCTAGGTTCATTTATTCCAACTCCTGTAACACATAATTTTCTTAGGTGTTAGAAAGAATCAAATCGTTTCCCCCATTGAATTCTAGATTCATTTTTGCCTGCTACTATTGAAAATGGTTGTTATTGATGTCAAAGGTTGTCCAAATGGAGGAGAAAGTTACATAGCCAAATATCATATTTCAAGCCTCCTGGAGATATTGTTTTGGGATTTTTGGATGCCCCATTTAGATACCCTTTCTTTGAATTCATTTTTGTTCCAATTACATAGATTAAATGGGAGCATAATATATATTTTAGGAAATTTTATTCCAAGACCTTTCCAATGATATATGGAACTCCCTATAAATCCTCATGGGTGAGGATAAATGGTTTTTTTAATATTCATTATATAGTTTGCCAAGTCAACCCAACCAGTGCACAATTAGGCCTAATCAATAGGAAAATTGGCACTGCTTTTAGGGTTAAAATGCACTATATATAGGTGTTGCATGGAGGAACCCAGGACTTACTTACTCAAGTCAACTCAGATATGTAAAAGCAAGCGAAGGAGCAATTTTGAGGTTCATACCTCATGAACCAAGTGAAGTGATATTGAGTTGCAGAGGTTTTTTGTGGGAAGGGTTTTTGGAAATCCTTGGGAAGATTTTTGGTCTTGGTTAGAAGGAAATTTTTAAAGAGGTATAGAGAAGTGGTGCATCACTTGGGTGTAGGATGATGGGGGGTGTGAGCCTAGAGGTTGGAGGATGCCATTGTTTGTTACAAGGGCATGGAGGGTACCAAGTAGCAAGAGCTCTTGGAGCCACATAGTTGAGACCATCCCTTTCCAATGGCAAGACACCCTAGAGGTGGTGGCATAACCGAGCGGCTATGGGTGCAGAGAAGGGGTGCACCACTTGGGTGCATGTTGATAGGGGTGTGAGCCTATAGGTTGGAGGATGATAGGGTTTGGTACCTTGGTCATTTGTTGGCATACACATGTAATTTATTTTTAGAAATCTATTACCCCATGGACTTGAGGCCCCATCTTGGGAGTGGCCCATTGTTGTAATATAATGAACAACATGGTATATGGTTGGGTGGAACGTCGAAGATTTGTAGTTAGTTGATTATTTATCAAATAAGTGTTCATATGTCAATTATTTAATCTATGTGAAATTTCATATAAACCTTTTCTCTGGGTTATTTGTTAATTTAATTTGTTGTGTGTGAATTTATTTGTTCCATAAACCCTAATTTTATGTGTGATTTATTATTTGCTAAGTATTGCATGATATTTCCATTTATATATGTACATCATCATATTAGATTATAATGTGAGGGTTGATACCTAGATGACAGGTTACAAAAATGGTCAGACCAAAGTTATTCCTTGGTCTGTGATGAGGTACAAATAGGAATAATAAATAAAATGGAAAAATTGTATATTCTAGGGTTGTCACAGAGGGCCACTGGGCATGATTATACCTAGTTGGTAGTTTAAAGAGGAACATAGTTGTGTGTTGTAATTGTAAAAGCCCATCTTGAATTATGAGCTCCATAGGAATATTAGCATGCATTTTACAGCTACATATGCATGTATCGTATGCACTGCACTAGTATACGTACTAAATAAGTATGAAAAGTCTAGGTATAGGGTAATGAATTAATTATTAAAGTACTGAGTAAATACCTAAATTCCAGAATGTAATGAATATATTGTAAGGTACATGTTATATATGTCACCATCATAATATATAACTAGTATATTGTTAATAATAATAATAAATGTGATGAATAATGCAAATAAAAGAGAATAATAATATGATATATATTATTTATTATTTTAACTAGGAGAGGTTATATATTAACTTAAAAAAACATGATATATTATATCAACTAAAAGGGACTATATATATATGTGTGTGTGTGTGTGGATGAATGATAAAAACTTTAATAAGTTATATAAATTAGGTTAATAAATTTTTTAAAAAAGGTATAAATTAATAAATTAGTATAAAATATCTCATGGATTGTAAATTATATAAGTTGTCACTTGAACTAAAATCAAAATTATGATAGTCAACTCTTAAACGTGATACCTTGAGAATTCATAAAGACCATTTTGGGTACCAAGTATCAACAAAGAGGGTACTAGAAGCCTTATTATATTGAGAAATGATGAGACAGTGGAAAGGAAGGGGTGGTGATTTTGGGCATATAAGGAGAGGGGTTACGACATTGAGGGAGAGGAATTTTGCCTTGTGTAATGAAGTGAAGGAAGAAGATTTTTCTTTTGGAGGATTACATATACATAGGAGAAATTCCCAACAAAGACATTAATAGAGAGAAACATTGATATTGATTGTTCTTGGAGTTTTGGACATGGGGGGCAGAAGATGAGTCTTCTGGATTTGGGAACCAAAAAGGTTGATCCCAGATAGGCTAGGAGGAAAAGTTGGTTTGGTAGCAGGAGCAAGAGCTACAACAACTCAGGAACATATCCAAACTAAATTTCAGGTAAGTACTTGCTAATGAATTATTAATATTAAGGAATATTTGGTTGCTTCATTAATTTATGACTACATTTCAAGATGAATGGTTAAATTAGGGTTTTTCATTTTGTTATTGTGAATGTCCAATTTTAGTCTCTAGATAAATTTTATTCTCTGGTTAATCCTTTAAATTTAGGGTTTTTCAGGAATTGTACATGGAAAATCAACAATGGGTCGAGGACACTACAAGTTGGTATTAGATTATATAATTCAGTAAATATTTGGAAATATTGGGATTTGAGTGAGTGGCATTACCTAGCAGTGGGATAGGGACATTCATAAGGCTAGTGCTCAATAACTAAGAATTCCTTGGAGGTAACCCATACCAATACTTCTCTAGCTCAAGCATCCTTAACTATGGATATTTCCCCACAATCAATCCCACTTAGCTTGCTACTGCATTTGCAAAACCTTAGCAAGTGTTATGCCATATGACAATTAGAGCTCCCTTCACTCTTTTCATTAAGCACAAGGATTTCACAATGAAACATATTAGATATCATTTTTTGGATTTAACTATGTAGATAAATCCATTAAACAATGACCATATCCATGAGTATTATCCTTAACAATGTGAAATTTCCATAAATGCAACAACTTGATATTATTTTCCTAACTGATTGAAAATTTATTTATTTATGAAAAATACCAAATAATTCACTGATGCATTCTTCACAAATAAAATATGTTGTAGAATAAAAAATTTAGGAACTGAGAAATAGATGCACACACATAAAAATCGACACAATTATTTTGGACTAAAAAGTCCCTAGAAAAACCCTCAAGGGAAAACTAGTGCAATAGATGATGGTTTATTTTATTATTATGCAGAAAATTTGGAAAGTAAAATAATCTGGATGCCTATCTGGATATCAAAGTCTCCTCTACCAAGCAACTCAACCTCCTTTGGCCTGCTCGCAACTGTCTCTGGCTGCTCACACTGCTAGATGGAATATGCACTGTTGGCCCTGGAATCACATGCATTAACTACAAAATGGCTCTAAGCAAGTCATCATGCCTCCCTCTTCCACCAGAAGTGACTTTCTCTTCCTCTCGGATGATCTTACAGTCTTCGGTAACTAAAATGACCCCTTTTGGTGACTCGTACTAGGGATTTCAGATGCTCTCACTCGCTACACAATTTGTCTCCAAATAAATTTCGGCCTCCCTTTTCCTATTGCCCTGCCATTGGAAAATTGTTTGGAAACTCTTCAAAATTTTCCTCACAAATTATTTGTTACTCCCTTGACCTTTGATGCTCTCCCTTTGGCTCAAAATTTTCCCTCGCTGAATCATGACACACTGGAAAATTCACACTACCTTACTCTCACAACTGTAAATTATGTCCATCTCCAACCCCATCAACTTTCTCTTATAATCTCTCACTTGACATCAACAAACAAGATATAGTCATGAGGCTCAGATCATCTTAGAATTGATCTAAGTCATTTTCTAGAAGTATCTAAAGCATAATTCAGTCTCCTCAATTAATTCCCTTTAATTAACCACTTTCCCTAAGTTATAAAATATTTAAATGATGACTAATTAATTTAATTAAGGAATTTTTCAAGCTTATCTCATGAAACTATTTCTAGTTTTTGGATATCTTGTGTTCCTTATCCTCTTAAACAAAAATTGATACTATAACACATGTCTGATTCTACCATATCATCCAAAAAATAACACTCTCTCTTAGCGAGGGAGGTGTTTTCCACTATACCCATCAACTTGATGACTACTCTATTGCTGGACTACCCCGTGTTGTTGATATCTGACATCTTCAATACAACTAGCTCTCATTTCCCATCAACCACTATTCAAATTTGATTGACTTTCAAAATCTATAGTTCAACCATCCTGCATTTTATTTGTTGCTAACACTGCATTGTGCTATCCTGCATTATTTCCAACATTTCCAGCACTATTGCCAACATTTCCCGCACTGCAACTGATTCTCCCGTTGTTGATGCATCAATATTGCAACTGAGAATTGGTCTACTAGTATACCCCTGCAACTATCTCTTAAGTATCTAACTAAAACTAGCTCTACTCTGTCTACTGAGCATCTAACTATGCCTAATTGTCTTTGCGCCTCTCTAGTAATGACTGCAACTAGCTTTGCATTGTCCCTCAAGATTTAACTACACCTATTGAACACTTATCTCCTCCTACTCTATACTATGAGCTCCCATAGAAACATAATTGATCCATGTGAAGAATAATGCTCTTCCCATAGACGCTTCCTGATACTATAAATCTAAGGCATCATGCTCCTCCATCTGGAGGTATAATTGTTATCAATGTGAAATCCTCCAAACCTGGAGGTCAATTCATGTATCTCTGCCAAAGATGTTGTCTGTTGCTGCCCTTTGTTTTCATTCTTTCTCTTGGGAAATTAGGTGACGTAGTTTCCAAACTCACCACATCTGAAGCATTTTCCCTTTGACATACCCTTCTTCTTCTTCTGGCCTCCTTTTGAGCTTTGTCCCTGAGTTGAACCCTTCTTCGCCTTTCCTTTACTCACAAAGGCTACATTTTCTTCTTCCTCCTTCTCAACTTTTGGTCCTCTACCGTTGATTATTATGGAAAATTCAACAAGGATGAGCCTTAAATCCTCTTCACTAAAGTCACTCCATAGGAATTCCAAATATGGTAGCTTGTATTGTCTATTCTTTCCCTTGATGAAAGTTTTACATTCTTTGGTAAACTCATTTAGATTTGTCCTCATCAACTCATTGTCTTTTTTCTTCTCCACTATAGTTGCAAGATAATTACAAACTCTCTGAATTATGGTGAGATAGGAGGTCACGTTCTCACCCTTTTTCATCTTTGTGGTTCTTAGCTTCTCCCTGAGAATATTTATACAATTCTTTGATGGATCTTGGTATAGCTTCATAATGACATCCCACATGTCCTTTGTTGTTGCCTTCTTTTCAGTGTGTGGAACGATATGATCTTGGACCCCATCCAAGAGCATCCTCATTAGAGAAATTTTGAGGTCTAAAATGGGCCTGCTAAGAAAAATGTACAACCAAAATAAAATTTATAAGAACTAATAGGATTCAAGATGATAATATCAACCATAGGGGATGATTCACCATTTTTGGGGGTCAAAAAAGTTAAAATATGTAAAAATAATAAAATAATAAAACTAAATTTTCAACTTATATCCCTAAGGTTTTACTCAAATTTCGAGCAGGAGTACTCGTTGGATGTAAAATTTAATCCCTCATCCAAGGAGTACCCATGTTGCATACTTTCAATGGACCCTGCTACATGAAAAATTGCAATCATGTTTTTCATGTATTTCTCATTTTTTGTGTGGCAGGGTTCATCAAAAGTATGTAACATGGGTAATCCTTGGATGAGGAATCAAATTCTACATCCAACGATTGTTCTTGCTCAAATTTCGAGTAAACCCATAGAGATATAAACTGAAAATACGAGTTGTAGAAGTAGTTTTTTCTTTTTTCCCCTCTAAAATTTGATGATGTAATATAAGCTTATTTTAGTATTTCTATTATCATTTTATAATTTCCTTAGTAGGACCATTTTAGACCTCAAAATTCCCCTAATTCTTTGTCTCAACCATCCCCTTCTTGAAGGCTTCCATTTGTTATGAATCTACAAGTTTTTCCGTGAAATTTGTCACAAACTCCTTCAAGCCATGCTCGTCCAAAAGAAATTGTATTTTGTCTTTCGAAGCACTAAAATTTGAGGCTACACCAAGTCTATCCTGATATTTGAGTCCTATTATGGCCATGATCTGAATTTGAATGCTATTTTTGCTGTGCTAATTTCATATTCATATTTATAAATAAGTTGATGATCTTTTGCTTCATGTGCATAGGTTTCTTAAGGTGTTTGTGAGTGTTAAACAGGTAATTGTATTGAGTTTTATGTTAAATTCATGAGCATAATAACATTAAAACATAATGTTGAATAAAAACAATAAAATGTACATCAAACCATCAAATGATCCATTAACACATTTTTTTATGAAGGAGTTCACCCCTCATGGGCTACATCTCCTTGGTCTAGCTTCCATGGCTTGGGCCTTTGTATTAGCTCAAAATGGAAAAAAAGTGTTGTTTACAATCCTCTACTGCTCCTGAAACCTACTCCATCATGCTCAGAATGTCTAAATCATCCAGGATATACTCTTCTTGAGCCCAATTTCATCGAATGTTGCAAATTTATGGCCTAAACAGTTTGGCCTAGGAAATCACCTCTAAATCTAGAGAGAACTCCAGTTAGCACCGAAATTTTCGAGATCCGCTGAAATTGGTAGACTCCGCCAAAATGGTTGCCGAAATTACTGGCTTAATTAAAGGTTAAGTGGGAGATAAACCATATATTAGCACTAATGACATGTTTTAAGCAAATATGAATTAACAATAGGAATAAAGCTTGTTAAATGTGGTTTATGTTGATTAAACCACATTAAAATTTAAATCTTTCCATTAGTCCTGGCCTCCGCCTTTTGTCATAGTGTTGTGGTTCCGTGGTGAGGGGGTTGGCCCCCTCCTAACTCCTGTCAGTTCAACCATGTTAATTCAAATATATACTGATGGCATAGTTTATTAAGAACCTTTGGTGTGACATGTTGGTAAGCAATGTGGTTTGTGTGGGGGAGGTCGCGGGGTCGAGCCCTGACCTCCGCTCTTCCTATGTATAAAATTTTTCCACACTAATTTGACATTCGACCATTCCCTTCACAATAATTTTAGCCTTGGAGGGGGGGGGGGGGGTTACGTGGTGGCCTCTGGGCTTGCCACGTGTCCTCTTCCCGTTGGCTCTTCCCACAACTAGTAAAAACGTGACAAATCACCCAACTCAACAACCAACCAAAAATTGACACTTGGAATAGTGTCATTGGGCGAAATGAAGGAATATTCCTAGAATATTCTATTTTTTGCTGACTAGAGTGCCATGTCACCATTTTTTCCTTTTTGCAATTTTTTTAGTTATTTAGGAAAATGAACAATAGGCTATAACTTTCACATATAGAGTCAGTTTTCGATGAAATGAATTGCACTGGATACCTGGCGACGAACACTTTGTTGTCGTTCAAGTTCCAATCGATTCTAATCACTTGCTTAACATTGAGCACCTAATAATTCCTCCCCACTAGAAGCCTTTTGGACCCCAAAATCTCTTTGATTGCTGAATATGTGGATGAGGGTACATTTCCCTCACCCTTCCAGTCTCAACTCACTGGAATTTTCCCATTTTCATCAATTTGAGATTTTCACAAAAACTAAGTTTTTTCCTTGACTCTTGAGACCCTCTCTTACTGTTGTATACATCTTCATGCTTCAATTTTCCTGAATTTGCAGAGCAACAAGTTGTTCTTGCAGAAACAAACTTGTTCCCACCTCGGTCGTCAATCAAAGAAAAATTGAAAACTGTATCACCTCGAACGTTGTCATCATGGTGATTCTTATCTGATATTTCTTTGTACTTGCGTCAAATTTTAGCTAAGTATTTTATCCATTGCCATGTACCCTTTGGAAAAAAAATACAAGCACTTGTGGAACCTATGCCGTCTTTGTCAAATTTATTTTCTTCTTTCTATTTGACCTTTTCTCTCTCTTGCATTGGCATCTTGTTTCCAACATTTCTCAACACTGATGTTGACTGCTGCAAATATTTCACATCTTATTTACCTCGTTTCAAAGGAAACCTGTTAGAGTCCTGAAACATCTTATTGCAAGAATAAGAAACTTCTTCATTCGATGCATCTTTTTGAAAGGTCTCATTCAAAAAATCTCTATGATTGATCATTAACAAAGTCAAAGTTTGACTTGCATTCACTATTCTCTTCATTTCTCCTGCATGTATAAGAGACAAACTTCTCTTCTTCTTACTTCCCTCATGTATAAGAGACCACTTATCGATGTCAGATTTTTCTCCGCGATGGCTCGTTGGAAAGCTTGAATTGTATAATTTCCAAATTTTGTTTTGTTTTTTTTTCATTTGGTGTCCATTTACCTATTAAAAAACTGATTCTCCCAACACTAGTCAAAAAGTGTTGAATGATGGTGCAGAAATGTAGAGTGTTGGTGCAGAAATGCATAGTGCTAGTGCATACCACTTTTGGATGCCTTTATCAATTCCAAATTGAGCGCATGATAGCTCATTGGAAATATCTTTAAGTCTAGTTGTATTTTTATTCATCAAAAAAGTCATTTGGACACTCCAGCTATGAGAAAACCTGATTTTCCCAAGGTCACTCCAGCAGTGCAGAATTTCTCCCGTGACACCTGTATTTTTTATATTTATCCCAAAAAATGTACTTGTGTAAAAAATGAAGGAGGTTTTTCTTCTTGGCCCTATTATGGACAAAAGGCTCTCTCAAGTTTTCCAAATTCATCTATTTTTGGTTAGAAACATAGTTTGAAGCAAAACTGGCCCTAGGTGTGGCAAATGACTTGGTCCTTGGAATGAATTCTTGGAAAATGATGGAGGCATGATGTTTATGAGTTGGTATGGACTTATGATTGCTGACATGATCTATCAAATGAATCCTTTTCTTTTGTGTCTCCTTTTCATATCAAACCCTAGCTTAGTTTGAAGAGGAAATTAGGGTTTGGTGTGAGGATTTAGGACTGCCTTGTAGAGGGAGGGGAATGAAGGGGTTAAGGGTTGTATAAATTCTTGAGGAAATTTTGGGGGATAGGGATAGATGTTAGGGAGTAGGGGAAACTAGAATTTTAGGAATTGAGTGAGTGGAAGGGGTCCAAAAGGTCAAAACATAGGCCTAGTCTTAAAAAGTGTCAATTTGTGGGAATAAACTAGGCTTTGTAGAAAAAATGATGATTATGAGGGATAGGAGTAATGGGAAGTGTTTATGGAGGTATTTTATGATAGGAGGAGGTGTAAGAGGATAAATATATAAGCCTTGTTGATGATTTAATTATGGAGGTCATGAAACCAAGAAAAATGCCCTTAAAAACCCTGGATAGACAATGGAGGAGTTTAGGCAAAACAAAAATAGAGGGTTGAGACCAAAGGTGGAGAAACATAGTGATAATGAGTGGCATGAGCCCATGATGGGTCTTCTAGGATGGGTGAGTTGAGCTAGGCATGAAAGAATGATGAAATAGTGAATATTTATCCTAAGGATAATGAAGGCCATGAGATTTCTAGAACTCACAATGTTCATGAACTTTGTTTCTAGAAATATAGAACCGATACTTAGTCATATTTAGATAGTGAAAATTATGGATGACTAATAGTGGCTCCACTTGGGGAGGGTAGTTCCTTTCCAGGAGGTGTCCAGAACTTTCAGATCTCTTGGTTTATGAAGACTAGTGCCTCATCCATTGGGCAGATTTTTACCTCTTTCACTTGCTGATGCTTGCTTGAAGTTGTGATCTTTAGTAATCTCAAAAAACATGATTTACATCAACATCATCTCTACCTACCCAACCTACTTGCCTAACATTTTTTGTTCCTTGGGTGCATTTGAACTGGAAAACCCTTGACATTTTTCTTTTTGAAAACAAAAATCAAACTATCTAATTGTACCCTTATCTCTTCCAAGGGTTCAGATTAGGCTAATTAACTCTTTTTATTTTCTACCTAATATACTCATTTTTCAAGATTAAGCTGTTTGAAAAACTTTATTCTCCATCCTACTAACATGAAATTGAAAACATGGTTTAAATCAGGATTAGGCAATCTGACTTACCATAGGTTTTGGCATTAGAACAAGCTGCACACAAACATTATTTTTGTATAAAAAAAACTTAGGAAACATAAGGGCCGTGATCAATCATTTGTTAAACATTCCTATATTTCTCTTTGGTTCAGTTTTAAGCATGTGGAACCAGCATTATTCATCCCTAATCTACTTCTTTTGACGAGTCAATTTTGAATGATTTTGACAAGCATCTTTCTCACTAACTTATCAATAATAAATTGAAAACATGTTCAGCCATGATTAGGCTTGATGACTGAACAAGAATTATTTATGAACAAGTAGTGGAATTTAGGCTTGCACACTTTCAGTAAGACTATTTTTTGGGTATGGGGCTGTACCTCTTCTTTTCATCTGCCCTCTTTTTCATTTTTCTTTGTTTTTTACTTTTTCTCTCTTCTTGGTCAAAACAATCTAAAACTAAAGGTAGAAAGATGCTCATAGTGCTGAGCTTATTTTGCATTCCTATCTATCCTAATCTAACTTTTACATGATATACATTCAGCTGGTGAAATCTCTTTTCCAATACAACCAATCAAGTAGATGATTGCATGAGGGATCTTGGTTCAAATCTTTGAGGGTGCTGACAAAATTAAAAGGCCACTCCCACCTTACTTGTGTTTGAACAATAGTACCTAAAATGTTCTTTAAAATTTGTATCAAAATGCTTCTAACATATTTGACTCCCTCTTCAAATGTCTCTAAAAAATCAGCAAAGGGATCTTGAAAGAATACCTGAATGTGAAGATTTGGTAAATAAGTTTGATCCAAGACTACTTCTTCTTCCACTTGGCTATGCTTGGGACTCTTTGGGAAAGAAACCCCTTCTCTTCCTCATGATCATCTGCACTGTCAAACTCATCATATATTGCCATGTTGTCCTCTAGAAAACCTGATTGAAAAGAGATATAACTGTTATTTTTCTCTTTTGAAGGCTGGACATAGGGCTGAATGTTTTCTTTGTTATTAAAATCAATACCCAAATATTGATGACTTATGATTGCATTAAGGTTGTCTTTGATGAAATGAAAGGAAGCGCAACAAATATGTAAAGATCCTTCCCTTTCTCCCAAAATTTATGTACTTTCTTCTTCACTGTCATGGTTGAGTGGTATTTGCTGATCACTATACTTGAGCTGTGAAGAATGTCTATCTTTGTCCCTAAAACTAATCACTGATTGTTCGGTAGTGTTGGCTTGAGTTTGGAGAACATAATAATTATCATATTGATCATATTTGGGCAGCTTATTCATAGGAGGAATGTCATCCATTATGCACAATTGATTAGCAGATTGTTCCACCATATGAAAAGGAGAGTGTTCATGGCCAATAGATTCTCCTTTAGCAATCTGAAATGACTCAAATAACAAGGGTAGGGACTCAAGAGGTGTTAGCTCATCTTTCATTTCCAGTTTTGTAATCCAAACAGCCATACCAAGATGATTTGAGGGGAGAACTTATGGATTTGAAAAATGGTTTGTATTATCAATTTCCTCCCTTACTAATTCTTTAGAGAATTCTACCTTGTTTCTATTTTAAATTTGCTTGTAATACTCTCTAAATAGTGAAGCACAAGATGTAGGAAGACATATAGTACTTACTTGACAACTTTCCACATCTTCTTCTTTGCAACCTTGGTCAGCCAGTATGTTTTGATAGCTACCTTTGCATTGAAATGACTGATTTGGTTCCTCCCAAGAAAATGGTACCGACTGCTCTGAATAAGCAGCACCAATCTCAGCCTTGTACTCTTCCTCTTTCCTACCAAGTATATGCATCATTTTGTTGATTGTATCTGTCGCAATCTCTAGCTTTAACTCTGAAAAAGTTATTTGCTCTTGAGCTGCTTTGTCCTTCCTTATTTCTTATAACCTTTCCTCTCTTTCCAGTATGTTGAATTCCACAGTAATTTCCATATTCTGCATTTCTTCCAGGTTTGAAGGGTATTTTTCTCTTATCTAGAATTCCATATTTGGGTCAAAAGTACTTGGGTAGTGCAAGAGAGCCCATCCCAAAGGTGGCTTTATCTTAGCAAGTATTGCATTGTATACCTTATTGAACCTGGCTGAAAAGTCTTGTACTGTCTCCCCTGGTTGTCTTTTTAAATTCTTGTATTCCTCTATGATGAGAAATTCATTTCCCATGATCACCCACCTATCTAAGAAGACTTGAGTAAATTGATGAAAATTGATAATGCTTGCAACTGGAAGGTCCTTAAACCAACTCCTAATTTTTACTTGTAATGATAAGGCAAACATTCTAATATGCACATCATCTTCTTATATTTCATAAAGGTCAAGTAAATTCTCAAGATTTTGAATGTGTTCTTCAGTGGTGACTTTTGAGCTTTCTCCATCAAATCTGGGTAGTTTATTTGCAAGATTTGCAGGGAAGGCTTGGAAGATAGGAGGAAAAATCAAAGGCTTGTATCTTTCTGGGAATTTTGTGGATATAGGTAGTGTAAAAAGAGATTTATGGTTGTTTGAGGTCTCAACAAGAGGAGGAAAGGTAGCATGAGGCTCATGTTTCACTAGATCTTCCACAGGCGAATCTGGGGTAAGCACAGGTGTATAATACTGATCATGGTCTAAAATTTGAGGCTTATCTTTTCGAGGCTTGAGATATTTCCAATGATAAATGTAGATCTCATCAGTGTATTCTTGATCTAGATTAAAGTAGGATAGAACATAGTTATAGATAAAAACAATAATTTCTTGAATCCAACTTAGGCCTGAATGCTCTTTCTTTCTAGGATGACTGGTCATGTTTCAGGTTCTTCCTCCTGTGGAGTCTTTAGGTCTATTGAGAGTTGTGGAGTCTCCAAGTGGATGATTTAAAATATTTTAAGGCGGGTTGCTGTCCACCATCAGCAACTGAATACCAATCTAAGGATGTTTGTGGGCTTTCTGAGGTCTTAAGGATGTCTAATATGAAATTTACTCGGAGGTCCCACCGTGATCGCCATTATGTTAGCGTGGCGATGAGGTGGTAGATTCACTGGATATTATTTTAACAAGGGCTTCTGAATTCCTAAGGGATACTTAGATTGTCACTAACTCAGAAGGTCCCACTGTGATCGCCATTATGTTAGGTCCCCGTAATTTTCTAGATTGGTTGAGACACAAATGGACAGGGGTAACATCAAACTAAGATTTGGAATCCAAGGACCTAGCCTTCCTAGATTCAGAGAGGGATCTCTCTATTATGTGAAAAGATGTGAACTTGTTTGCCAATTAGGGTTGATTTCAGGTTAGTTATGAAATAGTTGGGTTTGTTGATTGTTTTTGGTTGGGTATGATGCTTAGGAAGACTAGATAGAAACAAGGAAAACTTCAAGTCATTGGGCAATGGAGTCTAACAAGGTCATGATAGGTTCATAAATGGATTAGGGAGTATTGTAGGGAAAATCTAGTTGGGTTGGTGGATCTTTGAGGTTTGAAGGATCATGATATGGACATTAATTTTGAGAAACAAAGTTTGACAAAGAGCATTGAAGAATTATTTATCCTATACTTTCAACTAAGGGAGTTAGAAGAATCATAAGCATAGAGAAGAAATCAAAGGTAGAGGAAACCCTACACTCTTTGATTCAGACTTAAAGCAAATAATTTATCCAAGACAAACATTCAAATGAAACACAGAAAGGCAAGAAACTTATTAAACTTTCATGGATTTCATTATCAAGAACAAAAAACATTAAAGATGCACAAATAAATACAATCATAGAAGGAGATAAACTCTGAATATCTAAGATTATAGCTATGAAGGTTCTTTGAAACAATTAGCTAAGAAAATACAAAGAGCATGATTGAAAAAACTTCTTTGACAAACCTACGTAATGGTGCTTTAAAGAGATGACTCCAAAAACAAAGTTTTTAATGGCAAAAAATATGCAGGGATAGCCATAAATAATGTTTGATACCAACTAATCTAAACCATTCAAGAAATAGACAAGCTTAGGAAATCCTTAGAGAGAAAAAGATGAATTCTCTAACATATCCTAGCAGAAGAAAACATTAAGGCAATGAAGAAAAAAAAGACCTAAGGTGCCATCATAAAACATGTCTTAGTCTAAATTATTTGTCCTACTGCAAAAGAGAAAATATGGAAAACATAATGAAACTCTAGAAAACATGAACAAAAGAGAAACACATCACCATCAACCAGGCTTATGGATCCTGCAAACAATCCTCTTCCATCAACAAACAAATCAGGGCATGCATGAGCTCCAAGACATCAATTATTTTCAAAACTCCAAGAGACTATGTATTACTTGAGTCAAATATGGAATTATTTTCCCAAGAAAATATTAAAAAATCATTTTTCCATCAATTTGTGTGTTTTGTTGACTTTTGGCACTTTTTGTCCTCTGTGTGTAGTGCCCTTTCAGCAGAAAATAGGTTCTGTTGCAGTTGAGTTTTGGATCCCTTCCTGGAATCATTTTTGGCCTCGTGATGGCTCGTTGGAAATATTGATGAGTCTATTTTCCAAAAATACTTGAGTTGTGCTGAATGAATTCCATTTACCTTCTCAAGAACTCATTCTCCCAACACTTCTCGGTGCGTAGCGCCACCTCCAACAGAAAATAGGCTCTGTTGTAGTCAAGTTTTGGACCACTTCCCGAGGTCAGATTTTGCTCTGTGATGGCTCGTAAGAAAGCTTGATGAGTCCTATTTCCAAATATGCCTTTTTTTTTCTGGATTCCATTTTCCTATCAAAAAATCCATTCTCCCAACACTGCTCTGTGCGTAGTGCCACCTTCATCAGAAAATAGGCTCTGTTGTAGTCAAGTTTTGGACCACTTCCCGATGTCAGATTTTGCTCTGTGATAGCTCGTTGGAAATATTGATGAGTTATATTTCTAGATATGCATTTTTTTTTTTGACTAGGTTCCATTTTCATATCCAAAAATTCATTCTCCCAACACTACTTGGTGCGTAGCGCCACCTTCAGCAGAAAATAGGCTTTGTTGTAGTCAAGTTTTGGACCACTTCCCAATGTTAGATTTTTCTCTGTGATGGCTCATTGGAAAGCTTGATGAGTCCTATTTCCATGTATACCTTTTTTTGACTGGGTTCCATTTTCCTATCCAAAAATCCATTATCCCAACACTGCTTGGTGCGTAGCGCCACCTTCAACAAAAAATAGGCTCTATTGTAGTCAAGTTTTGGATCACTTTTGATGTCATATTTTGCTCCATGATGGCTCGTTGGAAAGTGTGAATTTTTTAATTTTCAAAAATTCTTTTTGTTTTTCATTTGGTGTCCATTTACCTATTCAAAAACTGATTCTCCAAACACTGGTAAAAAAATGTTGAATGATGGTGCAGAAATGCAGAGTGCTGGTGCAGACCACTTTTGGATGCCTTCCTCAATTCAAAATTGAGCTCATGATATCTCATTGGAAATATATTTAAGTCTAGTTTTCTTTTGATTCATAAAGCAAGTCATTTGGACACTCCAGCTGTGAGAAAACATGATTTTCCCAAGGTCACTCCAACAGTGCAGAATTTCTCCCGTGACACCTGTATTTTTTGTATTTCTCCCAAACCATGATACTTGTGTAAAAATGAAGGAGGTTTTTCTTCTTGGGCCCATGATGGAAAAAAAAATCTCTCACTTTTTCCAAATTCATCTCTGTTTGGTCAAAAACATAGTTTGAAGCAAAATTGGCCCTAGGTGTGGCAAATGACTTGGTCCTTGGAATGAATTCTTAAAAAATGATGGAGGCATGATGTTTATGAGCTGGTATGGAATTATTATTGCTGACATGATCTACTAAATTAATCATTTGCTCTTGTGCCTCCTTTTCATATCAAACCCTAGCTTAGTTGGAAGAGGAGACTAGGGTTTGGTGTAAGGATTTAGGACTGCCTTGTAGAGGGAGGGGAATGAAGGGGTTAAGGGTTGTATAAATTCTTGGGGAAATTTTGGGGGATAGGGATAGATGTTATGGAGTAGGGGAAAGTGGAATTTCAGGAATTTAGTGAGGGGAAGGGGTCCAAAAGGTCAAAACACAGGCCTAGTCTTAAAAAGTGTCAATTTGTGGCAATAAACTAGGTTTTGTAGAAAAATGATGATTCTGAGGGATAGGAGTGATGGGAAGTGTTTATGGAGGTATTTTAAGGATAGGAGGAGGTGTAAGAGAATAAATATATAAGCCTTGTTTATTATTTAATCATGGAGGTCATGAAACCAAGAAAAATGCCCTTAAAAACCCTAGATAGACAATGGAGGAGTTTAGGCAAATAAAAAATAGTGGGCTGAGGCCAAAGGTGGCGAAACATAGTGATAATGAGTGGCATGAGCCCATTATGGGTCTTCTGGGATGGGTGAGCTGAGCTAGGCATGACAGAATGATGAAATAGTGAATATTTATCCTAAAGATAATGAAGGCCGTGAGATTTCTAGAACTCACAATGTTCATGAACTTTGTTTCTAGAAATATAGAACCAATACTTAATCATATTTAGATAGTGAAAATTATGGATGACTAAAATATTTGATAAAAATTTATTTAAATGATGTGAAATTTCAACGAATGCAAGAAATGGATATTATTTTCCTAACTAGTTAGTAGTTTATTTGTTTATGACAGATACTAAAAAATTAACTAATGCATTATTTACAAATAAAATATGTTGTGGAAGATAAAATTTAGGACCTATAAAATATATGCACACACATAAATACTGACAAAATTATTTGGTACCGAAAATTCCCCAGAAAAAACTGAAGGGAAAACTAGTGTAGAAGATCAATATGGAGATTAAAGTATCCTCTTCTAAAAAAATTGGCCTCCTTTGGCCTACTCGCACCCCTTTCTTGATGCTCACATTGTTAGTTGGAATTTTCCTCACAAATTATCTATTACTCCCTTGATCTCAGATTCTCTCCCTCTTCCTCAAATCCTTCCCTCCTTGATGTTGGGAATCACGATTATCGTTAGACCAAAACCTGCAGGTGCTTGTCAACGATTACATCGCCAAAGTTAAGGATCCACGAGAGGCAGTTAGTCCATGTTGCGAAACACACGGGGAGCGTTGCTTTATCAAATTTCCAACAATCTCCCCCCCAACGTGAGTCGGGAGTGTATCAAGTTCTCGACCTACGCTCTGATACCAAATTTAGGTTTTAACCTTGTATAGAAACTATCTACAAACAAACTCTTAAAATAGAAAATAAAACAATAGTGAGAGAATAAAATATAAAACAAATATACACAGATATTTTCCCCTAGATCCCAAAACTGGGAGTACTAGCTTGTAATAATCCCAAATGGGGAAGCAATAATATATGAACACAATAATGGAAAGAACAGTAAATAAATCAACAAACCATGATATGAGACAAATGTACAGCCATATTATTAAACATATCAGAAAATAATAGGCACAAGACCTTGAGGATCAAGTCACTCAAGCAATACAAACTAGCCTCTACAAGCAAAATATGCCAATACATGAGAAATAGCTGCCATACAAATTCCCTAAACTATAAAAAAATAGTTTTAGGGCATAAACTATTGCATAAATATGGATCAATGTAGATCTACTATTATATAGCTCCAATAATGCTAGGAGTGAAGATCTAGCCTCCTAGACACCTTTCCAAGAGAACCTAGGGAAGGGTTTCCAGAAATACACCCAAATAAAATGGTGATCTATAGCCCTAGGACTGAAGAGTCACTGAAAACTGAAGCTAATGAAATAGAAGGCTGAAATAATATGGATCTGATGTAGATCTCCTCAAGGGTCCCCTCCAATGAAAGGCTAAACCCTTCACCTATAGGAAAACACTCTAAAAGAGCCAATAGATCCTCCTCTGAAACTACACTTTAAAATAACACAATTCCCAGCTGAAACTACGCTGTGAATGATGAGGATAAGTTGGCCTAGTGCCAAATATATGAAATCCACACTGATATCCCAAGAGATGGAATCCTACCTCCTATGAAAACTATCTCAAAAAGTGGGTTTCTCAACCCTCCACTGCAACACCTTGCAACACAACAAAAATATGAACAAAAACTATGTTGTAGCTAAAGACTAAAGCTTGGCCATAATTCCAGATGTGTGGAAATGATAGATGATTAGTCTCCCAAGAGGCCTCTCAAGGGAAGAGGTGGGATTCCCGTTCGGGAACACCCTGTGCTAAACAACACTACAATCTTAGTGAAACAACTGAAGAGAGCACTAAAGTCTAAACAGACATGTCAAAATAATAATCATCCCCTCATATGGATGCCATCCTCTTCCTTATAAACAATGTGAGCCTTCTCACCTCGGGTCCCACTCATTAGGGTTTCCACCATCGTGCAATCAATCTGCCTCCAAAAATGCACTGTCCCACCCTTAATGCCACTCCTCCATAACAATGTTGTTTTATTTGGTCAAAGTTTATAAAGTCTTCATGATCCAGTCCCTTTTCACACCTAAGGGTCTTCAATCCAGCTTTTAGATGACCTCCCTTCACACTAGGAGTGTCTTTTATTCCTACTAAGGAGATTTATGGGTCTCCCTCCCTCTTATTCCTCTATCTAAGAGAAAAATCAAAATTTAATATTCCAATTAGCTATGTGCTAATTTAGGAATATTACAGTCCTCCCCTCCTAAATGTTTCCTGTCCTCAAGAAACTGTAAGGACAGAACTAAAATCATATTTTTGGCCAATGCAGGAATATGCAGAACATCACGAAGTGTTCTAATCCTTCCACCTTGTAGATTTAACTTGAATTTTTTGTGTTTGACGATTCTGGCCTTCCTATCATCTCCTAAGAAAACATCACCACCATTATACTTCTCATACTTGTAGAACCACTCCCTATGGGGAGTGAAGTGAAAGGATGCACCCGATTCAATCAACCATGCCTCATGATAAAAATGTGTACTTGAAGAAGAATCTAAATACACATCCTCACCTTCATTTGAGGTGGTTTTCACCTCTGCAAAAGGAGCATCATCAAATCATTTCCTTTCTCAAAAGCTTTAGATCTGCAGTCCTTTTTGAATTTCCCTTCCCTTCTGCATTTATAGCACACCTTTACAAGATCCCTTGGAGATTTAGATCTCCCTCTAGATTTAGATCTCCCACTTGAGAACTTATTTTGTTTCTGTTCAGGGATCAACCTCATATAGACAAGGCATCTCCATTTTGGCCCTCCATTTTTTTCGTCTTATTTCCTCCGACAGTAAGGATGAGAATATTTCATCAAAATTAAAGGTAGTTGTATTGATACCTATTGAAACAACCATACTATACCAAAAATAAGGTAGAAAACACAACAAACCAATGCACTTATCTCCATCTGATATTTTAATATCAACATATGAAAACTGACTTACCATAGTATTGAAGGCGTTCAAATTATCTGTCACTGAGTCTCCATCCTTCATCCTCAGGTTATACAATTTTTTCTGTAGGAACAATTTATTCACTAGAGACTTAGATTGGTATATAGTCCCTAACTTGTACCAAAAATACTTCATCGTAGCTTCCCCAGATACAATCAACAATATCTAATCTGAGATACACAACCGTATTGTGCTCTTTTCCTTCCAATCCAACTTCATCCAGTCTTCATATGACATTGTCGTTGGTTTAGTACTTGGATATACCATGATATACTAATATTTATCTACTTGCAGATCCTCCATCTTGAGCTTCCAAAACTCAAAACTCTGACCATTAAATTTCTCGATGTTTATCTTTCCACTGCTCACCATCTTCTTTCACCTCAAGAATTGATCCCGAAGATCTCCCACTAAACAAGGTCTACCACAGGACTGAGAAAAAACCCCTCAGCAGCAAATGCATCCCCTTGAATATACTACAACTCTAATACCTCTTGTTGGGTATCACAATTGTTGTTATACCAAAACGCGTAGATTTTAGTCAACGACCACATCGCCAGAGATAAGGATCCACGAGAGGCGGTTAGTCCATGTCACAAAACACACGAGGAGCATTATTTTATCCACTGTCCAACACCTAAATCACTGTGCACTGATAATTTCACACTTCCTTTCTCTCATAATTGTAAATTGTGTCCATCTCCAACCCCATTGAATTGCTCTTATAATCTCTTAAAGGAGCATCAATGACCAATATCTAATTGTGATCGATGGATAAGATCATCTTATAATTGATCTAAATTATTTTCTAGAAGTCTCTAAAGCATAAGTCAATATCCTCAATTAATTCCTTTTACTTAACCAATTTTTTTATGTTAGACTTAGAAAATATTTAAATGATGAATAATTAATTTAACTAAGGCATTTTGCACAATTTTTCTCGCGAATTGTTTTTTGGGTTTTGGATATCTCGTGTTCCTTAGCCTCTTAGACACAATCGAGAATGTAAAACCTATTTGATGCTACCATTTCATCCAAAAAATAACAAACAAACCAAATTTCTAATGATTTTGAAGTGGGATTGATACTAGAAAAATAATACTTGCCAAGGTTTGGAAAATGGGGTAGCAAGCTAACTGGGCTTGATTATGGAGAAAAATCCATAGTTAAGCACACTTAATTTAAAGGAATCTTGGGATGGTTGAACTACTGAGAATTCATACTCTTAGTGCAAGCCTTGGAGGAGATGGTTTATCCTATACGACTTATTTCAATAGTATCAATCCCATTTTTTCACTCCTTTGAGCATCACTCAATGCAACAAGTATTATGTGTACTACTCAAAATCATGAGAAATGTCATGAATTGAGAGTAATACTCATGGATATGGTCATATATTAATGAATTTCTTTATGAAATTAATCTTGAAAATTATATCTAATAGTTACATTATGAAAGGCCTATGCTTAAGTATAATTTTATTTTTCATGTATTTTTGAACCATTGTTGGGACAGGGTCCCCTAAGGGAAAATTTTTGTATAATTTTGAGCTAAATTTTGTGAAACGCGTTACGTGCAGAAGTTAAGGGGAATTAGGGTGGGTCAAAGCCCCTTTATCATTGTAATGGGTAAAAAGGGAAGCCATGAGTCTCAAACCACGGTTTGAGACCATGGTATGTGTGCATCAAAGACTTATAAATATGTAAGAGTCGAGTCGAGTAAGATATCTCAATAGATCGATAGATGTTTTTTCTTATGAATTCTTTGATCTAAGTTTTGGGTAATTCTTTCTGGGTAGAAAGGCTTATGATGGTTGTGTGCACAGATACCTAGTCCTGAGTTGTGTCACGGTCTCTGCTACTGTGTGCGTAGACCAAAAATTCTGATGCAATTTCTATGTGTTATGCATGATTATGTTTCTTATCTATTAATATGTGTTTGTTGAATGTGTATTTATCTAAGTTACTTATTTGTTGAAAATATATGTATTCGAACACATATTACTTTTATTTTAAGGGATTTTACTGGAAAACTATCTGTGTGATCGTGCAAGTGCTATTGCTACTATGATAAGTTAGATCTGGTTGAGAGATAATAATATGTCTACACATATTTGTTAAAGGTTTTTATTAGCGCTTTGATCTGATTTCTTCTGAAGTCTCATGTATTAAGTATGAAAAGTAAGGGTAAAACACATATCAAATGCTCCCTCAAAGTGCAGAAAGATGGTTCCATCACCCCCCATACTGCTTCGGGTGAGACTCATGTATGCACAAGCAGATCATTACCGAAAGGGCCAGTAGTTGAAGGGTTTTTTTTTGTTGCACAAAACATTCTAAACCTGGGTCAGGACCCCTCAAGCCAAAAAATGTTTTTTTTGCTAGGACCGGGATCTGTTGAGGGAGATTTATGTTGTGGCATCTGACAAAGAACAAACTACAAGATTGGATTGATAAGTAGGTGCGTGAATTTGCAATCCAATAAAACTAAAGCCCTAAATTATCTGTTGAGGATTGGGAGCAAAGGTATATCTATACAGAGGTCCACAAAATTTTATTTTCTTCCTTTGCGACCGAGTTACACCAATGGTCATCTCGGCTAACTGAATTTTAGACCTATGCAAAGGATGACAAGGTCACCAGGTGGAATCCTGAGCTGGTTCAACAGTTGGAGAAATATAGCAATAAAATTACTCATGCAATAGATGATTGGATTGATAGCATTTTGAGTGGGTTTATGACCAAATTTTCTATTGATAATTTTTTATCGTATTATGAAGCTGAAAGGAGATTTTTCAAGGGCCCTAAAGGTAAATTTCTGTGCTCATTGAAACTATGGATTAAAATGATTTTATTTGAAAAGTATATTATGTGCATCCACATTGAGTGAATGTCCCGAAGAGTTCAGAATACATGCAGTGAAAAAATTACAGAGTAGATCTAAAAGAGGGTTTTGTTTATAGCCCTCTCAAAGGTAAATATGACAGTGACAAGGAGTCTAAAACAAATAGCTCGGGCGAATCCGCGCTCTTAGAAGAAGAGGGATTGCAATATCAAAGGATTTTTGGGTTGTTGGCCTTAATTCAGATCCCATCCACTTCACTCCCAAATTCAACTCACTCTAACAAGTCATCCACTCCACCTCCACCTCCACCACTAGAAGTCGATATGGCTACTTCCATCAAGTTGCATAATTTCAAGGGTGTTGGAAATGAATATGTTGACCAGTTTTGGTTCTTCACATATGTTGTGTGGACAACATAGCAGATCAATAATGATAACGTTAAGAAAGTGCAGTTGGCTAATTCATTTCAAGAATGCGCATTGGATTAGTACCTAAGGTATATGCAACCAACCCTAATGCAACGGTTGACGAGCTTAAAACCACATTGTAGGAGAAGTTCAAAAATCCAAAATCGTACTCTCAATGAGTAACCAAATTAAAGGAGATTCACCAATAAGTGAATGAATCTGTATGGGAGGTGGATCAATGATTGAAGTGCACCATCAGATATGGAGGATTTACTATCGATGACATGCTACACAAAGAATGGTTTATTACTATGTTTCTGTCGCATCTGCACTAGTCCTTAAACCAACAGAAGATTGCGACACAGGTTGAATCTATGGACATCACCATGAAGTTAGAAGCTTCACTTGTACTAGCCACACAGGTTGGGGCTCACCAAATCCAAAGCCAATTAGCTAAATTGCACTTAGAAATAAAAAATCTGTGAAAAGAGAAGGAGAAGGATGTGTACGCAGGTGTATAGTGCACATGATGTAAAGTTGAAGGGCATCACATAGATCAATGTCCTTTATGTTGTTATCACTCTGAAAATTCCCAAGAGTTGTTATGTGCGTTAAAAATATTTATCAAAGCTAATTATCAACCACTTTTGGAGATTAGGATCTAGCCTTCCTAAAATTAGAGAGGGCTCTCTCTTAATGTTTTAACTTTGTTGTTTTAATTGATTTTAGGCTGGTTATGTATGCTTAATTGGATTGGTTTTGATTTGTTAGTGGAATTAATGATTTAGATGAATAGGTGCCTTTCCATTTTGCATTGGGCTATGGAGTCAATATAATTTGAAAAAATAACATAATCAAATTATAAAGGAAGTGTTACAGGGCAGGATAGGTGAGCAAAATTAGATCTCAAGGCTAAATTGTGAAGTGATTTTCAATCAGGATCAAGGAGCAATTAAGAATTCCTTAAACTAGATGATGAAGGAAGGTGAAGGAGGTCAATCAGGATCAGAGGGAAATTAAGAATTCTCTAAGCCGGATATCAGAAGAAAACATAAAAATGTATAACATTTCAAACCAGAGTGTATATTTTAAACAAATTCTATAGTAAAATTCCTGTTATAACATTTAAACTTAGAAAAGAACATGAACAATTGAAATGTATACTTCACTGAGATATCTCGACACATGAATCCTGTAAAGAAATTCCTTTATTACTTGTCCTGTCTGTCAATGGGAAATGGTACAATAACCCTTAGGTAGTAGATCAGTCAGCTATGGAAATATTCAGAAATCCACACTTGATACTTCAAATTGATGAAGTATTTATACAACATATTACAAAAAATTTCTTGTCAAATGACTAGGATTTATTCTAGGAAATTAAATTTCTTTATGAAAAAATATAGTGACACCTATTAACTGATTGAAATTTGTTCCTGTTTTCTTTGATTGTTGTTACTTGTATCTTTAATATTTCTTTCTTTCACGTTGTTTTCTCTTTCACGTTGTCTGCTCTTTAAATTGTCTGCTCTTTACCTGTCATAATAAACCACACCATTTTTCCCACGTTTCTTCATCTAGAATCTTTATCTTCATCATATTCCAGTAAATTTCATCTGCTTCTAAATATTTGGTAAACGTGGGCTTGTTCACAAAAAGGTGATTTACCTCATGCTGGAGGTAAAAGAAATTTTCTAAACTTTGAAGGAGCACTTTTCTTGTTGGTATGCCCTTCATTGATGAACTGTTGGAAGTTTCGTTGGCTAATTCCCTCATCTTCTTATCATAGTCTTCATGCCTCATGAGTTTATCATTGATTACGAAAGGATTAGGCTGACCCTTCTGGCTTAATACATCAAACTTGTTCATAAACCTATTCACTGCAAGTTCCATTGTTTGACATTTTTCCTCAAGCTGTGTCGTTAGATTTCTCTTGGAAATCACTTTCTTCACCTCTAAGATAGTTTATGTTCTATCAATTATCCCTAATTGTTCCAATTCATACTTGGTTTTAGAATTTAGGAATTTTATTATTTCAAAGGCTTCTTTTGGTTTCTTTCCAAGATTTTCTTTGGCCTTTTGAATTGCATTATCAGTTTCCTTTACCAAGTCATTATGTTCAAATATGATCTGTATAGAAGGTCAAATATCATTAACTGAGTAATGATATTGGTCCACAACTGTTGTTTTTCTTGGGCTAAGGGTTCTTTTAGTGATAGCTCCTTATCTACCTTATGGATTATTTTAGTCAATCTATTGGCCTTTTGTACCTCTGCCTGATGCATTACTTCTGCCAATTTCTTGCCATCTTATAAAATTTTCACTTGTTCTTTGAGCTTATTGATCTCAGTATTTTGAATGGACATATCTTCCATTTCTTTGATCAATGTGCTAGCCTCATCAATGGGATGGGATGTTGGTATTGCTGATGTTGTTGCTGATGTAGTTGTTGGAGCTGCTGTTGATACTGGAGCTATTGTAGAAAATTGAGCTAATGTAGAAGCTATAGGAATAGTAGTAATGGGAACTACTTCCATGATGGCTTGCTTTTCCTGCACAATTTTTTCCATTTTTTTTCAGTTGAGATGTCAATTGAATGATGAGATTCATCATTTCATCCTTTTGATTATCATTTTCCAAAACCTCCTTGGTTTGTGGATGCTCTGTAGTTGGTAACTTCAGCTATATCTTCAGTGCAACTATGTCCGCATTCTTATTTTTTATTAGTTCTTCTAATGCTTTGATATCTTTTGGATTATAACCAACTTCCATTACCAAATCCTCAAGTGACTTTATCCTGTTACCTTAGCTTGTGATGAAGCTTTCTCTAGCTTTAACTGTGTCTTTATATTTTCTAGAGAATTATGTAACTTCTGGACACTTAAAGCTTTGTGTGTCATGGTGGAATAGATCATTTCTCCTACCTGTTTATGAAACTCAATCTGGTCAATGGGATGTACATCTTTGGAAAGAACTTCAAAGGTTGTATATTTATACTCTTTTGATGTTTTTAGGGCCTGCACTTTTGGCTGTAGAAATTTCATTTGCATCTTCCTTGTTTTGAAGTCAAAAGTTGAAAGCAATCTATTCTGGTCACTGGGAGTTTGCTTCCAGTACTGTGCATATGTTACAAAATTTAATTCTTCATTTCTGATTTTAATCTCTTTGTATTTCTCCATTATATCTTAAAATTTCTCCACTGGTTTTTTGGATGATGAAACCTCTACACTATTATGTTTCTGAATGATTTTTGCACTGGAGGTTGATGGTAGATGTGTTTCTTTTGAAAGTGTTGGAGGTGCATCATCTCTGACAACAATATTTGTTTCAATGGTTTCAATTGTTTCAATTGTCTCTTCCTGCTCTATCATCGGATTTAGTTTTTTATTCTTTCTATACATAAGCTTTAATTTAGCATCAGAAGTATTTTATGTAGAATAAGAGCCTTCCTCTCTTTCCCTCTTTGAATTTATGTCCTATGGGGTTGGAGTAAGTAGGATGGAACTAGTATCAACCTATTTCTCCAGCTCCTGTGTTAGGTCCCTTTAATTTGGCAGATTGGTAATGACCAAATAGACAAGGGTAACATCAAACCAAATTTGGAGTCCTAGGACCTAGCCTTCCTGGACCTAGAGAGGGCTCTCTCTAAATTTTTATAAAAGATGTGACTTGTTTGTTTTAATAAGCTGATTTTAGGCTAGTTAAAGTGATTAGGGTTTGTTTGTTTTGTTTGTTTGGTCGGGTAGGTTGTCAAGTAGAGCAGATAGAGTAAAAGGAATTCAAACCATTGGGCTATGGAGTCTTTGAAAGGCCTAAAAAGGACAACAATGAATCAAGGGTGTTTCATAGGTCATGTTAACAAAGCCAAATGGATCTTAGTAGCTTATGTGAATGAAGTGAAAATTAAATTTGTGAACATAGTAGGTTTAAAGGGAAATTAAGGATCCTTTAACAAATACTATAACAAGAAGGGCTTTAAAGATCACTATGCTTAATAAATAACCAAAGAATAGGGCACACCATAAACTTCTCTAGTCAAACTTCACCAAATAAACTTCAAAACAACAATCCCGCAAACCCTAGAGAGTAGGGAACTCCTAATTTCTCTAGTTATTTACCTTTAGTGAAAGAAAACATGCAAGGTAAAATATTAATAATTATTAAAGAGAAGAGAAATCCTAAATTCCTTAATCAAATTGTAAAATAACTTCAAAGTGACTATTCAAGATGGACAAAAGGACAGGGCAAACCATAAACTTCTTCAGCCAAACCCTAATTAGTGAAATTCAAAGAAAAGGCCTCAAAAACAATGTTTTAAGCTACACCAAAGGACAGGGCATACCATAAAATTCTTTGGCTTGACTCCATTAAACCATTCTTAATACAAACAAGATGAGTGGAACTAGAGAGCAATCAAGAATTCTCTAATATGACCTAGCAGAGGAAAAACATTAGAGCAATAGAAGCAGACAGACTTAAGGTGCCTCTAACAGCATATCTTAAGCTAAATTTTCTACTCTATTGCAAGAGAAAGATGCACAATATGGAAAACATAAGAAGAAAAGTACTGGGTTAGAAAAACAACACCATTAACCATGTTCATGAATCCTGCAAATGTGCTTGCTCCATTGCCATTCAAATCAAAACATACACACAACTCCAAAGCCAATTTCTTCACAACTCCAAGTCTATGATGTTGAGCTCAAAAATCAACCAACAACCAACAAGAGGATTACATGCAGTATTTAACTGCCAAAATGGTGAATTAAACCCTATATAGGGTTTTAGAAGTCATTAATTACATATTAAATTCATTTTACCATTGAGACCATGCAAGGCCCAAGGCACAAATATCCCAAACTCATTGAATGCAAAAATAACTTCTAACATAACTCCTCAACTAATTTTAGAGATATTTTTCCTTTAAGCCCTCAAAATATATTTTTTCAATAAATTTCATGTATTTTTTTGACTTTCTGGAAAGGGCCTAGCGCCAAGGTACAAGGGTGCGACGCCAAGCCAAGGGCGCAGTGCCAAATCTGGAAAAATCATCTGTTTTGCAGCTAAGATTTGGAGGTCTTCCCGGTGTCCAAATGAGCTCCATGATAGCTCATTGGAAGGACTGTCTTGTCTAGTTTCCAAATATGCCTTTAGTTTATAGATTAGTTTCCATTTTCATAGCCAAAAATTCATTTTCCAAACACTACTCAGGGCGCAACGCCAGTGCTGAAAAGAGGGTAGAAAGGTGATTTTTAGGTGGTTTTTGGAACTTTTGGAGGACCATTTTTGCTCCAAATGAGCCAAAATTTTATGTGGGTGATGTTCTTGCCATCAGGATCATGAAAATGATGAGTTTTCCCTACTTGAGTGCCCCAAAAAAGAGCGCATTTTGGCCCTTTTTTTTGCAAGCCAAATAGTCAAAATTTCAAAATTTACAAAAAGATTCCAAAAATGGATTTTGTGTTGCTGATCATGTTTGGGAGGCTTGGAGGGATACACCCGCAAGGATGTTGAGCTTTTCCTTCTCCTTTGCCTCATTTTGTGCTTGAATCTTGGCAAGGGCTCTTTTGAGCTTAGCCCTTGCAATTCTGTTCCTCAAGGCATAATGCCTTAAGATCTTCTTCTGCAAGTCAACGTTTCTCTTTGCTTTCTCAAGTTGATCCTCTAGGTGCACATTGGATCTCTCTAGCCAAGATTCTCTGTCATAGTTGATATCCATGGCAAGCAGCTCACTTGGAGTGAGCTGCTCTGTCAACTCTGTCTCTTTCTCTCTTTCCCGGGCTAAAGCGTTCTTCAACCTGTTGGGGTTCCCATGTTTTGGCAAGGTTGGAAATACCAAAAGATGAGAAAACATCAAACCAATTTCAGACCTCAGGATCTAGCCCTCATGGGTCCAGAGAGGGATCTCTCTATATGAGCAAAGGTTTTATGTCCATGAAAGCTCGAATTTTAAGATGTTAGGCTAGTTATAGGCACAAGGTTTGTTTGTTTGATTTGTTGTTTGGTTGTTGGTTATCAGGAAAGAAGGGTTCAATGTAAGACAAGGATGAGCAAAGAGGGGTAGGTAGAGGTGAGGTAATCTAGGAAATATTCAAAACCATTGGGAAATGGAGACAGGAAAGGATTTACTTGCTAATCAATAGGCAGGCTTTCAATTGGGCTAGTCATCTAAAACATAGGATCTTAAAGATGATTATGTGATATGAAAGGTAGAAGAGGAGGAGATAACACAGATTAAGAGGACAAAGTTAAAGACCAGTTGGTCGCACAAGGATCCCAGTGGACAGGGCTAACTCTAATCCCCAGTGTTCCCAAATCTTCCAACTAAATCCATAACAAGAAACATCTAAGAACTGAATTCATTTAATTCATACATCAGAGAGCAGGAAATAACATCCACTACACTGGTTAAACCAACTGAAATAATTTCTTAGAAAATACATTCAGAAGAGAAGCATTAATGGCAAGGAGAGAAGAAACATAGGGTACCTAACAAGGGTAAATCCTATGCCAATACTCTGATGCAAGCCAATAGAAATGAAATGAAATGAATGTAAAAACAAAGATAGGAAAAAATCACCACTGCTTCAGATCAGGATCCAAAGAAATGTGCTTGTCATATTAAATAGAAATACCAATCAAGTACAACATTTCCAATAGCTGAATTCTCAGTCTGAAATCATCTTCCTCAACCTATCTTACACTTTACACAGAGACTGTGTCTCAAAAGAAACTACTTGCAGTTCTCTGATAACTGATCAACAAAATTTACAATGAGTTTCTTCATGAATTTATAGCTCTGGAGGAGCAGAGGGGGTAGGTGAAAAACTAAATGCAGCATTAAAAATTTTAAGGAAAGAGGGCCGAAGCCCATTCTGTTTAAATCTTGTGCATTAATCTCTGGTGTTTTTGGGTGAACGAATGATCTTCTTCAGACTTCAGATTACTCTGATATGACTCTGACTGCAGTACTGTGTAGTACTCTGGTGCATAAAAAAAATGACTGAAAGGACTGCCATGCTTGTGAAACAAATGCCCTGGTAGCTTTGGACTGTGGTTAGGGCGGAAATCTTCAGGAACACGGTAAATAATGAAAATGATATGGTCACTTCATCCTTTGGGACAATCTGCTGATGTGAAACACTGATATACATGAATTTCTGTGTGTTGTACCTTTTGCATGATCCATGGGGTCATTGATCTGGTGCTTTGCCTCCAAACCGCTGTATTAAGGCTCAAGACCTTCAATGCTGAATGTTGAAATCCTTGATCATTAGCTGGTTTTTCTCAACCGCTCCATAAATTTCTTGATCTGCAAAATCTGGGCTTTAATGGCGCCAGATGGGTTTTTTGCGGAGATTGAACTGTCCTTGGATAATATTTATGCTGACGCTACCTTTATGAGTATCCCTCTATAGTACCAGCTTCCAGATTTAATTCTGTCTGTGCAGCACGCCATTGAAGTAGTACATATGAACCATGGCGGTTTTTTGCCTTTGATAGCCCTGCAAAATATGAACACAGGTTAAGAAAACAATGGGGGGTCGGATGATGTGGATGACTGTGAGGATGACAGTGGGACTGTAGAAAAATGACGAAAAATGTAGAGGAGTGGTGGAGAAGTACTCTGGTGGAAGGTTGGCAGAGCGCAAAGGAAAATTAACGTAAAAACCTCAATATTGACCCTTTGAATGAATATATAAAACGAGAGGGGCGAATGTACGGTGAGACACGTGGAGGTGACGTGGCAGGACCGAGTGACGACAGAAGAGTCAACAGCAGGACAAAAAATCTGGGCCGTCGGATCTGAGAGGAGATCGACAGTTGAACATGTGGCGGAGGACGACGAACAGTGGGCCAGGAGTACGGTGACCATGGGTTAAAACCCACGCAACTTCGCGAAGTGAAAATCGTTGGATGAGGCACCCCAGATCTAACGACTGACGGCGATATCGCTGCGCGTCCTGTATCGAAAGATAACTTGCGATGGGAAAGCAGTTTTGGAATCGTACAGGAGCCACGCGTCGAATGCTGTATGGAATCGCTGGGCAATGGGAGAAAACCACCTACTGCCCCAATGTGGTGCGATAGATACCACTGGGTTTTGGATAGTGCGCGGCAGGGTCCAGAGGGATAGGTACACTTCGAACTGTCAGATCTGCGGGTGAATGGACGACGATTGTGCGGTCGGGGGGTTTGGACGGAGAAACATGGGCGCTGTGGAATTAACGACTGCCATCCGATCTAGAAGATCGACGGCTAGGAGCGCTCCTGATATTCATTAGAGATTAGTGCCCTTCAGGTCAGCGCTTGGTCATAGCGCAGGGTTCTGTGGGGGAAAGGTGCGGGGGCTAGGCCAAACAGGGGCTAGGCCTAGACTATGCAGAAAATATGGTTCTGGCTCGTTTTTAAATCATTTTAAGGCCAACCAAGGGAAACGATAGAGGAATGAGGGGGATTTTGGGAAGTTTTAGGAGAGTAAGGGGAAATTCAGGGGGAACAAAGGGGACTTTGAAAAAAGGAACAAAGGGGTGAAAATGAAGCATTTTTCAAGGGTATAAAGGTCAGAATAAAGCCTTTAGGAGCATAATTCTTTATCAGCAAGGCCTATTGACTCAGAACGGCAGAGGGAAACAGTCACAAGGCAGGGAACCTGAGAAGGCTACAAGGATGATGTGTTTTCAAGGGAAATGCATTCCTTGCAGGCTTACAAAACAAACTAGCCCCTTGCTTGCTTGTCAAGGAATTTATAAGGGGCTAACAGTGGCTCTACATGGGGATGGCTTCTTCTTGAAGGAGTCAAGAATTCGGAGAATAGATCTTTGGTGTAGGCCAGGTGCCTGCTGCTTTACACATCCCTTTCTTTCTTTAGCTCAACTGCCACAATATGAAGACATCAATTTAGAAAAAAACTTTCCCAATCAATCTACCTACCCACACAACGATCCTAACACTTTTTCTTCTTTATGGGGTGCATTTGAGCTAGCAGACCCTTACATCATTTTATTTTTGCAAACAGAAAATAAAAGTATTCTAAATCTACCCTTATTTCTCCATGACGCCAGATTAGACTGTTGGTCTCATATGTTTCTCTACCTAATCTAATGTCTGCTGGGATTAAACTGTCCAACAGATTCCTTCTCTACATTCTAAGGCAGAAATTGAAAAACAGTCACGCCAGGATTAGACTGTCTGACTTGCTGTGAGTCCAAGGCATAAAGGCCATTGCACATGGACAGAAAATTGTAGAACATTGAAAACAAAACTGTGAAGGCTTGAAATCTGAAACTTGAAGTGTCCTTCTTCTCTTTGTGACTCAAGTTTTGAGCATGTTAGAGTCAGTTCCTTTCTTCGTCTCAGCTCTGGTTTTGGGCATGTTAGAGCTGATTTATTCTTTCTTCTTTGCTGGTCTAGATTTTGAGCATGTTAGGACCAGCTGCTTTTCTTTCTTTGGCTCAGGTTTTGAGCTTATTAGAGCCAATCCTTTGCACATCAGAGGTTCATGTTTTGAGCATATTTGAACCTCTCTTTTCCTCTGTTTTTCGAAAAATTTTCTCTTTTTCTTGAAAACAAAAACTACAATGGTATGTACAATGGAATTTAAACTGGAAATTGAAAATCAGCAGAAGTAGTGTTTGAGAATCTTGCCATTGACAGGACCCCCAAACAGCTCTGTACCATCTAATTATTGTAGGAAGAAGGCATTTGGACCCACAGTGGCCTGGATGATGTATGGACCTTGCCACAAACTGTCAAACTTGTTGTGCTTTCCTTTATCTTCTCTTCTTGAGTCCCACTTCAGAACTTTATCCCCAATTTTGAAATCATCAGCTTTGGCTCTTTTTTCAAACAAACTCTTTATGTTTTCCTGAATTTTGACTGATCTGTTGTAGACCTCTTCCCTTGTTTGCTGGAGATGAAGTGTTTGGTTTATCCTTCTCACTATACTGTCTTCTTCTGTTTGAATCTCTTGGACCAACTTGATCACTGGTACCCCAAGGCTGGTAGGGAACATTGCTTCTGTACCATAGACAAGATGAAATGGTGACATGCCAATGGAATTCTTTGCTGTAAGCCTGTCAGCCCACAAAGCATGTACTAGCTTGTTATGCCATGAATTTTTGTTCTCTTCCAACAACTTCTTGATGATGGTCACCAGGCTCTTGTTGGATGATTCAGCTAATTCGTTACCTTGAGGGTAATAGGTAGTTTAATGACCGAGTGCTATTTGATACCTGTGACAAAAATCAACCATTTTCTTGGATCCGAAAGCAGTAGCATTATCAGCGATTATTTTCCTTGGGCAACCAAACCGAGAGAGGATGTGACCTTCTAGGAAACTAATGATGACTGAATCTGTGGCATTCCTAGTGGGTATGGCTTCTATCCACTTAGTGAAGTAGTCGGTGGCTGTTAGGATCCATTTGTGTTGTGCAGAAGAATTAGGGTGAATCTCCCCTATGAAATATAGGCCCCATTGCAGAAAGGGACCTTCAACAGTGATGGGTTGTAGAGGTAAGGGAAGGAGTTTTCTTTTGCCTTCAAAAATCTGGCATTTGTGGCAGGCAGTTATCATCTTATGGGTATCATTGAAGAGTGTGGGCCAATAATATCCAGCTCTGAGTATTTTGTTTGGAGTGGCTTTCCAACTCAGGTGGCCTCCACATTCTCCAGCATGGAATTCTTGTTTAATCCTTTCTGCCTCGCTTTAAGGCAAACATCTAAGAAATAGGCCATTTGGGTTCTTCCAGTATAAGTAGTTATTCAATATGCAATAGCTCTTAGCTTTTAGCTTTAAGAATCTGGCCTTGGTCTTTGATAGTTCAGGAGGGGCATTGAGGTGTGTAAGCACATACAGGATGTCAAAATACCAAGGAGAGATCTGAAAATTTTCCTCACTAGTGGAATCAGGAAATTCCTGTTGCTCATCCAAGGTATTTATCATGTTAATGTCTAGGGCTTGTAAGCTTGATTCAACCATCAGTTGTGATAAGCCCTGACCTTTAATTAGTTTGGTGGGTTTTATCTCAAGGTCATATTCTAAAATCACAGCAATCCATTTGCCCCTCTTTCCATCAGGATCTTGGGACAATATATCTTTGACTATGATGTTGGGCACATAAGCTATGGTGTGAGAATGCAATATGTACACCATGAAGACTTTCAAGGCCTTAATCAGAGCATAGGCCTGTTTTTCCATTATGTTGTATTTCAAGGGTGCATCCCTTAGTGCTTTGCTAAAAAAGGCAATTGGCTGTTCCATTCCCTCTATGTTTTTTTGCAGCAAGACTGCAGCTATGGTATGCTTGGAGGCAAATGAAAAAATCAGGAAATCCTTTGTGAAATATGGGCTGATCAGAACAGGAGCTTGGGTGAGTGCAAGTTTTACTGATTCAAACGATTTTTTAGCTTCAACAGTCCATTTAACTCCTTCACCTTTCTTCAGCATGTTAGTCATATTCCTAAGGTGTTCAACTAGGTTGGGAATAAATCTCCTAGGGAAGTTTATTTTCCCAATGAAGGACTGTAATTATTTGATGCTTCTCGGGTGTGTGATTTGTAGTATCCCCTCAACTCTCCGTGGGTATATCCTAATTCCATTTTCAGATATAATGTGGCCGAAAAGCTTTCCTTCTTGCAGCCCAAATACAATCTTTTTAGGATTCAGGGACAGACCAAACCTTCTACATTTTTCAAACATTTTCCTCAGATGTTTCAGATGCTCTTCTTCAGTCTTGGAAAAAACTTATATATCATCTAAGTAAATAACAATGAAGAGCCCTATCTCATCTGAAAAAGCTATGTCCATTGCTCTTTGGAAGGTTGCACCAGCGTTCATCAATCCAAAAGGAATATTCACATACATAAAGGTACCCCACAGAGTGGTAAAGGTCGTTTTGAGTTGGTCTTCTGGGATTACTAAGACTTGGTTGTATTCTGAAAAACCATCTAACAAAGAAATCCTCTTTGAGCCCACTACCTTTTGAAGAATATGTTCCATTTTTGGCAAAGGGTAGTTGTCTTTGAGTGAGGCTCTATTGAGATTTCTGAAGTCTATACACAACTTGATTTCCCCTATTTTCTTTCTCACAGCCACTAAGTTTGATACCCAATCAGAGAACCTCACAGGAACTATTATGCCCGCATCATACATCTTCTTAATCTCTTTTTCAACTACAGGCAATTGTTTTGGATTGATTCTGCGAAGTTTTTTTCGGAAGGGATTCTGATTTTATTTCAAGGGTATTTTGTGCTGAATGATGTTTGTGTCATAGGCCTTTAAGTCTTCATAACTCCAGGCAAACACATCAATGAATTCCTTGAAAAGGTCAATGTATTTTTTCTTCATGTCCGCAGGTAAAGACTTAGCCAGTTTAATCACTTTGGGCTCATCTTCAGTGCCTATGTTGCATTCTTCCACGTCAGAGCCTACATGTTCTATAGTGGGATTTTTTGCTACATCATCAAAGTCAAAAAGGTCCTCTAAGGGTGCCAGGCCTCTGGGTATATTCTTATCTTTGGCTTGCAACACCTCCACTTCTTCACTATCTTCTTTTTCACATTTTCTGTCTGGATTTCCAATCTGTTCATTTAAAGAGTTTATTTCTATGCTACAGGGCATTTGTTCCTCATCTGAGGATTCTTCACTTAGGCAGCTACTGTCAGATTTGGAGTCTGAATCAGAAAATTCAAACTCATTTCTGCCTAACAGGAAATCTTCGATCTATTTATCTCCCTCAAAGACCTACCAGTATTTTTCATTATCCGGCACTGTAGGTCTAAATTTGGTCTGTATGATAATTCGTTGGTCGATTGGGGTCTTAGGGTATGAACTAGCTAGGCAAGCTAGTCCGTTTGCAATAGAATTTTGACTCCTAGGAAAAAACACTAATTCCCATTCAAAAAAAGTTTTAAACAAATCCATGGTGTCATTCCTATATGCTCTCAGTCTAGGATGTTTCGCTATATATTCACCATTCACCTGTTTAATAATCAGCCATGCACAGTTATCTTACGGGCCCCTAATTTTCTCAAGAGGTTCAAGCCTAGGATGAGGGCCTTGTATTCTGCAACATTGTTTGTACATTTGAAGTGCAGGTTGCAGGAATGGCTCTCTGCGTAATCACTCTCTGTGTTATGTATCCACACTCCTTCCCCAGCCATTCTTCTTGTGCAGGACCCATCGAAACTCATTTCCCACAGGGGTTCACTCTTGTTTTTGTTATCCTCCCTTTGCTCTGGCTGTACTTGTGTTCGCCATTATGTTGCATTATGTATTCACATTTCACACTAGGTCAGGTCATGTCTTTTTCGTAAGGTGTGTGGAAATCATATAGGTGGTAACTGGGGCTAGTCGATCACATTCCCTCGTTTTCCGGTTCACTTGATTTTTGCTTCAATGCACCGTTCAAAGTTTTTCTGTGTCTTTCTCCTCTCGAGTTCCTTCAGAGTAGCCATTATGTTAAAGTCCATGGCCTCTGTTTCCTCGCTTGTGTCTCTATTTTGGGATGTAGAATCTTCTAAGGAATCATCATTACAAAGGATGAAGGAGTCGAGGTCTGTATGTACAGAGTATAAAGGAGAATTTTCAGGCTTTTCAGGGCTACTAACCAGGAATTTCATTTGTGCTTCCCTGTACAGTCTTCTAAGTTGACCAAAGATTGGGATTGTGGCATAAGCCCCATCCATATGCATTGTTCCTTGCAGCTTGGCTCCCCATGATCTTGATAATAACATGCCGTATTTGGGAGGCACATCTGCCACAACAACATCCATGACCATGAATTTTGCTGGAATACGGGCAAGGCTCACACATAAATCTTTGATCAGGCTAAGACACTTTACTCTACTAGAGTCAAATGAATATAGGTATTTATAGGGACGGGTTATCTCCAGGCCTAATATTTCCATCACTACTTTAGGCATCAGGTTGTGTGATGCCCCAGAATCATGCATTGCATTGTGGAGAATCTTATCATGAACATTAAGACTGATATAAAAAGGGGGCACTACCCCTTCCTGAAATTTTCCTTCTATATTTGAACCAAACAGAAGGGTAGGTTGATCATCACTCAGATTTACAGTGTCACTGTTCTCTCCTAAATTTAATGCTTTCAAAATTTGACCTTTATATACATCCTGAGTGGCCAGCTCAGAGAGTGGGACAGAGATTTTAATTTTTGCAATCTCACTCTCCAAATTGAAAGTGGATTGACTCTTTGGAATGTTCAACTCTGTTTTTTTTTCCACTACCTTAGTGGCTGAATCAGTGTGCTGATTCTCGTTATGCACGATTTTTTATTTGTTTTATGAGGAGCACTAAGCGCCAGTGTCAGTCTTTGCTAGCTGGTTTACCTTGTGTATCAGTGTTTTGGTTGTCCTTTTCTTTGTTCTTTCCAGAACTCTCAGCTGCTGATTTGTTACTTTCAGCGGTTGCTTTAGAAGCTTTCTCAGGTCTCTTCTTGATGGTGACCTCAGAAGCCTTTGGTTTGGCAGTTTCATGGCTCTTTTTGCTTCTAAGTTCATATTGTTCTCTAACCTGCATCATGGCATTTTCAAACCCTAACCTGTAATCTTCAGATTCTAACCATTCCTCCTCCCAACCAGAGGGTGAGGGATGATCTTCTTCTGAGTAACAATTATGGATTGAATCTTCCGTTTCAAACATGTTTATTTTGTTTCCCTCAGACTCTTCTATGATTCCCTCATCTTCATCCAGAAAATTCTCTTGGAATGGGGGAATAACTTGCTGATCTGATTCTCCTTTTCTGTTGGGAGTGGAATTGTTTCTTCTAAAGTTCTGGTTTTGGTTTTGGTTTCTATTTTGGTTACTGACTGTGACAACCATTTTTTCCATCATTTGTTGTAGTCTTTCCACGTTTTTGGATAATCTATCATAATTTGGATCAGATGTGGAGGCTACATTGTCATCTCTATATGTTACCCTTTTCTCAGATCTCAGTCTCGCTCTTTTCTCAATCAGATTTGCCTCTATGTTCACTGCTCCTTTCTACATGTCCTCCAATGTGTTGTACTCTTTATCCCTAAGCTCATAGGCCATGTTAGCATCAAAGCCTTCGAGGTATTTTGCTAAAGCCATGCCTTGTGGAGGTTTCATATGTGGAGGGAGGGCATTGTAAATGCTGTTAAATCTTGTTGTGTAATCATGGACACTCTCTCCTATGTTTCTTTTAAGGCTCATGTATTATGCTACGAGTTGGCGAGGGTTAGCCTTAGTTTCCCATTTGTTTATGAAAGTCTGATATAAGGCTGGAATATCATTGATGCTAACTGGAGGTAGGCCTTTAAACCATTTCTTTACATCACCCCCTAAGCTCTGGGCAAAGATTCTCATTTTGACTGTATCATCATCAATTTCCATTTAGTCAAAAGAATCTTCCATCTTATCTACATGTTGCTGGGCTGTGATGGACTCTTTTGCAGTGAAGTGTGGGATCTTTGACTGATAATCATTTGGTAAGGGTACTAGAGGCTGAGGTAAAACCAGGGGTGCATACCAGGTTGCCATGGTGATATTCTGATGAGGTAAAGGGTTGACTTGGACATATGGTATGTGGATGACAGGGATACTATGACCAGCAGAAGACTGATGAGTAGATCTAGGATGACTGAGCCCCAAGTTTTGTATAAAATGTATATCGGGAGGTGTAGAAGGAGGGGTATGTCTGTTCCCAAGGTGTCTGCCACTTTGGGGTGGTGAACCAGGAAGCTCAGGGTCTGGCTGGTCTAAGATACTGAATGACCTAGTTCTAGGTAATCTATTAGGTAGGTCTAGGTCAAGGCGACAATGTGATAGAGCTGTAAGATATTTTGGTGCAGAGTTAGCTCTATGGATGTGGTTGGAAATAGTTGGTTGTTTATGTGTGTGAGATCCTTTGAGGATGCTCTCAGGGTTGTCAACTATTTCAGGTGGGTCTGGGTTAGGGTAAGCTCTTGTATGAATGGTTCTAGAAGCTAGAATGTTGTTTTCTGACCAAGCAGGTTAACCCTACTTGTTACTGCTATTGTGGTTGACGTTGTGATGGAGGTTGGTCTTCCAGTGGAGTCTAATGTGAAACCAAAACAATCAGCAGGCCTACTGATCACCAGTGGAGTCTTTGGTCTTTAGGAGCTATGGAGTTGCGAGGTGGAAGGTTCAGGATGTTTTTGGAGGGTACACTGTCCACCACAGTGCTTGTGAAATATCCTTTTTCAAAGATATATTCAAAACACAACAAAATCTACCAGAGATTGACTGGGAGGGCTTTTACCAGATGTATCACCTCTGAAAGAGTGTGAGATCTGGAGGCTACCTAGCCCTTTCCAAACTCTGTCCAAGAGTATGGGAACACACAACAAATGATATAGAGGTTGATGTGTGAATCGGAATGTTTAACTGCCAACCTAACCAGAGATTGTAGGTTTTTTGAATGCCTAAGAATGTTTAAGGTGTAATGCACTCAAGGTTTCCCCAGCGGAGTCGCCATTATGTTGGGGTTCCCATGTTTTGGCCAGATTGGCAAGACCAAAAGATGAGACAACATCAAACCACTTTCAAACCTCAGGATCTAACCCTCCTGGGTCTAGAGAGGGATCTCTCTATGTTATATCAAAGGTGTATATGTCTTTGAAGCTCGAATGTTAAGATGTTAGGCTAGTTATAGGCAAAAGGTTTGTTTGTTTGATTTGTTGATTTGGTTGCTGGTTATCAGGAAGGAAGGGTTCAATGTAAGACAAAGGTTGAGAAAAAAGGAAAAAGGCAGAGGTGAAGTATTCTAGGAAATATTCAAGACCATTGGGCAATGGAGTTAGGAAAGGATTTGCTTGCTAATCAATAGGCAAGCTTTCAATTGGGCTAGTCATCTAAAACATAGGATCTTAAAGATGATTGTGTGATATGAAAGGTAGGAGAGGAGGAGATAACACAGATTCAGAGCACAAAGTTGAAGACCAGTTGGTCACACAAGGATCCTAGTGGACAGGGCTAACTCTAATCCCGAGTGTTCCCAAATCTTCCAACTAAATCCATAAGAAGAAACATCTAAGAACTGAATTCGTTTAATTCATACATCAGAGAGCAGGCAATAACATCCACTACACTGGTTAAACCAACTGAAATCATTTCTTAGATAATACATTCAGAAGAGAAACATCAATGGCAAGGAGAGCATAAAAATAGGGTACCTAACAAGGGTAAATCCTATGCCAATATTCTGATGCAAGCCAGTAGAAACGAAGTGAAATGAATGTAAACACAAAGATAGGAAAACATCACCGCTGCTTCAGATCAGGATCCAAAGAAATGCGCTCGTCATATTAAATAGCAATGCCAATCAAGTACAACATTGCCAATAGCTGAATACTTAGTCTGAAATCCTATTCCTCAGCCTATCTTACAACTTTACACAGAGACTGTGTCTCGGTTAAACTACTTAGGATCCCGATAGAGTATTAGACATTTTTGCAATGAATTTCTTCATGAATTTATAACCAGGAGGCCGGAGAATTAGGTGAAAAAACTAAATGCAACATTAAAACTTTTTAAAGAAAAGGGCGAAGCCCATTATTTGTTTAAATCTTGTGCATTAATCTTGGTGTTCTTTAGGTGAGCGAATGATCTTCTTGAGACTTGATTACTACGATATGACTTCATTGCCCGCTGCGTAGTACTCTGGTGCATAAACAAAATAGGCGGGTAGGCTTGCCATGCTTGAAAAAATGCCCTGGTAGCTTAGAATTTGTGGGTAGGCGGGAAATCTCCGGGGAACATGGTAAATAATGAAGCTGATATGGGCACTTCGTCCTTTAGGACAATCTGTGATGTGAAACCGTGACATACATGAATTTATGTGTGTTGTACCTTCTGCATGATCCATGGGATCACTGATCTGTTGCTTTTCCTTTAAACCACTGTATTAAGGCTCAAAACCTTCAACACTGAACACTGAAATCCTAGATCATTAGTTGGTTTTTCTCCACTACTCCATAAATGTCTCGATTTGAAAAATCTAGGCTTTAATGGCGCCAGATGGGTTTTTTGTGGAGATTTAACTGTCCTGGGATAATATTTATGCCGCCGCTACCTTTCCGGGTATTTCTCTATGGTACTAGCTTCCAGATTTAATTCTGTCTGCGCAGCACGCCATTGAAGTAGTACATATGAATCATGGCAGTTTTCCGCCTCTGATAGCCTTGCAAAATACGAACACGGGTTAAGAAAACAATGGGGGTCGGATGATGTGGATGACTGTGAGGAAGACAGTGGGAAAGCAGACAAATGGCGAAAAACGTAGAGGAGTGGTGGAGAAGAGCTTTGGTGGAAGGTTGGCGGAGCACAGAGGAAAATTAACGTAAAAACCTCAAGATTGACCCTTTGAATGAATATATAAAATGAGAGGGGTGAATGTACGGTGAGACACGTGGAGGTGATGTGGCGGGACCGGACGACGACGGAAGAGTCAACAGTGGGACAAAAAATCTGGACCGTCGAATCTGAGAGGAGATCGACGGTTGAACATGCGGCGGAGGACGACGAATGGTGGGCTAGGAGTACGATGACCATGGGTTAAAACCCGCGCAACTTGGCAAAGAGACAATCATTGGATGAGGCTCCCTAGATCTAATGGATGATGTCAATATCGATGCGCGTCCTGTACTGAAAGATAACATGCGATGGGCAAGCGGTTTTGGAATCGTACAGGAGACATGCGTCGCGAGCTGAGTGGAATCGCTGGGAAATGGGAAAATATTGTCCAACCCCCATCAGCGGTGCGATGAAAACTGAGCTGTTTTTTGGGTAGTGCGTGGTGGGGACCATAGGGGTAGGTACACTCCAAATCGTCGGATCTGCGGGTGAATGGACGGCGATTGCGCAGTCGGGGGGTTTGGACAGAGAAACACGGGCGCTGTGGAATTCATGATCGTCGTCTGATTTACAAGATCAATGGCTAGGAGCACTCCCGATATTCATTGGAGATTAGTGCCCTTCAGGCCAGCACTTGGTCACAGCGCTGAGTTCTGTGGGGGAAGGTGCGGGGGTTAGGCCGAAAAGGGGCTAGGCCCAAAATATGAAAAAATATGATTTTTGGCTCATTTTTAAAGCATTTTAAGGCTAGCCAAGGGCAACGATAAGGGAATGAGGGGGATTTAGGCATAAGAAAAGGGAGCAGGGATGTTTTAGAGGGAACTTTGGGAAGTTTTAGGAGAGAAAGGGGAATTTTAGGGGGAACAAAGGGAACTTTGAGAAAGGGAAAAAAGGGGTGAAAATGAAGCATTTTTCAAAGGTATGAAGGGTAGAATAAATCCTTTTGGAGCATAATTCTTTATCAGCAAGGCATATTGACTCAGAATAGCAGAGGGAAAAGGTCACAAGGCAAGGGACCTGGAAAGGCGGCAAGGATGATGTGTTTTCAAGGGAAATGCATTCCTTGCAGGCTTACAAAACAAACTAGCCCCTTGCTTGCTTGTCAAGGAATTTATAAGGGGCTAACAAAACCCAATTGTACTTGGCCTCTTCCTAGGAAGTTGTTCTTCCTCATCCTCAATGTCATCAAGAGTGCCCAAGGTCTCATCTAGCATAGCCTTGGCTTTCCCAGCCTCTTTCTGAGCTCTGATAACTATGACCTCACTGATGGATTTCTCTATCTCTAACTGCTAGTTTTCTACCTCAAGGAATTTGATTACATTCCTTGCCCTGCCAATATTGGTTTGCATCTCCCTAATCTAGGCATCCTTGCTTTTGAGCAGAATCTTAGTGATCCTCTCTTCATCCTCATTCTCACTATCAAGGTGAATGAGCTGAAACTCTTGCTCAGTTCATGTATCTTCCTCTTCACCAATGACATGCTCTACAACCACACTGCTCCTTACCTTTGTCGAAGCTCTTTTTGTTGATGTGGAAGGCATGGACCCTTGCCTCTTAAGAGACGAGAAAAGGCATTACACCATTTTTTGGTCATCTAACACATTACTATTAGATGGACCTAAGTACACCATGTAAGATCAATTTTACCCTAAGTAAAATTGCTTTCACTATGAAAAATAACTTAGTAAACCACCTTTATTAAGTTTTTTATGGTCTAAACAAGAAACCCCATGAGGAAATATTAAATAAATCCACATTTGTTTGATTTTCCTCAAGGAATAATTAGTTAAACAACATTTTAATTAATATTCCTGGTCATATTTAACCCAAAAAAGGAAAATTAATTACAAAAATTATTATTTATCTTATTATTTTCTAGGAATAATTATTTAAACCTTATTTAAATAATATTCCTTGTTAATTTTGACTAAATCACTCATAAATAGTTAAATAAATAATTATTTATTTGATTATTACCCAACCACATCCTTAAAATACTAAATAAATCCTTTATTTATTTATTATTTCTTTTTCCCTTCAACAAATATAATAAAATATTCCATAAAATTTGGATCTAGAATTGGTTAATAATATTTTAATTATGCACCAATATCTAGACTAACTCAATATTTTGTTATAAATAGAAGGGATTTTCCATTCAATCACTACCTTTTGTTGCCTAAAGATGACTCTAGATCTATACTTTTGGTCTGACTTTGATCCACCATCATTGTCATATTTTGCTACCATTTTTCTTGTGAGCTCCCTTTGAGTTCCATTTTTGTCTGGGTTTTCTACACCATTAAGAGAGAGGGATTTTAGATCTGAAGTGATGAGGACTTATAAGAACCCATCCCATTGAGGAGGACTGGTAACATCTTTCTATATTCTCCTCCCAGGTGTCATAAATACAAAAAATTAGTTAAAACAATCTTGTCTTGTCCATTGGATGCATGGATTAACTCTTGCTTTTATTTACTGTGTAATGTATTTTGATGCATAGATCTAGATTTTTACAACATTTATCTTGGTCAACTAATTTCATATCTAAAGATATTGGCAGCCGTCTTTGCTGTTAGGGTTGTTTTTTATGCGCGGCTAAAGTGAGCCTTTTTCGTACACTTGCGATTAAAATTTATACTAACAACTGGCGACTCCATAAGGGTTTACGATTATGACCTCTGTCGTTTTTCAGATCCCTGCATATTCAGTTGCTTCAAACCCTAGGATTTCTCTTCAGTTTCGTGTTTTGCTTTTCTTGATGTTGTTTTTAACCTATAAAACCCTAAAACATTGAAAATTCTAACTTTCATGTGCTTTCAGACCTATTGCGCAGGTGACAGGCATCAGCTGCAGCTGAGACAAAACATTCTTTTGAAACCTACTCCCAAGAGTGCCAGAAGTGCAGTTCACACTTTTTGGGCCAAAAATTGTGACCTAAACATCCAGGGTGCAGAAAACAGGCCAAAACCTGCGACCTTTGCAGAAAACAGGTCAGAAACTGCGACCTGGACTTTTTACGGGAATTTTTTTGGGTTTGTCTGGGCCTCTATTCAGGGTTGTTTGTCCTCTGTCTCTGCCTGTTTTGGACCTATATTTCTTCTATTTTTCTCAACAAAGTGGGAACCTAGCCCCCTAGGGCTTCAATACCCTCCACCTTTTGTGGAAGAGTTTTAGCTGCTACAGGTTGTCTGAAATTTCAAAGTGTTCAGCCCTTTTTTTTTCAGATCTGATCCCTTACCTTCAAATCCACTTCAGATTGGGTATTTATCCATCCAAGACACCTCTTTTTAGTTTTTTTTTGGTTTTCCTCTAGGCTCCCCTCTGCCTCCCTCCAGGTTATAGCCTTTCGCCACCTCATTTAAAACGATTTTTCCTCTAATTTGTTGTTGTTTTTCTACACCTATTTCGAGTAGATCTAACCTTTAGATCTTTTTCCCTCTTGACCTTAGATCTATTGGCTATTTTGGTGTGTTTTGACTAGATTTTTTCCCACCTACAAACTAGTTGTTGAGAGGCTTGCCTCCTTGGGTTTAGATTAATGCATAATTAGCTGTTTATTTTTTGTTATTTCAGTTCATATACTTTTATTTGCAGGTTTATTTACAGTTATACATCACATTTTTTTTTCTCTACAAACTTCCGGGTTTAAAAATTAAGTCTACACACTTTACACAAACACCCTAAGTGAAGAAGAGCTTGGTTAACACTACCAAGAAAAACTTTAACATTGAAATCAATTGATCTTTCACCTCTCTGCCCTTGTTTCGACATTGTAATCAGTTGATCCTGTACCTCTTCTCCCTTGTTGGTCTCTCTTCCCTTTGTGCCATGTTTTTTCCTTCAGCATTGCACCACCAAGGCATTTATCCCAGAGAATTCTTGGCCTTCATCCTCAGTTTTCGGTAGGAATACTTACTACTCCATGTAGGATTCGAGTTAGTCCTCCACCGAGTCTGCACTCCGAATCCTCTTCTGGTTCATTGGGTTCTCCTTCTGGTTTTTCCCCCGGTTCTCCCCCTGTCACCTTCACCATATGTGGTTCAGGACCTAACGCTGGTGGTAACCCCGGCCCTAATGTTGGGCATACTACTAGTACGACCACAACAGGAACTACCCTGGCTGCGCCCTTGCTACCCTATATGGCAGGCCTCAGTCTTCCCGATTTTAACCAGTTGATCAATGACCCTATACACCATGATGCTAATTGGCCTTCTATATCGACCAAGCTCCCTTCTGACATCCCCAAGTTTGAAGGTTTTGCTGGAGATGATCCTACAAATCATGTTCGATCTTTCCACATGTGGTGTTTGTCTAACTCCATTACCGATGAATCTATCCATCTTCGGTTGTTCCAACGTACGCTTATTGGTGAAGCTTCTAAGTGGTATTTTGATCAGGCCTCATCCTCTCATACCACCTTTACGACTCTTGCCCGAGATTTTCTGTCTTATTTCCAGCTTCCCCTTTGTTATGACACTGGTACCGAACTTTTGACTTCTTTTCGTCAATCGTCTGAAACCCGCCTATCTGATCATGTCTAGGAATGGAGGAGAAGAAAGAGCCTATGTCGAGCCCCTTCCTTCGAAGACCATGTATACATGGACTGGTTCCTTAGATCCTTTTTTTTCTGCTATAGGAAAATACGTCACATCGCATTTCCCTCATGTTAGGTCTCTATAATTTATTAGCAAGATTGGCAGAGTCCAATTACAGAAACAACATCCTTTCAACCAACTTTGGGATTCTAGGATCTAGCCCTCCTGAATCCGGAGAGGGATCTCTCCAATATGTGCAAAGATGGATATTGTCTTTGAAAGCTTAAGGTATTGATATTAGGCTAGTTATGAGGTCAAGGGTTTTGTTTTGTTCTGGATGGTTGAGCATGGAATGTTACTTGAGAGGAAAGTTCTAAGTGCAAAAGCTTCAAAAGTGATAAGTTGCAAGTGGATAGAACAGTTATGGCTAAGAGATAGATATAATGCTAGTTTTTGATCCATTGGGCTATGGAGTCATATCTGGGCTTTAATTGAGCAACAACATCAAGTGTGATCCAAGGGGCAAGTCATCTATACCACAAGATTATTGAGATTTAAATGATGGAATGGAAACATTAAAGTGTTGGAGGGTTGGAAGCTGATAATAATTTCTCAGAGGATTTATAGTAAGTCCAAACAAGAAAAGCCTCTTAAGTAACTGTTTAAAACCAACCAAGTGCAGGGCTAACCATTGACTACTTGGGCAAGTCTGTATTCAAGCAGCTTAATTGACGAACAATCCAGTAATCTGCATAATTACCTTCAGAAAGTATGAAAACATATAAGAGAAACAAAGTGTGACTTAAGATCATATAAAGTAATTTTAAACCTAGTCTGCTTTGAGTCGACACCAAGGGAAACTTTCAAAATATTCATTTGGAGAAAAGAATCTAGGAATCAGGGCGAACCATATCTTCTCTAGTCTAACTTTAATAGCAAAAAATGGAAATCACATTCAAGAACAATGTTTAAGCAAACAGAAGGACGAAAGGAACGCCAACGTTCCTAATTGTTTAAACAGTATTGAATCATTCTTAAATAAACAAGCTTGAGGAAAACATTAAGATAAATATTTCTCAGCCAGAGAAGGTTACTGATATACAGTAGATCCTAACCCTGTTTAAACTGTTCTTTACAGAGGAATATGAACAATATGGCATACATAGAAGGAAAACAATTTAACAAAGAAAGAAGCACTTCACCGGTGATATAGACCAGGATCCCAAGAAACAAATTTTATATTGATGTCAAACCAGTTACAATCTTTAGGTCCAATGTTTTAGTTCAGCAATCATCTTCACTATTCAACCTAACTATTCTAGCATAAACAGAGCTTCAAGGGCCAGCGAACACTATGTACAAATAGAAGTCTCTAGCTCAAGTGTATTTCAAAGTTCTGCAACCAACAATTTCTCATCTTCTTCTGAGGTATTTATAGAAGAATGAGGAGGTGATCTAAGAAAAGATCTCTCAGGATAATTAATACAGGTTCAAGAATTCTCGGCCTTTTGGGGGGCTCGAGGGAGAAATTTACAGGTGGATCGCTGCATTAACTGTTTTACAATAAATATCAAAGCTCGGTGGGAGTAGATGTGGGAGAGTACTGACGGGCCTATTCACACGAATAAGCCCGTCCGTCCGTCCAAAGCTAGACTAGAGAATAACAGAGTACTCTGTTTCGTACTCTGTTTCACACGAAACAGAGTACTCATAGAGTACTGACGAAACATGGAATGGAGCCTCGTGGATGGCTTCCCTTTACTGAAACGAGGGCATGAGAATCTTCATTCCCAGCCCTCGGCATTTCTTCGTGATACAATGGAAAACCATTTAAAACACCTGCATCAAACACAAAAAAATTAAGAAATCCTGCGAAAATAGGTTAAAATTCTTCAAATGGCGGGGAAAGAGCGTAGCCATTGGATAAAAATATCTAACGGTGGAGATCGGTGCAAAACAGGAAAATGAGAGCGGGGAGAAGAAATAAGGCGGGGTGGTTTTGGACCGTCCGATCCGGACACGTGGAGGGTCCAGATCTAATCGGAGGATTGTAATCGGAGGGGAGAAAAAAAAGGAGCGATTGGAAAATGCCGATGCGATTGCGCGATCGGGGGACTAGTGCGATCAAGCGATGACCGTTGGATCAGAAAGGGGATGGATGACTGGGATCAAATCGAAAGATTTCAATCGGGGTGGCGCTACCGGGCTTTGCGATTGCGATCGAAAATGGGTTTGCGATTAAGCGATAACCGTTGATCTCGGGTTCAGATTAACGGCGGGGATGTAATCAGAGGGGCAGTGCGATCGGGGGATCGGGAGAGGACTTGCGATCGGAAGTTGCGGTTAGAAACTTGCGATTGAGCGCTGACCGTTAGATCTGAGGGTCAGATCAACGGCGGGGAGTGAATCAGAGGAATCACAATCGGAGGTCGCAGACATGGGCATGCGATTGCGCAATCGGGGAAAGTTGCGATGCGATTTGAAACTTGCGATGCGATTTGAAACTTGCGATGCGATTTTGCGCGGACCGTTGGATCGAAGGACTAGATCAATGGTCAGGATTGCTTCGACTTATGCACCGGCGGAAAAACCTTTAAACATATGAAAACCAAAGTTTTTGCAATAAAAACAAGTTATAATGGATCAGGCGGAAAATATATAAGTAAAGGGAGAAGGCGCCCGATTACGGGGCCGTGGGATATATGAACTGTAATATGCCCGGGGCCTGATCCTTTAAAGGCCAATCGCAATCGGAACCGTGCGCCTGGTCTTTCCGATCTACCCATTGTGAATTCTCCGATCGCGATTGCGCGATTTGTCTTTTTGATCAACCCATTTTATATTTATCACGTGACTTTACGTTTTAACTTAAAACTTTCGGAACGTGGGGTTTTGGGTTTACAAAGGAAAATATCGATCGGAGAGGGGCCTTTCAATGGTTTAGCGCCCGATTTCGGGCTCTATGGTTATATGAGAAATAATATGATCAGGGGTTTTATATGCAAAGGCTAATCGCAATCAGAGTTTTGTAATGGTTCAAATACATGCACCCTTGGATATTTGCGATGCGATTAGCGCTGACAAGCTTTGGCATTTGGTTTTGATGCATGGGCATGTGGGGGGAAGTGGTTTAGGACTTAGCCCAAGGGGCTTAGGTCCATAGCAATAAAACTTTGTTTTTTATGAAAAATTTTCAAGGTTTTAAATGGATTTGGGGGTTTCGGCACAGCTCAAAAAGAAGTTTTAAACCATGTCAGGAGGATTTCCACGAATGGAGGGAGAAACTTATGAAAAGTAGGGAAATAATATGGAGAAAAGGGGGAGTAAATGAAGGTTAGTTATGAGTGGGAGAAAGGGGAAAAATGATGGTTTCTTCAGCAGTTTCTTACAGGAAATCAGCAGAATTAATAGGAACAGTAATGAGGATTTTGGACAGAGGCATGAGGCCTACAAGGAGTCTTCAAAAGCCAACAAATTTTTAGTGATAAAATTTGTTCCTTGGAGGCTCAAAAAGTCTTAGCCACCTTTTGGTATAACAAAATATTATAGGTGGCTAACACCTCAAACCGAAGAAGTCGCTCTCTAGATTGCATTAAAATATGACCTGTTCTACGCTCAGTCAGGTTATGTTTATACTGTTCTACCTAATCTTCCTAGATCCAGTGGTGCGAATGCACAGGGAAAATCTCATGTCGCTGACGACATCGTTGGAGCTCTCTCTCACCCATACGCTCAGCCTCCCATGGGCTATGGTTTCCCTCAGGGAGGGGCCAGCACCTCCTACACCTTTCCCCCTCCCAGTAGCATGTTTCCAGGATACGGCATGCCTCCTCCTTTTTCCCAACCTCCTATTTACCACAATGTTAGCCAACCTCCTTATTATCTATATCCATAGCCTGGTGCTCTAGCTCCTCAAGCATTAGCACCTCTACCTCCCTTGCGTTCTCAACCCCTGCAACAGCAGCCATCACCCCCTCAAGGGTAGGTATGCACAACAGAGCGCAACTAATCCTCCTCCTTCCAAAAATAAGAGGAAAGGCACTCAAAATGAATCTTCCCCCAATAATCCTGGACCTAATCCTCAAAATAATGCACCTAACACTGCTAACTAGCAACAAGGAACTCAGCCCAAGCAGGACAGGCCTATTCACACGAATAAGCCTTGTTATTGTTGTGGTGTTTATGGTCATTACACTCATGATTGTCCTCTTTTACCATAGATGCAGTAGATGTGGGAGACTCAAGAAACATTGTGAGGACAACAAGCCTCCCCTTCTATCCCTCACAATGTTGCACCTAGTCAATCGACTGTGTTTACTAATCCTTTCCCTCATCAAGGATTCGTGGCTATCCAACCACTTGAAGGTTTGGCGGCCACTCAACCTCCTCCATCAAGTACCTCCAATTACCAGATTCTCATGATGAACTCTGACCAACCTATAACCGTAGACCTCAACCTTCAGACTTGGTCCCATCAATACAACAAGCCTTCCGCTACGTCTGTCCTCGAGCCCCCTTCTTTAGGTTCTACAGAGCCTCTTTCAACACCTAATTTTCCTTTGCATATCCCTCAGCCTAAGGCAGAGGTTCATACCAAGATCCCTAAGGGACCATTATGCTGAAACGATGCTTATGGAAAAGCTACCCATTCGTATAGTATAGTAAATGATTTGGTGCAATCTCTTGCTGCCATTTCAACGCTGGAACTCCTCCAGTCATGCCCTTCACAACGAAAAGCCCTACTATATTCCATGGGCACTATAGATCCTTCAGATGATCGATTGATTGTCTTCAATGTTGACCGGTTAGAAAATCCTCCTCTTCCTGCTTCCGTCACCTTCCAAATCCCAGTCAAGATCAAGAATGCCAATGTTTCCTGTTGTATCATTGATGAGGGGGCATCCATCTATGTGATGTCTACTTTGGTTTGGAAGCAACTCAGATCACTTGAGTTGGCTTCTTCCACGATCACTCTCAGAGCGTGGGATGGCCGCGCCTCCCATGCCATTGGCCTGTTCCACAATTTTTCTATTACTCTTGCGGGCAATACTGTTTTCTTTGACGTATAAGTCATTGACGCCCCCTTAGATTACACCATTCTATTTGGTCTTAGCTACACCTATGCGATGTATGTTGTACCATCTGTGGTTCACTGCAAGATGTCCTTTCCCCATAATGGAAAGATAGTCACCATTGACCAGTTGACATATTATGAACCGAAGTCATAGACCTCTCCATAGTCCATCATATCTTTAGTGGCAATAAGAAAATTGTCGATCCCTTGACCAGTGTCTCACCCAGAGTCTACAAAGACTCCTCTTTGCTTTGTACATTCCCTAGTCTTCCTCCTCCTGTCTCTGATACCAGCTCATTTAATGTTTGCATGATGCAATCGTCTCGGGCTTCCCTCAAGTGGCCCACTTTGGCTAGTCAGCAGCCTCACCCTCCTCAACCTACTCCTAGCCCTACGATTCAGCCTTCTGGACCTCCTCCTCCTGGCCCTTCACCTACAAATGGTATCCATGAGCCTCTCTACCCTCCTGGAACAGTTCCTCTAGGCCTTAACCATCATGGATCCATCCCGCCTGGCCATTACCCCTCAGGTCAGTTACCATTCCTAGCTCCCCCTCCTAGAGTGTTCTCAGTACCTGTCATGGCTACCCTATATCTTCTTGACCTGACCCTGGGGATCCCCATTTGGTACCTTGATCACCCAGCTGCTACCTCGCCTGGTCAACCCAAATCTTATCCTACTTTAACCCTATTTCAACCTGTCCCCATGAATTATCCCATTGCTACAGTGCCTCAGCCACCTCAACAGGAACCTTCTCCTGTTGCGACATCTTTGGGTAAAAAGGGAAAAGATCGCAAGAGGGCATAAAAAGAAAAGGATGCCCTGATCGACCCTAATCCTCCTCCACCTCTAAATCCTAGTGCTTTATGTGATGTCATCAGTCATGCCACCCATTTTCCTAAATTTCCTCATCTCAAGCCCATGATTAATGTCACGTTCCCTGAGTCTATGGTCCTAGAAACCTCTTTTCCTTCCTCGACTGTGGCCAAGTATCCCAAGACTATTCACACCAACCACCCCTGTTCTTTGTGTGATCTCCATGGCCATTATACCCACCTCTGTCCCCACCTCGAGGACTTCCACACCTCTCTAGCGGTAGTTCACCATTTGAGCCCAAGCGCAACGAGTCCACCACTCATTTATTTGTGCGTTTTGCTTCAGCAGAAACAGAGGACACATCCACTCCCATAGACATTCCCCCTCCGGATGTTGAAATGATAGAGTCTTCAGCCACTGTCCACCCCTGAATTTATATATCCCCCCTTACATCGAACCCATGCATTCGAACCACATACACCTTGTGGCCATTACATTGATGCCCAATGTTTGGGTAAGGGGGCACCCATATTTTAGATACCAGGAGAAGCAATTATCCACAACTCTCCTAGTGTATCTGGTCATGTCGACTCTATTACCCTTATTCTTCCCCATTTAGAAGAACCTCTAGAGTCCCATATCACTTCATATTACTCTAGGGATGATACCCCTTATCATTCCTTTATCTTACATCAACAACCCAATCCCTTCGACATTGTTGTTGACCAACCTGTGCGTTTTCTAGGAGAGCACCAATTCATTATCTCCAAATCCACTCTTTGGGATAGTGACACCATGTATGCCAACCTAGAAACTTAGTCCATTTGCTTCCTATATGTAGTACCAAAAGAGATTGGTAATCCTCCATTCCCTTTCTCAAATTGCATAACCATAACAAAAAAAAATGGTGCACCACATCATACAAATGTATTTAGATTCCCATTTTTCTAAATAAATTTTTGCATGACCACAACATTCTTGGGGGCACCTATTCCTTTCAACCATAAAAATCCCAGATCTCAGCCAAAAACAACACTGAAACCCCCTTTCTCTGACAGATCACACTTTTTAGGTCATTTCCTTGGACAGGTCATAGTTTTCTGCCTAGTACCTGCTACCCAGGTCGCATAACAGACCCCAAAAAGTGCGACTTGGCCTGTTCATGAGCTCTAGGTACCTAAACTAAAATTTTGATCCCCTTAATTGAAAGAGTATGGTTAGGCCTCTTACCTGCAACTGACGGATCTCGATTCAAAGAGTCAGTTTGTCTGCTATGATTGTCGCAAGATTTAGGGCCTTCTCTCTTCTCGAAATTCACCACATCTCCACTTGCAAATGAGTGAATTTAGAGGGAAAATGTCTTATTAAAAGAGAAACCCTATTTTTTCTTTCGACTATTGTGGCCAAATCGTAGCTCAGTTTGGCAAGCTATCTATACCATTGGAAAGCTCTCATCGAGCCCTCAAAAATGTATCTGTTAGTTTTTTGTGATTTGATACTTCACCAGGACACATTTTTTCCAAGAAGGGTCACTTGACCACTCCTCAAAATCAAATTTCTTCACTTGCAACACTTATACTTGGGGCACCACTTTGCCTCCATACTTGTCCTAGCTCATGTTGATTTTCTTCGTGAGTAACCATCATGTACTCATGTTTTTATGGTCCCTATTGGACCTTTTATATGTGGTAGCATCATCGAGTCTCCCTTGTTTAGAGCATCCAAGTTGAGTCATCATCGCATCCATGGATTCTATCCCGAGTCCCTTTGTATCCCACTATAGTCCTCCATCCTTCATTTCTTGATTCCTCTCTCGTGTTGCACATCATGGCCTTCAGGCCTACTATCCCCTGTCCCCTTTGATATTGCGTCGATTGCTACCAGGTCATCCAGTTGCTGCCAGTTTCTTCTAGGTCATCCGTCCACTACTCATTACCCCCCATTTCATCAGCATCCCTGGTGTTAGTCTGTCTGTCGCTCTACTATTTTCTCTCATGCCTTAGTTGAGGATCCCTTATTTCCTCGCCTATGGTGGACCTCCTTCTGTCGACATTAGATCATTCACTCTAGAAGACAGGTCTAGATGGCGGTGTACCTTGGTTCCAACTTCCAATATTGTTCAGTGTCTCAGATCAGGCAAAGGGACTCCTTATTTCCCTTTGACTTGATTTTTTCTCAGTTCCAAATCCTTATAGCATGATCGAGATCTGTATACTTGATGGTTCAGTGATGCAACAGATGATACCGGTGATTCCCGAGTGTGTGTCAAATGTTTTCAAACCTCATGAGGGGGTGGCCCTTCAGGTAGCCCCCCACATGCTCAGATGACCTCTTCAGTATAGCCTTCGATGCAGCTCCATAGATATGATGATGTCAGCCTCAGCCGCTTGCAGCGCCTTTTAGTTTGCATGCATTAGTCATATTTTTAGAGCCCTTTCATGTTTACAGGGGCACTTTGGTTGTACTTATATCTCATGTACTCAGATATTATTGTATAAATACTTGGTTGTTATCCCAGGAACAGTATGTATGTGGGATTCATTATCATGTTTTTACTTGGCTCATGTTTATGCCAGCATGTACTATATTGTTCAGTACCTTGTTTATTGGACGCGTTATTCTTTGTACTTTGTCTCGGTGGGCAGGTATGCCTCCCCCGCTACCTATAGCACAGGTAATCACTCATAAAAGAGACTTGTCACACCTGTAAGTCTCGCCTCCTCAGGGTCTAGTCCTCTAGCGCATTGGTATACCTTATATTTCTCTCTCTCTGACTTCCCCTTCAGTGTCTAGTGATTGAGTTCTTACAACGTACTTCAGTCATACGATTAGCTCCTAATGCTTGCATGCTGGGGGGAATTCTGTTACACCATTTTTTTGGTCATCTAACCTGATACTATTAGATTGTTCTACGTACACCATGTAAGACCAATTTTACCCTAAGTAAAATTGCTTTCACTATGAAAAATAACTTAGTAAACCACCTTTATTAAGTTGTTTATGGTCTAAACAGGAAACCCCATGAGGAAATATTAAATAAATCCACATTTGTTTGATTTTCCTCAAGGAATAATTAGTTAAACATTAGTGTAACTAATATTCTTGGTCATATTTAACCCAAAACAAGAAAATTAATTAGATAAATTATTACTTATCTTATTATTTTCTAGGAATAATTATTTAAACCTTATTTAAATAATATTCCTTGTTAAATTTGACTAAATCACTCATAAATAAAGGGATTTGACCTAAGTCAAATTCTTTTTCCCTCCAACAAATATAATAAAATATTCCATAAAAGTTGGATCTAGAATTGGTTAATAGTATTTTAATTTTTCACCAATATCTAGACTAACTCAATATTTTGTTATAAATAGAAGGGATTTTCCATTCACTCACTACCTTTTGTTTCCTAAAGATCCCTCTGGATCTACAATTTTGGTTTGACTTTGATCCACCATCATTGTCATATTTTGCTACCATTTTTCTTGAGATTCCTTTGAGTTCCATTTTTTCTTGGGTTTTCTACACCATCAAGAGAGAGGGATTTTAGATCTGAAGTGCTGAGGAATTACAAGAACCCATTCCATTGAGGAGAAATGGTAACATCTTTCTATGTTCTCCTCCCAGGTGTCATAAATACAAAAAATTCTTTAAAACAATCTTGTCTTGTCTATTGGATGCATGGATCAACTCTTGATTTTATTTACTACTTAATGTCTTTTGATGCATAGATCTATATTTTTGCAGCATTTATCTTGGCCAATTAATTGCAGATATAAAGATATTGGCAGCCATCTTTGTTGTTAGGGATGTTTTTTATGCGTAGCTAAAGTGATCCTTTTTCATACACTTGCAATTAAGGTTAATACTAACACAAACACATGCTTATTTCCCCTCTGGTAGGTCAAAGGAAGTGGATCATTGTTACTCATATTAGTGCCACCTGTTTCAATGTTTTCATCACTGTTTGATGTCGTGTCACCATGATATGAAGGTGAAGGAATGTGAGTGAGTGGAGATGTGTGAACAATAAGAGGTGATGGAGGAATGGATGTTAAAGGATGGGATGATGAAGGGACATCTTGCTGATGATGGCCTTGTGGAGTAGTAAAAACCTCATTGGAAATGAAGGCCTCCAATGGAATGCCTTTCTGCTGTAGTTGATGCATAACAACCATTTTGATGAGTGAGTGATGAAAGAGACTTTGCATCTACTAAGGGTAGTTTCTCTTTTGCACTATATAGGCCATTTTATCAATGCTTATGTAGAGGTAATAGGGTATGTGTAGCATTCTCACTCTAGTAAAGGGCATAAGAAGCTAGATGTGGTAGGAGCAGAGGCGGGAGAACCTTCCTTCACAAGCAAAATATTTCATTATAATCATCATCATAGGTGCATATCTATCAAGCAGGTGAGAGAAAGGAAAGATGGATTTGCTGTGGTATTTATATTTGGGCTTAAGGTATGGATCAAAGTAACTCATGTCAAGGTTAGATTGCTTGAACCATTTCTCCCCTACATTGGGTATGCCTGTGGCATTGACAATGACATCTGTAGACAATTCAAAGGTTACCCCTACAATATTAACTTGTTTGTCATGCAAGTTAATGATAGATAGTCTAGTTAGCTCAGGGTGGTTTTGCACCTGCTACACCTTTTAACAAAATTCAAAGCATCCTACATGCTTGAAATGAGAAATAGTAAGGGGAGATGCCATGAGATCTCTTGTACTAAGGGGTTCAAATCTATTTATCTTGCCTCCTTTATGATCATGCCTCCTTGGCATTTGGGCCTACACATCACTATCTTCACTCCCTAACATTGTAAACTCTGCTTTTATAAAACCGTGGAGTGTAAATGGAAATGAGATGAAGGGATAGCAATGAAAAGGTAGCCTTGAAAATGAGGGAATGAGTGAGTGAGGATATAGGTGTATGAGAATGAGTGAGAGGTGAAACAACTCAATGACAACCCTCCAGCTGTGTAATTACCCTTTCTATCACTGAGACTCTATCTAGGAAGATGAAATGAGGTTCAAATAATGATTTCAAGCTTTGAAATTTAGGGTTTTTCCTAGGGTTTGATTTCATTCATTAAGAAAACACCAAAATTTCTTGAAGATAGGTGCATGGCATGTACTTGTGCTTAATATTTGCTTGGAGGACCTTTGACAAGAGCTTGGAAGCAATTTGGAGTGATTTGAGTGGTTTAAGGGCTTACAAACCCTTTCTGCACAATAGCAGAGTGCCAAGGTTGAGGGCGCAGCACCAAGGCTGAGCGCGCAACACTAGTCCTGAGTGCGCAATGCCAAGGGCTTTCTTCACAGGCTTGTCACGCAAGAGCGTAGCACTTTTCCAGGTGTGCAACGCCACTTCCTAGGTACACAAAGCCTTCACAAATTGAATAGAGGAGAAATACCAAGCATGCAATGCCAACTTCAAGGGATGTAGTGCCAGTCTGAGCGCACAGCGCCAAAAGGCTTTGCCCAAATTCACTTACAAAACTCACAAATTTTTCTCTCTCGAGTGCTCTTGGTCTTTTGAAGGATAACGATGATTCATTTGAAGTGTGATATGTGATTTTTATAGACTTGTAGGTTTCATTTAACTTTGAAAACCCCAATTTCTAATGTCAAAGTCCCCTTTTCTATTCTCACTAACCTTTTTACACTTTTTTCATGTAGATTTTATGAAGTGATGAATTTGACCTCTCTTTTTCTTCTTGAGGCATGACAAACTCATTTTTGACAACTTTGGGATTCCAAAATACAATAGAATCTTCAAAATCCTCTTTTTCTTCCACCATGGAGTTCAACTCATGCTTTTTACCTTCTCTGACCATCTTCTTTAAAACCCTAGGTTTCTGTAGCTCTTTTATAGCAATCATCAGTGTTGTCTTCCAAGTTATCTATAGCCCTTTCAAGTTCATTCATTTCTGTCTAGTTCACCTCACCTTTTTCCATATCTCTTCAATATTTTATGATATATTTTCTTCATTTTTGGCCTTGTGTGCCTCCTCCATGTCATTTCTGCAAGTGATCACTATTTTGGCACTCAACTATACCATAAAGTTCAAAACCCTAGTTATTTATAAGACCAATGTGTCCCCTTTCCTTGGTTGTAAGTTGCTTTTATTCAGGAGTAGAGAATCTACCTTAGTAGTACCTTTTGCTGACACAAATTTCAACACTCTTACAGAAGTGCCAAACTTTGTCCATTTTTCTCTCTTACATACTTTGAACTAATGAGGAAAACTTGTTTAGAAATATTTTAGGTCCTTCTTGAATAACCATGTATTTACATTATATTACATCTGATCCAGATTCTAGCAAAGGAAAAACAATGCCTAAAACATCCAAGGATGACCCTAAAACAAGTAAAAACCCTAATGACATAGTGGGAAGGTCCTTTGACCTAATTTTGACTGAAATTTATCTTGGAGACCTTCAAGTGAAAATAGAGTATTGGAAAAATTGATGTGTTGAATATCCAAAATCCAATGTACTTGATTTATCTAAAGAGCCTAAAGAGATAGTTTTGAGACTATCAATGCTTGAGGAACCTTGGGAACATGGGAATGAGTTAGCTATAGGAAACCCTAGAGGGAAGGTGGAGTTTATGGACAAGGGAAAATAGGCCAATGAGGTTATAGGCAGGAAAGGAAGATGAGAATGAGAGGTATAAGCCCATGATGAGTCTTTTAGGAGAAACACGGTGGCTTTGGGAAGACCAACTGAGGAAAAGTGAAAAAGTTTTTTATAAGGATAATGAAGGCAGTGAAATTTCTGAAATTCAAGATATTCAAAGAATATTGTTTTTAGAAATCTATAAACATACTATAGTCATCTAAAGATAATGAAAAATATTGATGACTAACAGTGGCTCCACTTGGGGAAGGTAGCTCCTTTTAGGAGGCGTCAAGAACCTCAGAGTTCAGATCTCTGGTTTTGTAGATGAGATGCCTCACATGCTTGCTAATTTATTTTATTTTTCGATGCTGATCTTGCTGCTATCCCTTGAAGCTGTGATCTCACAATCTGAAAAACATGATTGCTTCAATATCAACACTACCTACCCATAATGCCTTTCCTAACATTGTTTCTTCATTTGGGTGTATTTGGATTTGCAAACCCTTGACATCATTTTTTATTTTGAAAGCATAAAAACTATGTACTTCTACCCTTATCACTTCTAAGAGCTCAGATTAGGCTAATGAGCTCTTTTATTCTCTACCTAATCTACTTATCTATCAAGGTTAAACAGTTTGACATATTTTCATTCTATAAGCTATCAACACAAAATGTTAAGTCCCTATATTAATAGTGTAGTCCATTATTCTGTTAGTGCAGCCCCCATTATTTTTATTGTTGTACCCCCGTAACCCCCATATTGTTATTATTGTGCCCTTAAATTATTATTTTTAGGTCGGCTAGGGTTACATTGTGGCCCCATGGACTCCTATATATAGAAAGGAGGTTTTGTCATTTGTATCATCCAAGAATTGTTCATTTATGTAATGTATTGTAGGTTTCCCCCTCGAAGTGGCTTATTTCTAAGGCGTTGATATCTCTTTTCTTCTATTTTTGTAGCTAGTTTCCCAACATTTGGTATCAGAGCTTTGGATTCTAGGGTTTCGTTGCTCCAAATAGGTCATCATGGAATTTTCGCTATAAATTTTTTTCTACGAATGTTCAGAAGCTGAAATTTTTAGAGTGCGAAGAAAAAATCCTGAGGAACATCGTAACAAAATTTTAGAGCTTGGTTCGCAACATTTTCGGAGATATGATTTGTGGAAGTTAGGTGTTTTTGCAGGCTCTTGAATTTCACTTAAAAAGGTCATTGTGGAATTTTCACTATAATTTTTTTATACGAAGGTTCAGAAGCTAAAATTTTTAGAGCGTGAAGCTAAAATCCTGAGGAACATCGTCACAAAATTTCAGAGCTTGGTTCACAATATTTTTGAAGAGATGATTTGTGGAAGTTAGGACTTTTTCAGGCTCCTGAATTTCATCTCAAAGAGGTGATTGTGGGAAAAGCATCATAACTCTCTCTCTGAGCATCGGATTGGAATTCTATAAAAAGTGACTAGAAGTACACGGATTTTAGTTTCCTATCTATAAATTTCAGAGCCAAAAGAGCAAACAGTGACACGTGGCAAGTCATAAAATTTTTCTCTACTGAACTAGTCCATAATTAGGTCATTGTGGGAGGTTGGACATAACTTTGTCTTAAATAATCCAAATCAAGTCAAACCTGTGGCATTTTAAATAAGATTTAAACGACTACTACAGGGCCAAATTTCATATATTGAAGATTGGAAATCACATAGATAATTCAGTTCCAATATCTAGCTTCTAAAAAGAAAGAAAAAGGTGTGTATTTGGTTTTTAAAATTGCATAACGTTTGTTTGAAAAAGTAGTTGAAGTGATTCCAACGACATATTTTAGAATTTTTATTAGTATTGGGTTCTATAATGCCTCCAAAAAATAATTCCATACCCATTAAGCCCTCAAAAATCTATACTATGACGCATGAAGAGGAAGAGTTGTAGTATGAGATATAAAAATTATGGTACCAAGTGCAAAAAGTTTCGATCTTACAAAGAGCAACCGAAGATGACATAGATGGTTTAAAAGCAGAAATGGAGGCTAAGTTGGATGGTTTGAAGGATCAAATAATAGCTAATATGGATGATGAATTAGTGGAAGATCAAATCGAGCATCAACAAGAAGTTCTCCAACTCTCAAAGGATAACCTAACTTTGGTGCAGAATCTAATGAAAGAACAAGAAGATCAACATCACATCGAAAGAAGTTATGAAGTAGTCACAGAAACAAGAACTCGACAAGTACGATCAATTTCAGAGTATCTCAGCAAGTGGAATAAATTTCTTGTAGAAGATTCCACATGGGAGGATGAAAATTTTATATAGAAGCATCAAGAAATAATCAAGCGTTAAGGACAACACTTGTTTGAAGGAGAGGGGCATGTTAAGTCCCTCTATTAATAGTGTAGTCCATTATTATGTTAGTGTAGCCTCCATTATTGTTATTGTTGTACCCCTGTAACCCTCATATTGTTATTATTGTGCCCTTACATTATTATTGTTAGGTCGGATAGGGTTACATTGTGGCCCCACTATGATTACAGTGTGGCCCCATGGACTCCTATATATAGAAAGGAGGTTTTGTCATTTGTATCATCCAAGAATTGTTCATTTATGTAATGTATTGGAGGTTGCCCCCTCAGAGTGGCTTATTTCTAAGGCGTTGATATCTCTTTTCTTCTATTTTTGGAGTTGGTTTCCCAACACAAAATTAAAACATGACGAGATCAAGGTTAAGATATTTGATTTCTCATGAGCTGTGGAATTTTGGACATGTGGCACACAGATTTTATTTTTGTATAAGTAAAAATAGACACTTGAGGGCTTATAATTTGAAATTTGTCATTCATTCCTCTCTTTTCTCTTTGGTTCAGATTTGAGCTTTTTGAACCAGCATCTCTTCTCCTAACCTAGTCTACTGATGAGCCAATCTTAAATGGTTTGGAAAATATTCATTTTCTATCTTATCAGTAGAAATTTAAAACATGTTCAATGATGGTTAGGCTGTATGATTGAACAAGAGTTCTTTTTCAAACAATTAGTGGCATTTAGTCTTGTCCACTTTCAAAAACATTCTTTTTTGGTAAGGGGTTGTACGTCTTCTTTTCATCTACCCTCTTTTTTTTTCTTTTTTTTGTTTCATTTTTCTGATCTTTCATTCAAGCAATGTTATGTACAATGAATGAAGCTTTAAACTAAGAATTTTTTAACAAAAATAGTGCTTGCGAATCTTGCCATTGATAGGACCTCCAAATAACTTTGTTCCATCCATTTCTTGTAGAAAGAATGCATTGTTACCTCTTAATGAATGGATGATGTATGGAAATTTCCATAGATTTTCAAAATTTCCATGCTTTCTTTTTTCCTCTCTTTGTGAATCCCACTTTAGCACTTTGTCTCCAATATGGAAATCATTGGTCTTAGTCCTCTTATCAAATATTTTCTTGATATTCTCTTGTACTGTTTGTGTTATGTCGTATACTTCTTCCCTTGATTGATGCAAATGAATGGCTTGGTTTAGCCTTATTTGCATATCATTCTCCTCTGACTGTACTTCTTGAAGGAGCTTCATCACTGGGATTCCCAAGGATGTTCGAAAAACTGCATGCATGCCATACACTAGTTGATAGGGAGACATATTAATTGATTTCTTGCTTGTTAATCTATCTGCCCATAGTGCATGCACCAATTTGCTGTGCCATGACTTTTTGTTCTCTTCCAACAACTTCTTGATGATGTTTACCAAAATTTTGTTATATGATTTAGCCAAACCATTACCTTGAGGGTAATAAGCTGTAGAATTCCCTAATGTAATGTGATACTTATGGAAAAAGTCCACCATTCTCTTGGACTTAAATGTAGCAAAATTATTAGTGATGATTTTTCTTGGACAACTAAATTTGAACAAAATATTGGTTTCAAGGAATTTGATGATTGCTAAGTCAGTGGCATTCCTTGAAGGGATGGCTTCTATCCATTTGGTAAAATAGTCAGTTGTAGTGAGGATCCATTTGTGTTAGGCAGAAGAGGCAGGGTGGATTTCTCCAATGAAATATAAACCCCACTGTTGAAAAGGAGCTTCAACACTGATAGGATGTAAAGGCAAAGGCAACCGTTTTCTCTTTCCCTCAAATATTTGGCATTTATGGAAAGTCACTACTAGCTTGTGGATATCAGGGAAAAGAGTGGGCCAATAGAAACCAACTCTAAGGATTTTTTTGGCAGTGGTTTTCCAATAGAGATGACCTCCACATTCTCCTTCATGAAAATCGTGCATGATTATATCTGCACCATCTTCAAGTAAACATTTAAGAAAAATACCAACAGAATTTTTCCGATATAAAGCTCTATCTAGGATGCAAAAATTTACAACCTTCTATTTCAAGAACCTGGCCTTGGTTTTGGACAAACCAGGAGGAGAATTTAGATTAAAAATCACATGTAATATATCAACATACCAGAGTGAGTTCAGAAATTATTCTTCAATAGATGGAGTCACCAGTTCCTCTTGTTCATCTAATGAATGTATCATGTTTATGTCCAATGCTTGAAAGTTTGCTTCAGCCATCAGTTTGGCTAGTCCTTGCCCTTTGATTGGCTTGGTGGGCTTGATTTCTAGATCATACTCTAAAATGACAGCAATCCATTTACCTCTTTTACCATCAGGATCCTGAGTTAGTATGTCCTTAACAACTGCATGAGGAACAAAAGCAACAACATGTGAATGCAAGATGTAAACTCTGAAATCTTTTAAGGCTTTGATTAAGGCAAAAGCTTGTTTCTCCATGATGTTACATTTCAGAGGTGCATCTCTTAGTGCCTTGCTGAAGAAAGATATGTGTTTTTCTTGTCCCATCATGTTCTTTTGTAGCAATATTGCAACAATTGTGTGTTTTGATGCAAATGAGAAGATGAAGAAGTCTTTGGTAAAGTCAAGGCTGATTAGAACTAGTGTTTGGGTAAGTGCTTGTTTTACTAGTTCAAAGGATTTCTTTTCTTCTATGGTCCATTTGACTCCTATCTCTTTTTTCAACATGTTTGTAATGTTTCTTAGGAGTTCAGCAAGGTTTGGTATGAACCTTCTTAAGAAGTTGATCTTTCCAATGAAAGATTGCAACTCTTTGATGTTTCTAGGGTGGCTGATATGCAATATACCTTCAATCATTTTTGGGTCTATCTTGATTCCCTCTTCAAATATGATGTGGCCTAAAATTTTCACTTCTTCAAGACCAAACATATTTTTCTTGGGATTCAAAGATAAACCATACTTTTTACACTTTTCAATGACTTTTCTTAAGTGAGCTAGGTGTTCTTTGTCAATTTTTTAGTAAACAGTGATGTCATCAAGATATATCACTATGAATTAACCTATTTCTTCGAAAAAATCAATGTCCATGGCTCTTTGAAAAGTGGCCCCAGCATTCATCAACCCAAAAGGAATTTTGACATACATGAAGGTGCCCCAAGGTGTAATGAAGGTTGTTTTGTGATGATCACTTGTAAGTACTAGCACTTGATTATACCCTGAAAAACCATCAAGAAATGATATTATTTTGGAACTTACCACCCTTTGCAGTATGTGATCCATCTTAGGTAAAGGGTAGTTTTCTTTTAGGGAGGATTTGTTTAAGTTTCTGAAGTCTATGCATAGCTTAATTTCACCTGTATTGTTCCTTACTGACACAAGGTTTGAGACCCATTTTAAGTACCTGAGTGGGACTCTTATTCTAGCATCATGCATATTTTTGATTTCTTTCTCAACTAGAGGCATTAGGATAGGGTTTATCCTACGCAAATTCTACTTGAATGGTTTTTGGCTTTCCTTGAGAGGAATATTATGTTGAATGATGTTTGTGTCATAGGACTTCAAGTCCTCATAGCTCCATGCAAACAAATCCTTAAACTCTTTGAATAGCTCAATGTATTCTATTTTATAAGAGCCGGTAGTGTTTTTGACAACTTGATCATTTTAGTTTCTTCTTCACTGCCTATGTTGCATTCTTCTACATCTGTTTCGATGGATTCCATTTTAGGCTTCCTAGCAACATAATTGCAATCAAAAAATTCTTCTAAGTGTGCAAGTCCTTCTGGAAATAAGTTGTCTTTGCATTGCAATACATCAAGGTCCCTTTTGTCTAAATCTTCAAACAATTCTGCCTCAAGAGGGTGTTCTAGCAGATTTATATCAATAGTATAAGGCAGCTCTGTTTTGAGTTTTTGTTCCTCAACCATGCAGCCCTCTTCATGTTCTAAATCTAATTTTGGTATGTCAAATTAATTTTTGTATTGGAGGAATATTCAATGTGTTTGTCACCTTAAAAAACTTGCCAATAATCTATGTTATCCGAGACTGCTGGTCTGCTTTTGACCTTTACCATGTATTGTTCATTGGCATGAGGTAGTTGACAAGTGGTGGCAACAAAGGCTAGTTCATTTGCAAGGCTGTTTTGAGTTCTTGGGACAGAGGTAAGTTCATATTTTTCAAATGTTTTCAGGAGGTCTAAGGCAGCATTTCTATATTCTCTTAGCCTAGGATTCTTGGTTGAATATTCTCCTTTGATTTTCCTAATGATTAACTCGGAATTTCCTTGAACAAAAATCTTCTTAGCTCCTATAGTTTTCTACATTTGTAACCCTAAGAGAAGAGCTTGATACTCTGCAATATTTCTTGTGAATTGAAAATCTAGCTTGTAGGAGTGACCTTCATTAGTGTTATGTATTCACACACTTGCTCTCGAACCAACTTTGCCACAAGAACCATCAAAGCTCATGTTCCAAAGTGTTTCAAGTTCAGATTCACCATTATGTTGTTGTTCAAGGCTTCTAGGGTTTTGGCTATCATGTTCTTCATCTTGTGTTTGGTTTGACTATTCTGATAGGTCTTTCTCTTCCTCTTTTTCATATACTTGTTCATTAATGCCATCTTCATTGTACAAGATAGATTATAGAATAGAGAGGGGTGTTGTTTGGCCTATCTTGGCTACTTACCATGTATTTCATGTGAGATTCTCTGTATAATATTCTTGGTTGGTTAAAGACTGGGATGGTAGCATATGTCATGTCCATTTGGAGGTTTCCTTGGAGTTTGGCTCCCCATGATCTAGATAAAAGCATGCCATATTTTGGGGGTATGTTAGCCACTACAATGTCCATGACTAGGCTCTTGGCTGGTATTTTTGCTAGATTGACACATAGATCTTTGATTAAGCCCAAAAATTTAACTCTAGGGTAAAAATGTGATGTTGGGTTACACTTTTGTGAGAATCGGGGGCATAATTTTTTTTCGGCAATAGTTCGGCCGAACTCGTTCTTCCATTTAGATTGATGGCAAACTGACAGCGTGGGAAAACATAATTTTTGCCGGAGATGGGAAAACCGATAACAAAAGTTCGGCCAAATGTTTAAAATATTTCGGCCAAACTATTTCTTGTAAATATATCGCCCGCGATTTTTTTTCTTTTCGCGTGGCTTTGTATCTACTGCTCTATTGCTTCACACGTATTTGTCTCTGCTGCTCTGTTGCTTTGTGTGTATTTGTATCTACTACTTTTTTGCTTCGCATTTGTTGAATTTTTGCTCTAGCACTACTCTACTTCTTCTGCTATGTTGCTTCGTGCGTCTTTCTTCAGGTTCGTTGAATTGCTACGGCGCTGCTGCTGCTCTGGCACTGCTTCCGCTCTGTTGCTGATGATCTGCGGCGATGTTAAGTGAACCACCAGGTAATCATTATGGTTTTCTGCAGTGAATTGTTTGATTGTTATCGTAAATTATATTTTCTAATATAATTAACATTTTTTTTGCTGTGTTGCTTATAGTTTGTCGAATTACTCTGGTGCTGCTGCTGCTCTATCGTTGTTGCTGCTCTATTGCTGATCATCTGTGGTGACGTTAAACAAACCACCAGGTAAGAAACTCATATCCTTCTATTGTTGGATGTTATAAGTTATTTTATCACTTAACTTGCACCTTGGATCACTGTCAAAATCGCATCATTAGAATATCGCTCAGAATATAAGTGATATCAGAAGCCAAGATCACTATATATAAATCACTGCCAAATTTTACAAAAAATTTAAGTTTGCAGTTTGGTATTTAACAAGTGGTTACAGTTCTTAGGTTTTTCAAGCAGAAAAACTCTGGAATATATTATGTCCATTTAAAAATTAAAAATCTCCAGAAAAACCTTATAACTAATACAAAAACTTACAGTTAATTTCAAGCCTTTTTTCTATCTGAAACTGGAACAATCCTAAAAGTATGCCCATAAAAACATAAGATACATAAAATTTAAAATACTCTAGTTCTTCCGGAAAAGAAAAAACAGTAGTATACTAAGAAAAAATATCATCCTAGCCTCCCAAAATGTACTCTGCCAGTAGCCTTCCAGTGTTGAAGCCGTCATACCAAAACCTGAAGTGTGTCATTCACTGTGGCCAAAAACACCTGTGACCTACCAGAAAGCATTGAAGTCGTCGCTGTGTGGTCCAAGATGTCCATGTATAAACTGGTGCTCCCTACAGGAAGCTCATCATTTGCAAGAAAAACTCAGAAATATAACAGAACATCTTCCTACCACCAAAGCCTGTAAGGAATCAATCTCTGTGGCCGAAGAACCTCTGACCTGTCAGAAAATGAAATATGATGGTATAAAGTGAAAGAAAATTTATGAAAAAATGATCATACGTTTGGCTTCTTCACCTTCTGGATCAATAAATTCATAAAACATCTATCCAAAATGACCCTCAAGGCCCTTTTTGGAAAGTCTATTAGCCTGAGAGTTCTTTTCACGAAATATATGATGAAAATGAATGGAATTGAAGGAGTTCACCATCTTCTCAATGCGAACCAGCCATGTCTCATGCTGTACCGGAGCAAGTTTGTTACCTCTGTTAACATAATCCATTAATACCTTTGAGTCCCCAAACACCTAGAGATCATTAATACAAAGTTGTGAAGCTATCCAAAGTAGACCCCAAAGAGAAAGGATCTCTACTCTCATATTGGTACCGTAACCCCTCGACCAATATATTTTATAGTGACAAGTAAGTGAGATTATCAACAAACCCCACATTCGCAATTTTAAGAGTTGGGATGCCCCATCGAAGAAACCAGCAGGGTATTGAATTTCCACTGGTCTCAAACGACAAGAGAGATCCTGAGAAGGAGAAGGCTCAGTTTTCAGGCTTTCATAGAGGAAAATGATTTTGTCAACAGTCCCCCTCGGGTTACCATTAATTCCCCTAAAAATCCTATAATTCCTATTACACCATATAAACCAGTGATAAAGTGCTGGTATGTTCCTATAGTTTTTATTTTTCTTACTCCACCAGTTTATAAAGTCCTTAGTATTCTCCGTGATAGGTCCTGGCATCCTAAAATGCTCACACAACAACCTTAATACCTTCTTAGAAAAAATACATTTATAAAAAATATGATTATTATCTTCGTCCTCCCTCATGCACAAACAACAGATTCCAGGACCGTACCTGCCTCTCCGTATCAAGTTCTGCCATGTAAGGTTTTTATTTCTCAAAACCAGCCACAGAAAAATTTTCATTTTGAGAGGAGCTGTATTCTCCCATATACCTTTAAACTGTCCTGTAGTGTTGAAACGATCCGATTTCATGATAAGGCCATTGTATATCGAATCTACCGTGATCATTCCCTCCTTGTAGTGTTGAAAATTTCTTAGGTTACAATATATGTTAGAGACTTGTAGTATGCAATCAAGGTCATGTGCTCAATTTATCAAATAGATTATAGAATCTATATATTAGAAACTCGAAACTTGAAACCTGCCAAGTTTTATAAAAAAATTAAGTTTGTAGTTTGGTATGCAACAAGTGGTTACAGTTCTTAGGTTACAATATGTGTAAGAGACTTGTAGCATGAATTCAAGGTCATGTTCCCAATTTATCAAATAGATTATAGAATCTATATATTAGAAACTCGAAACTTAAATCTTGTAAATTTCAATTATTTTAGAAGCTCAAAACTCGAAACTTGAAAGTTGTAAATTTATATTGATCCCTTGTTTGCCTTTATATCATAGAACCGTTTTCATATTTACACAAATATCAGAACTGATTATTTATTAGACTACATATCTTCATATAGAACTTGCAAATAGTATGGTGGATATGTGTATCTCATGACTCTTCATAATGTACAATGATTCATTCCATATTATTCATAGATAAAATGTCATTAAAAATACAAGATTTATCATAATGTACAATGATTCATTCCATATTCATATTTAGATTCATTCCATATGCATTTAAAAGAATTAACTACGATGTATTCCACTTCTACTCTAGATAGAGAAAGTAATGACTCTTTCTTGCTTAACCATGCAACCAAAGACTCTTCTAAGTAGAATTATACATTGTCCAAGTAATGACTCTTTCTTGCTTAAACATGCAACCATAGACTCTTCTAAGTAGAATTATACATTGTCCACTTGTACTTTTCATGTCATCCACACAAGCCTAGTTGAATCTCTCTATCTGTTCAATGTAAATTTCTCACCTTTTGGATACTATAGTCCATTGTTTGTAGTCTCTTTCACTTGTATCTTAATATCTGTCTTTTGGTAATAGATGACTATATTATATTGAAATATTCCAACTAGTGTAAATTCCAAAATTATATCTAGTCTAAACCTTGTTATGTATATCAAGCTTCCTATCATATAGATGTAAAGGTTATGATCAACATCACCTCATTCATCATCCATCATCTGCACATAACTTGCATCCAGTTGATTTGATAAAAACACATTAGCCAATAAACAAGCCATTGAAACCAAAATTGATTTGATAGTTCTATAGGCAGAGTTTGTAAAGGGCCAGGTAGCCTTTGGATCTCATATTTTATGAAAGGTGACATATCCAGTAAATGCCCCTACAGTCACTCTCTGGAATAGATCTAAATAGAAGTTTTTCATTTTCATATCCATGGTCTCAAACAATGAGAGAGGAAAAACCTTTTATATTCAACATGTAAAACGCAAATTAGCCATAAAAGTTTCCCATTGAAACCATAACTAATTAGTTATTAGACTACATATCTTCATATAGAACTTGAAAATAGTATGGTGGAAATGTGGATCTCATGACTCTTCATAATGTACAATGATTCATTCCATATTATTCATAGATCAAATGTCATTAAATACAAGATTTATCATAATGTACACTGATTCATTCCATATTCATTTTTAGATTCATTCCATATTCATTTAAAAGAAGTAACTACTATGTATTCCACTTCTACTTTAGATAGAGAAAGTAATGACTCTTTCTTGCTTAACCATGAAACCAAAGACTCTTCTAAGTAGAATTATACATTGTCCAAGTAATGACTCTTTCTTGCTTAAACATGCAACCAAAGACTCTTCTAAGTAGAATTATACATTGTCCACTTGTACTTTTCATGTCATCCACACAAGCCTAGTTAAATCTCTCTATGTTGTCAATGTAAATTTCTCACCTTTTGGGTACTATAGTCCATTGTTTGTAGTCTCCTTCACTTGTATTTTAATATCTTTTTTTTGGTAATAGATGAATATTATATTGAAATATTCCAACTTCACCTCATTCATCATCCATCATCTTATCAAATTGATTTGATAAAAACACATTAGCTAATAAACAAACCATTGAAGCCAAAAGTGATTTGATAGTTCTATAGGCAGAGTTTGTAAAGGGCTAGGTAGCCTTTGGATCTCATCTTTTATGAAAGGTGACATATCTAGTAAATGCCCATACAGTCAATCTCTGGAATAGATCTAAATAGAAGTTTTTCATTTTCATATCCATGGTCTCAAACAATGAGAGAGAAAAAAGCTTTTATATTCAACATGTAAAACACAAATTAGCCATAAAAGTTTCCCATTGAAACCAAAAGTGATTTGATACAAAACATAGGTTTTAACCTAAAAGTAAATGCCCCTACAACCAATCAATCTCTGGAAAAGTTTTAAATATAGAAGTTTTTCATTTTCATATCCATGGTCTCAAACAATGAGAGAGAAAAAAAACCTTTTATATTCAACATGTAAAACACAAATTAGCCATAAAAGACTCCCATTAAAACCAAAAGTGATTTGATACAAAACATAGGTTTTAACTGAAGAGTAAATGCCCCTACAGTCAATCAATCTCTGGATAGTTTAAAATATTTAAGTTTTTCATTTTCATATCCATGGTCCCAAAAAATGAGAGAGAAAAAAACCCTTTATATTCAACATGTAAAACACAAATTAGCCATAAAATTTTCCCATTGAAACCAAAAGTGATTTGATACAAAACATAGGTTTTAACCTAAGAGTAAATGCTCCTACAGTCAATTAATCTCTGGAAAAGTTTTAAATATAGAATTTTTTCATATTCATATCCATGGTCTAAAACAATGAGACAAAAAACCTTTTATATTCAATGCATGTAAAACAAAAATTAGCCACATCTGGAATAGTTTTAAATATAGAAATTTTTCATATTCATATCCATGGTCTCAAACAATGAGAGAAAAAACATTTTATATTCAATGTATGTAAAACACAAATTAGCCACATCTCTAGAATAGATCTAAATAGAAGTTTTTCATTTTCATATCCATGGTCTCTAAAAATGAGAGAGAGAAAAAAACCTTTTATATTCAACATGTAAAACACAAATTAGCCATAAAATTTTCCCATTGGAACCATAAGTGATTTGATACAAAACATAGGTTTTAAATATAGAAGTTTTTCATTTTCATATCCATGGTCTCAAACAATGAGAGAAAAAACATTTTATATTCAATGTATGTAAAACACAAATTAGCCATATCTCTAGAATATATCTAAATAGAATTTTTTTCATTTTCATATTCATGGTCTCAAACAATGAGAGAGAAAAAACCTTTTATATTCAACATGTAAAACACAATTTACCCATAAAAGTTTCCCATTGAAACCAAAAGTGATTTGATACAAAACATAGGTTTTAAACTAAGAGTAAATGCCCCTATTGTCAATCTCTGGAATAGTTTTAAATAGAAGTTTTTCATTTTCATGTAAAACACAAATTATCCATAGAAGTTTCCCATTGAAACCGTAAGTGATTTGATACAAAATATAGGTTTTAACATAGGTTTTAACCTAAGAGTCAATGTATGTAAAACACAAATTAGCCATAGCTCTAGAGAATCTAGATCTAAATAGAAGTTTTTCATTTTCATATCCATGGTCTCAAACAATGAGAGAGAGAAAACCTTTTATATTCAACATGTAAAACAAAAATTAGCCATAAAAGTTTCCCATTGAAACCAAAAGCGATTTGATACAAAACATATAGGTTTTAAAACCTAATCTAGTAAATTCCCCTACATTCAATCTTTAGAATAGATCTAATTAGAAGTTTTTCATTTTCATATCCATGGTAGTTCTATAGGCAGAGTCTGTAAAGGGCTAGGTAGCCTCTGGATCTCATCTTTTATGAAAGGTGACATATCTAGTAATTTCCCCTACAGTCAATCTATGGAATAGATCTAAATGGCCCTACAGTCAACATGTATATAGTATTTAGAAGCAAAAATTATTTGATACAAAACATAGTTTTTAACCAAGTATATAGTTTTTCATTTCATATCCATGGTCTCAAACAATGAGAGAGAAAAAAACCTTTTATATTCAACATGTAAAACACAAATTAGCCATAAAAGTTTCCCATTGAAACCAAAAGTGATTTGATACAAAACATATATAGGTTTGAAAACCTAATCTAGTAAATGCCCCTACATTAAATCTTTAGAATAGATCTAATTAGAAGTTTTTCATTTTCATATCCATGGTAGTTCTATAGGCAGAGTCTGTAAAGGGCCAGGTAGCCTCTAGATCTCATATTTTATGAAAGGTGACATATCTAGTAAATTCCCCTACAATCAATCTCTGGAATAGATCTAAATGCCCTTATAGTCAACATGTATATAGTATTTAGGAACAAAAAATAATTTGATACAAAACATATTTTTTAACCAAGTATATAGTTTTTCATTTTCATATCCATATTCTCAAACAATGAGAGAGAAAAAGATTTTTATATTCAATATGTAAAACAAAAATTAGCCATAAAAGTTTCCCATTAAAAAAAGAGTTATTTGATACAAAACATATAGGTTTGAAAACCTAATCTAGTAAATTCCCCTACATTCAATCTTTAGAATAGATCTAATTAGAAGTTTTTCATTTTCATATCCATAGTAGTTATATAGGCAGAGTCTGTAAAGGGCTAGGTAGCCTCTAGATATCATCTTTTATGAAAGGTGACATATCTAGTAAATGCCCCTACATTCAATCTCTGGAATAGATCTAAATTCCCCTACATTCAACATGTATATAGTATTTAGAAACAAAAAGTAATTTGATACAAAACACAGTTTTTAACCAAGTATATAGTTTTTCATTTTCATATCTATGTTCTCAAACAATGAGAGAGAAAAAACCTTTTTTATTCAACATGTAAAACACATATTAGCCATAAAAGTTTCCCATTGAAACCAAAAGTGATTTGATACAAAACATATAGGTTTTAAAACCTAATCTAGTAAATGCCCCTACATTCAATCTTTAGAATAGATCTAATTAGAATTTTTTCATTTTCATATCCATGGTAGTTCTATAGGTAGAGTCTGTAAAGGGCCAGGTACCCTCTGGATCTCATCTTTTATGAAAGGTGACATATCTAGTAAATGCCCCTACAGAAAATCTCTGGAATAGATCTAAATGCTCCTACAGTCAACATGTATATAGTATTTAGAAACAAAAATTAATTTGATACAAAACATAGTTTTTAACCAAGTATATAATTTTTCATTTTCATATCCATGGTCTCAAACAATGAGAGAGAAAAGACCTTTTATATTCAACATGTAAAACACAAATTAGCCATAAAATTTTCCCATTGAAACCAAAAGTGATTTGATACAAAACATATATAGGTTTGAAAACCTAATCTAGTAAATGCCCCTACATTGAATCTTTAGAATAAATCTAATTAGAAGTTTTTCATTTTCATATCCATGGTATTTCTATAGGCAGAGTCTGTAAAGGGCCAGGTTTCCTCTGGATCTCATCTTTTATGAAAGGTGACATATCTAGTAAATTCCCCTACAGTCAATCTCTGAAATAGATCTAAATGCCCCTACAGTCAACATGTATATAGTATTTAGAAACAAAAAGTAATTTGATACAAAACATAGTTTTTAACCAAGTATATAGTTTTTCATTTTCATATCCGTGTTCTCAAACAATGAGAGAGAATTTTTTTTTATATATTCAACACGTAAAACACAATTTAGCCATAAAAGTTTCCCATTGAAACTAAAAGTGATTTGATACAAAACAGATATAGGTTTTAAAACCTAATCTAGTAAATGCCCCTACATTCAATCTTAAGAATATATCTAATTATAAGTTTTTCATTTTCATATCCATGGTAGTTCTATAGGCAGAGTCTATAAAGGGCCAGGTAGCCTCTGGATCTCATCTTTTATGAAAGGTGACATATCTAGTAAATGCCCCTACAGTAAATCTCTGGAATAGATCTAAATGTCCCTACAGTTGTGTTTTACATAATTTGTTTACACTAAATTAAACAAATTAATTTTTTGAAATTTATCTTGAATTTAATTTAAATTAGTTATTTAAAAAATTAATTGTAAATGTCCACCGTAGATATATATATCATGGAGGATGAACGACGAAGATCAACAGAATCCCATATCTCTACGAGAGGGGAGGATCAGGGATCGGGATCGAGAGCTGTTCATGGTAAATTTAAATATAATCTTAAATCTCCATACATGTCTGTACATATGGAATTGATTTTTTATCAACTTGTGAGTTAAATTAGTTGTTAATAAGTTTCATTTTTTATTTTTTAGGAGCTAATAAGAAGAGAAGGGTCACTACTCCAACCATGGATGCCCATGTTTCACCCAGTGGTGGTATGGTTTTAACACAATTTAATCAATGAATATGTACACGTGTATTTATATGTATGCATGTATTTTTCAATTGATTATAAATTCGTATTTGTTTATGAAGCTTCTCAATCCTCTCCGGAGGTAGGTGGTGGTTCAGATCCCCTTAAAGGGCCATCAATGAGTGGTAGCAGGTTGCGTGAAGTGGGTGATATTTATTCCCCCAGAGGCCAATCAATGACTGGTGGTGCTGGTTCTCAGCAAAGTCGTTCTGGGTCTGGTTCTCAGCAGGGTCGTTCTGAGTCTCAACAGTTTTAGGGTTGAGAAGATGTTAACCAACCATGTCAAGGTTGCCATCAATTTCAATATTTTTTTCATTGAATTTGTACAAATTTGTTTACATGTGTTTTTTCTAATATACAAAATTATATATATATTTATGCAGAGGCTGAAAATGTTCCAAATATTGGTCAAAATAGACGCAGAGCAGAATGCTACATTCAAGAAGAAGGTTGTCTACCCACCACAACTTATCCGTCCGACATTTTTGATATACCATGGGAACGAAACATGGTGCAATGCACCTTACAAAGGTGTCAACAACTTCATGCAAAATTGCGGAGAGATATCATGGTTTTGACTCTACCTGCTGAGAGTCGACAAAGCCTCGAAATAGTTACACATTCATTGGGCAAAATAGTAAATGTGTACAAAAATCTTGGGCCAATGACTGATACATTTGTAGAAGTGATGAGAAAGAGAAAGGAAACAGTAATGGGTCCCGATAAATGGGAGGATGTAAAACAAAGAGTTACAAAAGCTATGGCGAAGTCAATGTTTAATTTCAAGGAGGGGCCAAAAAGAAAAATGTTGAAGGTGCAATATTTCAAGCAGCCAGATATAGTTCACTATTTGTATGATAGGCACCTTGCGACCTAGAAGGCTCCCATGGAACGACGAGGTTCCTGTTTATTTTGCACAATTGTGTTACGCAGAATTTTTTTTGAAAAAGAAACCCAACTACAATGACCTTCCGTCAGAATTTTTTGGTCCGGGCAAAGGTCGATTGTATGACCATAAGGGCGCTAAGCGAGATGTGGAGTTGCCTCACCCTAAGCCGCCATTGGTGAGTTGACCTTTTCAGGTCAAAAATCCGTGGTCAGAGATGGATGCGACTTCTCAAATAAGTCGAGAAGCAAGGGATGTCATGATCGACAATGTTTACAGCGGATTGGGTGGAGTCGATGTTTGTCTAAATCGACAAAGAGCACATGAAAATGCATGTGCCAATTTTGTGTATTGTACAGATGAAGAGATTGACGACATGAATGTTGAAGATCTTCGAATATATGCAAAGAATTGTCGCAATGGTTTTCAAGACCTAATTCTTCATGAGGAAGAGGGCACGGGAACAGTATGTGTTAATGACCTTAGGGTTCAATTATTTTAACACATACATGTGTACAATTTGTAATAAATACATGTGTATGTACATGTATACATTTATTTGTATATACATTAATCTAACAAAAATGTATCATTATATGTTAAAACACCATTTTCAGATGTCACGCATGATGAATGACGAAAATGTTAATATCATGTTCGGGGCCTCTGGTTCAAACAATGAAGATGGGTCTCACCATCAAGATATGTTGACAAATGTTAGTGTTTTTTAAGTGATATTTTTTAAAATAAATAATTGTGCACACATGTACATGTACATATAAAATATAAAATGTTTTAATAGATTCTGATTCTGTCTGATGTTTTTGGGATGGCGGTACCTTCTTCTTCCTTGGGAGATGTACCTTCAACTTCCTTAGGAGATGTGCCACATCCACAACAAGTATGGACAATTTTTCACTTTTAAAATTTATGTTTAAGTTATATATATATATATATATATATTCCACCTCAAAAAGTTCCATTAAAAATTGAGATATATATATCTATATCTTGTGTTATTTTAATTTTTTTGAATTTTAAGTTTTTGGAGATTTTCTTTTGGAGCCTCTCTTAGGAGATGTCCCAAATTCACCTGCAGAAGTATTCAATTTTTCACTTTTAAATATATATATGTTTTTTTAAAAGTTATAATTTATAAATTGAAGTTTATTTAAGTTTTATTATAAATTGAGATCTTGATCTTGAGTTATTTTATACTTTTAAAATTTTGAATTTTAGGTTTCTATAGAAGATTTCTTTAATCCACGGACTCTAGCGACGGAGATAGGAACATCCATACCATTTCAACCATTTGAACAAGTTGTCTAACTTTTTTCTTAATATTAATGAAAATAAGTTTATATATGTACACATGCATTTTCATCTGAATTTTTTTAATATATATATATAACTGTACATGTATATTGTACAGTTTGCTGTTGGAGATGTTCCCATGGGGGAACTTGTAGCAGGTGAACAAATGGAGAGGGAACCTCATGAGGTATTGCATGATTTTTTTTATATATTTTGTTTTTTACATGAAGTTCTATATATATTCTCACTCATTTTTAAAACATCAAATTTTAATGTTTGTACATGTGCATTGTGTACAGGTTTCCCATGCTTCGCATGATAGTGCGCGGATTGAGACCCTGATAGGAAAGATGCTACATCCATCTCTATTTGATGGACATGATTTGTAGATTTGATTTCAAGATTTAGACAGTATTAAATTTACTTTTTTATATATTATCTAGATGCATTGTTATATATATATATAACTTGATACTTGATACTTGATACTTGTGAGATCTACAATTTTTGGACATATTTTATTACAGTGTTAATATAATTTGTTTTGTTCCAAAAAGTTAAGTTTTGGATGGTTTTAGTACTTTTGGCATGTGAATGTGAAGTAATATTGTTATATAATTTGTTTGGTTTTTAAAACTTTTAAGTTTTGGATAATTGAACTACTAATATTTTTTTCCTGAGAAAAAATTGAACCTTATATTAAAAAAGAGTTTCTATATTATGCATTGCATTCCTTACCCTTTTCAGAAACTTCTGACTATTTGTGTGATTGTTTGTTATTTTTAAAATTCCGCCACCATGACTACGTCACAAAAATAAGGAACAAAACCAAAATGCGGTGTAAGAAATCCCAGCAGCTTAATGGGAAAAACAAGCAGGGGTTGCTCACCACCACAGAAGATTTGTCCACATACCATTAGTAAAATGCGTATTTACAGGTGAAAGTGCTGTTTTGACAAAAAAAAACACATCATCTCAGGCCTCCGAAACTGGAAAACAGCGCTGAGGATTTTACAGTTTTACCTTCTTTTTGTTTTTTTTTTTTCTCTAGTTTTTCTTTTTAAAAACATATACAAAAAGGATTACATAAACTGGAAAGTATATACATGAAATAAAGCAGTGAAAAAAACCGAGCTGTTGGCAGCTCCCGGACTAGACAAAAACAGGGGGAGGGAGTCTCCTTACTCTCCCTTCAGCTACTTCTTCAACTGACCATTGGTCCAAAACCTGCTCAATGCCTTTTTTAGAAAGGCTGTCTGCTTCTGCATTTCTTTCCCTGTAGATGTGAGATATAATCAGATCAGCAAAACTACTTTTAAGACGTATAATTTCAGACAGAAAAGGAAGTAAGAGAAAATTTCTGCAATGATGTGATCCATTAGCCCACTTGATTGTATTCAGAGAATCCCCAAAAATCTGAACCTCCCTCTCGTTTCGCTGCAATAGCCAGCACAACAGTAAATGTAGTGCTTTGAGCTCGGCAAAGTTATTTGATCCAGTACCCAGTCCAATGGAGGCTTTGAGCGAAAGTCCTGTGGGGTAGTTAATAACCAAACCAGCTCCGCAATTTTTGTTTAAGTCTGAGGCTCCATCAAAATAAGCCCACGGAATGGACCCCTTTATTTCTTCTACCTGCACCGGTCTTTCACTCCTAGCATTTGAAGGCTGTGAAATGCTTTCAAAAATGGCTACTCCTTCGGCTGCTAGTCTGGCAATGGGGAAGAGAGAGTCCTTGAAAATTTGGTGGTTCCTGGCTAGCCATACTCCCCAGACAACCAGCAGGGGCAACATTCTGACTTTGTCATTTGGGGCCTGCTGCCACCAATTGTTCCAGGCTTCGGCTATATCCTCCCCTCCCCAACATTGGGGGACCTTTGAGAGTCTTAGTATTTCATTCCAGAGACTTTTAGAGAAAGGACAGGCAAGGAAAAGATGCTGGGGTGTTTCCTCACTCTCTTTACATAAGGAGCACCAACCTGGACCTATCTTCCCCCTTTTTTGGAGTGCATCCCAGGTAGGTAATTTTCTTTGTAGAACACACCAGAAGAACAGCCGGGTCTTTGCTGGTCCTTTCAGCTTCCACAAAGAATTTTCCCACCAGATTGGTTCCCCCCACCCCTTTTGTAACATAAGCCATTCATATCCCGTCTTAGGAGAGTAGAAACCTGTTTGGGCATACACCCACCGCAGCTCATCTGACTCATTTGTTATACGGATATGGGAGTGCAACAGTCCTGCGCGAAAGGTCCCCCACTCATCGTGCCACCTCTCTTCTAGGGCCAGATCAGTCGCTGTGAGCCACTCCTGTCTCCAAATTGTAGAATTTGCACTATCAGCGATTTGACTGAGTGAGAAAAAGCCTCTGGTGTTTAAATGCTCAAGCAGGCCTCTTGAGAGAGCGAAAGAGTCCGAGCAGCCCACCCACGGGTCCCTTCCTAACCTTATTGAACTCCCATCTCCCACTCTCCAAGCCAATCCTTTTTCGATAATCTGAACTGCTGCCACCAAAGCTTTCCAGACCACTGAGGAATTCCTTGTAGATTTTATAGGTTGTCTTATCCATTCAAGGGGCGTGGCTGGGTCAATATACTTCCTCCTAGTCACAGCGGTCCAAAGGTTATCAGAAAAAATCAGCCTCCACGCAAGTTTAGCTGCTAAAGACTGAGAGAAAGGGAACAAATCCTTTATCCCCCACCCCCCCCATTTTTTCGGACGGGCAATTTTCTCCCAGGCAACCCAAGGAGCAACATAATCCTTCTTCTGACCAGCCCATAAAAATCTGCTACAGATTTTCTTTATTTTCATCAAGATACATTTAGGCACCCATATGAGGCTGGCCCAGTACACTGGGATGGCTAAAATCACAGATTTAATCAGCACAAGCCTGCCTGCCCTTGACAACCATTTAAAACTCCAATGTTTTATTCTGTCCTCAATTTTCGCCAAAAGCCAATTCCAGTCTTGAACCCTGTAGGAGTCAGGTTTCAGCTTAAAGCCAAGGTATTTGAACAGATCCGAAAGAGACTTTAGATCAAAAGAGAGAATCTCCTTTACTCTATTAGCTTCAATAGGGGAGAGCCCTGCAGTTGTAACGGAAGATTTCTGATCATTTATGGCCAGTACCGTAGCTTTCAGGAAGAGGTCAAGGAGCCTTTTAAGACAGCAGCAGTCCTCCCGGCTTCCATCACTAAAAATAAGAATGTCATCAACAAAGAGGAGATGTGTCACCCATAGGTTCAGGCCTACTTCTATTCCTTTCAATTCACCCTGTCTCTTCGCCGTTTTGATCAGTAAACTTAGTCCTTCAGCTGCTAGCAGAAAGAGAAGGGGGGAAAGAGGGCACCCCTGGCGAAGACCCCTCTGCGGTTTAAAAAAGGCCGAGGCAGCACCATTTATCAGAACTGCAATCGAGGTAGAGGTGACACACGCCATGATCCACCTTACAAAATCATGCCTGAACCCCAAATGAGTTAAGAGAAGCCTTAGATATATCCAACTGATTCTGTCAAAAGCCTTTGAGAGATCAATTTTAATGATAGCCCCTTTTTTCCGACTTCTTTTTAAACTGTGAAGGGTTTCCTGGGCCACTCCCACAGCCTCATGAATTTGTCTCCCATCCAAGAAACCGAACTGTTCCTCGGATATGCTTTTGGAGAGGAAAGGTTTCAGCCTGGAAGCAACTATCTTGGCAATAACCTTGTATAAACAAGTGCAAAGAGAGATGGGGCGAAAATCATTGAAAGATGAAGGTTGGTCCGACTTTGGTATGAGAGCCAGGAAAGTGGCATTAAAGGGCTGGTAGACCAAGCCTGTGACCCTTGATTCTTCCACCACCGCTGTCAGGTCATCACCCAATAATTCAAAGAAATGTAGAAAAAATTCCACAGTCCAGCCATCAGGGCCTGGGCTTTTCTCTTTTTGCATCGATTTTAGGGTTGCTTCCACCTCATCCTTGGACACCGGAGCCATCAAAAGGTCGTTTCCTTCATCTTCAATGTACCTTGGGAAAAATTGGGCTACTCTTATGACTTCAGCAATTGAAACTTCTGCAGGAGCCTTAAAAAGGTCTTTGAAATAATCAACTCCAAGGGATGCAAGCTCTTCGAAGGACTGAGCCTTTTCCCCATTTTCTTTAGGCAGTTCCCATATGGTATTTAGATTTTTCCTCCCTTTAGCATAATTTTGAAAAAACTTTGTGTTGTCATCCCCCGCCTGAAGCCATATGGCTCTACTCTTCAATCGCCAGCTTTCCTCCTTTACTTGAAGGAACTTCCTTCTGGCTGCCTCCAAACCCCGAATTCTGTCACGAGATTCCACTGTGGCATATCCCCTCCCATCCGGGGCTTCCAGTAGCTCAAGTTCAGAGTTTATGGCCCTTAGATTTTCATCTTCGAGAGATGCCTTGTGGGAAGCCCAGATTTTTGTTTCAGCTTTCAAAGCCTTCAGATTATCCATAAAAGCCTTACTTCGACTTAATACCCCCTCCTCCCTTAGTTCATCCCTCCTCCAAGTGGAATGTACCAAGGAAACGAAGGAATCATCGGACAGCCAAGAGGCATTGAATTTGAAGGGGGACCCTGGTTTTTTGAGAGTTCCCTTTGCCTCCAGCAGAATCGGGAAGTGATCGGACAGGCCCCCTTCCCCCACCCAGTGTCGAAAAATAGATAGTTTCTCAGATAGGGCTTCTCCCAAGAGAAAGCGGTCCAATTTCTTCCCAACCCAGTCATCACCAACTCTTTTATTGCGCCAAGTAGGCCTAGCCTTGAGAAGAGAGAGGTCTATCAAATGGGATGAGGCAATCTGTGAGATAAAAAAATCAGTTAAAGGGTCCGGTCTGGCATTTGTTCCCCACGATTCTGAAACCCCAAGAGAGAAATTTAGATCGCCTCCAATGATCAAGTTTGGGTGGGTCAGAAAAGACTTTTGGAAGAAAGAGGACCAGAACTGCTCCCTTTCCTGACAGGGCCCGTAAACGTTCATGAGAAGTAAGGGAAAACAGAATTCCTTGGAGTAGAGCTCCACCGCCAAAGAGTGTTCGAAGCCCCAGGAGGAAATTTCTTTAAAGTTTCCAGCTCTATATCCGGTGACCAAGCCACCAGATCGACCATCTGCATCTATGGCCCGAAAGAGCCAACCAGGCAGCGATTTTGAAAGAAAAGCTATAATTTCCTCCCCTTTACCAAGGGTTTCTTGAAGCATAAGAATATCCAGATTATACTGCCTGATTAAGCTCCTGAAGGCTAGTTTTTTGGGTTGACTAGCTAACCCTCTACAGTTGAAAGAAAGAAGAATCATTTCAACGATACAGAGGGTGGCTTTGCTGCTCTAAGCACCCCAGTCAAGGATTTTTGCTTCCCATCAACTATATCAATGATTGCCTTCTGCTTGGCCTTAGACATACTGGATTTCCTACCTCTGGATTTCCTAGGCCCTATAGGCACTAAGTCCTGCTCAAGACCTCCAGGAACAGTCTCTTTCCCATTACGAAAAGCCAGAGATCTCAAGTTATAGGGAGGAGCAGTCGGAGGAGGAGCAGGGTCCAAAGAAAAGCAGGGGTGATTCGAAACAAGCAAGGAGGGCGGAGGATCTCCAGAGGGCGAGGGAACCGAAACCACAAGACTATCTACCTGATGAGGGTTCAAATTTAAGCATGAAAATTCCTTCTGAAGAAGCCCAGAAGTACAAGACATCATAATAGCAGAGACAGATTCCATATATGAAAAACATAAAGAAGAGGGGGATAATTGTGGCATACCCGTCTGTGGCTCCGCCACAAACCCAACAGTCGAAGTAACCTGAGAGGCTGCCTGTACAAGGTGTTGCTCGTGTGGCTCCACCGCAAACCCAGCAGTCGGAGTAATGTGAGAGGCAGTCTGCACATAGGGTTGCTCGATGGACCGGGCGGGGTTGATCTGCTGCGAAGGGGCTTCAGACATCACCTCCTCCGACCCATCCTTTGCCTCCTCCTCCATTGGTTCATGTGAGGGATCCGAACCAGAATTTGACACAGGAGCAACCACCGTCTTTCGGGCCATCTTGAGAGGGTTCCTTCGGCGGCGGTAGCCCAAAGGGCATTCTTTGGCCAGATGCCCATAAGTATGGCAGCGATGGCATCGAAAAGGCAGATTTTCGTAGTCCAGTTTTTGCACGAACTCCAGCTCCCTGTACTTTAAGGTCATTGCCTCTGCAAGCCCTTCACGGGGGTTTAGACTAACTAAAATCCTCGCCACACTCATATCATCTGTTTGCTCAAAGGAATTATCAAAATCCAAGAACTTCCCCAGAGTGTCTCCAATAGACTTAAACACCGAATCAAACCAAAACTGAAGGGGTAAACCTGGCAATTTTACCCAAAATGGAGATTCGTTCAGCTTCTCAGTCTGAGCGTCAAACAAGGGCATCCATCGCTGTAGAAAGAGTGGTCGCTTTCCAAAACTCCAGTTCCTATCGAGCACCCAGTTTACATGGTCTTTATGGGCAAAACGCAGGGTGAACCATCCTCTCTCCAGTTCTTTGATCTCCACAGGCTTCCCTGGTGCATTTTCCCATTCCAAAAGAACCCATCTCCGAATGTAATCTGCCGAAAATTTCCGACCTCGCACTCTGCCTACAAGCCTTGTCTCCGAGGCTGCCATAGCCTCTTCAACTCGTATGTCCACTCCTACGATGCAACAAGGCTGGGGCTCCTTCTTTTTTTATGGGGCCCTGCTTCTTTCGCTTCCCACCCACCTTAATGACCAGCACCGCGCCTTCTCCAGAATCAGAGTGGTGTCGATCTTCAGGCGCCCCTCCCCCTGACGGGCCCTGACTCCTCTCCTCCGACCCCCTGAGAACACCAGGATCGCAAAATTTCTGACTCTCAACCGTTGAAAGCTTTTCAGGCTGAGCCTTCTCTTCTTCCCTGACACCTCCAGAAACAATCTCCTTTTGCGGGCACCCCTTCCACCCCTTATCCAGCAATACCGACTCCTTTGTGTGCTCTCCTCCGTCGCCCAACACACCAACCGAGGAGTCGGTCAGAGGTAGAGCGCAGCTCTTCGTCGCCGAGAGCCCAATGTCATTTTTGGGACTTAGATCCAAGAATTTCCTTTGAACTGGGACCCTGGTTGCACTTTCAAGAGCCCATGGGAAAACTACTTCTGAGGCAGGCCTATTCTCCATCTTATCAATCACTGTTCGAGGCCCTTTCGAGACATGCAAGCCGCAATTGGCCACCACGTCCGCAAGCCCTCCAGATAGAGGCGAAAACCCTATAAGATCAGAGAAATCTGGCCTCGAGTTTGAGAAAAAGGGCCCGGTTGCTTCAGAAGCGTTCCTCACGGAACTTTCACCTACAGAGCGAAACCCCTGAGAGGGAAAAGCGACACAGTCGACCTTTTTAGACTTTACCCCTTCGAGAGGAGCAGATCTGATAGAAGAAACGGCCGCCTCATGTTCAAAGGGTTTAACCTCTTGCTTCACAAATCTCAGAGGGAAGAAACGCTCCAGGTTTTGGACCGAGACATCATGGCCCCAAACGGTTAGCAGGTGCTCAGGTGCCGGCTCCAGATCAACCAATTCGCTTTCAAGACCCATTCCTGCAAATTAAAAACACAAACCCTAACCCGTCGCCCAGAAGCTAGAAACCCGTGACTTCTCCGATCCGGTGAAAAAACTAACGGAAAAGAACCAGCTTACAGAAAATGGTTGAAAAACAAAAACCTATCGCGGTAAAACCACACAGTAACTTTGCACGGAGGAAAACTGTGGGATGGGCGGAACCCTGACAGAAAAGGACCCCTGTCCCATCACCCATCCGCGTGGCCTGAGGCAGGCCCAGCCTGCAGCGTTACTGGTCCACCATAGCCAGAAACCCTAGCGTCCCGCCAAACCCTTCAAGTTTGAATATGTTATCTTAGCAAGGAATGAATTGATCTTCAAAGAATCGCTATGAAAAACTATTCATCCATCAACTACTAGTAATGTTGTCATCTATAAATTAATGTTTTGCTTCCGAACTACATTTGGCATGTTATGTAATGATGTGTTATAATTTGTTTTGTTTTTAAAATTTAAGTTTTGGATGCTTGAAGTACATTTGGCATGTGAAGTAATGTTGTGATCTATAATTTAATGTTTTTATTGGATAGTTGAACTATAATTGGCATGGCATGTGAAGTAATGTTACATGATATAATCAAAAAGTTTTTAAAACTCAAGTTTTGGATGGTTTCAATCTACATTTGGCATGTGATATTTAATGTTAAATGTTTAATTTTTTTATTGGATATTTGAACTATAATTGGCATGGCATGTGAAGTAATGTTACATGATATATATCAAAAAAAAATTAAAACTCAAGTTTTGGATGGTTTCAATCTATATTTGGCATGTGATATTTAATGTTAAATGTTTAATGTGTTTATTGGATAGTCAAGAACTACAATTGGCATGGCATGTGAAGTAATACATGCATGTGAAGTAATGTTGTGATCTATAATTTTGGATGGTTTCAATCTACATTTGGCATGTGATATAATGCTAAATGTTTTTATTGGATAGTTGAACTATAATTGGCATGGAATGTGAAGTAATGTTGCATGATATATAATCAAAAAGTTTTTAAAACTTAAGTTTTGGATGGTTTCAATCTACATTTGGCACATGTGATATAATGTTAAATGTTTTTATTGGATAGTTGAACTACAATTGGATGGCATGTCAAGTAATGTTGTGATATAATCAAAAAGTTTTTAAAACCCAAGTTTTGGATGGTTGAAGTACATTAATCATGTGAAGTAATGTTGTGATATAATCAAAAAGTTTTTAAAACTAAGTTTTGGATACCATTTCAATCTACATTTGGCATGTGATATAATGTTAAATGTTTAATGTTTTTATTGGATAGTTGAACTACAATTGGCATGACATGTGAAGTAATTTGTTTTGATATAATCAAAAAGTTTTTAAAATTCAAGTTTTGGACATGGTTGAAGTACATTTGGTAAGTTTTTAAAAAAATTCACTCAAACAATAGTATGTAGTCTGTAAATTTTCATCAATGCACATAGTAAAAATACTTGAACAATTAATTGCATTCTAGAACACACACACACACACATACACATACACATGCACATATATATATATATATACAATATTTTTCATCAATGCATGTATAAAAAAGCTACTTTCAGTTGATACTAGAGTGTGCATGTACCAAAACAATTTGTACATGTGCAAACACTTGCACAGATAACATAACAAGGAAGCTCAATTTTTAATTGAGTACTGGAAGTTCTAGAACATATAATCCAAAGAGAATAAATTGTTGGGCAGTTCAATCAAAAAAATTCCAATGGAATTCCATCTTCAATAATCTGTTCATGATCGGATTTTGACATTTTCCATTTCTTAATATTCGTTTTTTTCTTTGATTGAACCTCGATCAACTTTATGCATGCTGCACACACCAAGTGACTATATTGACAACTTATGAAATCAGGTTCATAGTCTTCAAAGTAAACAAAATTCCCACTTTGATTAGTTTGTCTGAAAAAATAACCTTTCAGTATAATAGATCCTCTTTCATATAGAAATCCGTGATCATTATAGTCTTCTAATAATTTCATTTTTCGTTCAGTGCAACGCATCAAATAATACTTCACATTTTCATCATTGTCAGTAGGTGCAATTACAACAAAAACATCTCCTGCACAATAAAACAAACTTAACAAAATTATACATATTCAAATTTATTTCTAGATATTTATCATTAGAAAGCAATTCAAATGTTACCTTCTCTAACAAGATCAGAAACTCGATCACCATCGGATGATATTGTAGTCTCCTCTGATTGCATTTCTTCAAAAATTGCAATGGACATTTTTCCCTTTGTATTTAGCTCTGTATGTTTCCAATCTTTTACATACATTTTGTTTTCACAAACGTCATTGGATTTTGTGTTTTCTATGCAAACATCACAAAAACAAGAACATTTTCTTTTATCCAATGCAAACACATTTCTGGACGACTTTGTTTTAATTGAATGCAATTTTCGAGTCCCTTTTATTGTTTCAACGTCATTTCCAATTGATCTATCTACGTCTTCGATCCCAATATGCCAAAAAAAACTTTATATGGAAAATTTAAAGAAGAATGTAAATATGATATCAAAATACAATCAAAGATAATCATTGTGATAAATGTACACTGTTTAAAATTAGATATCCAATAAAAATTAAATTGAATGTACCTTTGCACTTCCCTTGATCGGTTAGTCTCATGGCTTAGAGCAACGATGCACCATTGAACAACTTCTTTCGCGTCCACAAGTCAGCTTGCAGAGGGGTTCATTTGATATCTTCGAAGTGCTCGTTTTATGCATGCCCCTGCACTGTCATGTTCTCCTTTTCCATGGCCAGTCTCAAAGAAATTCCAACAATGTTTAATGCAGGTTTTCTTATGAAGACAACACAACCAAAAGAATGATCATGTAGATTTGAATTGACCTGCACATCCGTCTGACCATATCCAATGTTCATTGAATGTTATTCCACGATTTTTCAATGAATCATAAATTCTTCCAAAACAATGTTGTACAAAACATGTATCATGTGTACGATCGTCACTGATATAAAAGTGATATTCTTTAATAATATGTCGATTTTCACTCGTGCTTTCTATATGATCGACATTTTGTTCAGCATGTCTATATAGAATATGGACGAGCATGGAGACTTGGTCAGAATGATAGTATTCACTTTGAATTTATTTTTGTGGAACAAATGTGTAGTTTTCTGCAAAATCAATCACTGACAAAATGGTCCCTGGTGGAAAAAATTCACGAGATTTTTTGAATTGCAAGTCTTGCCATCAAGCTCTATGGGAATGCTTGGTGTATTTGTAAATTTCTACCTCAAACTTTCTCAAAAAGTCTATCAGAAAAATTTCGTCTTCTCGTAATTCGATTCTTTTAACACTATCTGCACCTTGAATCGATGTACCGATATATTCATATCTCTTCCATTTCACTTTCATGTTGGACAATGATTCATCATTTATATCAATACGATATTTGTTTTGAAATTTAGTCAAATTTCCACAATCATCGCATTTTTTACCACCAACACATTTCTTTTTGTAAAATAGTTCATCACTTTCTCTTTCACATAGAATTTGAGATATGAATTCACGAATAGTGGAAGGAGGAGGTGAATCCTTCCATAATGTTCTACCGAAATCAAGGAATGTGTCATAATATAACTCAAATTCCACATGATAACGGCAACAAAAAGTGTCGCGTACGGTGATAGGTTTTACATACCATGGTTTTTGTTGAACAAAAGCACTGAGTGAAACATGAATTTGACGATTCTCTTCTTTGAACTTGTTGAATAACTCTATCTGAGTGGTTTCCAAGAGATGTTTTTCATGTTCTTTGTATTGATTTCGTGTTATTCTTCTTCGCATTACATGTCTTGCAGTTGGTGAAACACGCGAATTGTTCTTCCAATATTCATATATTATTTTTTTAACATTTTCTCCAAGTCTATCTTTGTATGGTTGCCTACAAATAGCTCTCCAACAAGCGAGTTCATCATTTACATCTATTTGCAACTGAAATTTCCGATGTTTGTGCAAATTTTTTCACGAGGTTCCTAATGCTCGTGCCATAGATTTTACTAAGCGATTCTCTTTAGTACTTGATGAAACCACTACCATATGTATTTCTCTACGTACAACTGAAACATTTTTCTGTCTAGATCTTCTAATTGAATTTATAGCACTATTTATATTTTGTATCACATTTTCCTTCATTTTTTTATCTTTGGTTGATTTTCGAATACCCAATAAATTCGTAGCTTCTTTTAATTTCCTTAATGATATGATACCTTTCAACGTTTGGGCTTGAACTGTCACATTTTCCTTTATGAAATACTTCTAAAAAATGTGGTTAACATGATATCGTATATAATGGTCAACTTTTTTATCTCCATATGTGTGAGTGTCAACATTTTCTAACATCTCGTCATCGACATTGATTTCATTTGTACATATTTGAATGAATAGTACATAATAAGTTTACATATTCAATAAATAACTAAATTAATAAACATATGTATAATTTCAATAATACATGCATGTGTTCAACACACACACACACACACACACACACACATATATAGATGCACATACCTTGTGATTCAATTTCTTCACTTGAATTTCTTTCATCATTTTCACCATCTTCAATCATTGGTTCAATATCTCTTTCACTTTCTTTTTCAAAATTTTGTATCTCATCATCAATGTTTTGAGGAATATCTCTCTCTGTTTACATTGCAAAATATTTTTCAAATTAGTTCATCAAATAAAAATTAAGCTTCACATTTTACACTAGGAAAATTTTAAATATATCAATACATACATACTCATTTTAAAAATTTTGCAAAAAATACATACTCCAATCCAAAACACTTTCTTTAAAAAATTCAAGAAAAAAATGTCTTATAAAAATGAAACGAAGTTCAAAATATTTCCTTCCAAGTCCTACAAAAAAAATTCATTTAAAAAGTTACACAAAAACTCATTTTAAAAAATCATTATAAAAGATTTACTTCAACCCAAAACCAAAAAATGTCCTTTCGAAATTAAGCCCAAATCCATACTTTAAAAAAAAATGAAGCCCAAAAAACTGTATCACATACCTCCAAGAAATGTCTTTTGAATGTACCTCCAAGAAAATTCTTTAAACCCAAAAAAATTCCTTGCAAAATCAGATCAAATGTACGAAAATAATGTGTCTCAAAGAAAAGTCCTTTGAATGTACCTCCAAGAAAAGTACTTAAACCCAAAACAATTGATCAAGACTTTTATAAAATCAAACCAAACATGCGAAAATGTGCGAAAATAAAGAATGGTTTCGCGGAAATTTATATTGCCGCGAAATGTTTTTTTGGAGGGGCTTGACGGTACTTTCCGACCGATGGAAATTTAAGTAAAAGTTCGGCCGAAATTTTAAGAAATAGTTTGGCCGAACTACTTTGTAGTTTGACTTAATGGGTCGTCAGCACAAAACATAGTTCGATCGAACTTTGTTTAAGATTTCGGCAGAACTAACACGTCACTAGTTACGTAGAGCCAATCCATGAATACGTTTCTGCAACTTTGGACTGATTAAAATACATGAAACATTATGAATTAACTGTTGGAACCAAGACAAGCATTTTCAGAATTGAATCTACTTTCAAGAAATATAACTTTCATGGAATTTCATAAATATTTACTAATTTTAATTAATTTTGTAATAAAACGGATGCAAACAATTTCTGAAGGTCATTGTGATTCAGTGAAATCAAAATTCTGTATCTTCCAAAATACATTGTAAAAAAAATTGAAAAAATTATCGTACATTACATTGGTCCGTTGTCTCTAATGGGTAGCTTTTAGATTTTTAGTTTATAACTTATATGTTAAGAAATTTCTTGCGTCGCGAAACATATTCAAAATATGCAGTTTTTCATATTGGACCAGTTCAAAAAATTCTAGTAATTATGATATGCATCCATTGGCTTTGTAAATATGGCGAAACCAAAGTAGACTCTGTCTAGATTGTTGTAACACATTTTGTTTCTCAAAAACACAAATTTTCAAAGAATACAACATTGCATATTAACATGACTTCTTATGAATTAGTTGATTGTTAAAAAACACACACTCAAAGAAATGCTAAGTTGACATAACAAATGTGTATAAAAAAACTCCAAAAATAAGTAATAGAAGGCTAATAAAATTTCTGACAACTTTATTTTTATCGCAAAATGAAATTCTAAACAGAAAAATTGTTTTAGCTTGCAGAAAGTTGAAAAACAAAAAAAAATGAATGTTTTTTCTCTCATCTCAAAAAGGGCAAAGTAATAAAGTAACCCAACTTCACATTTTTGCTGATACATGAAGTGCCTATTTTCTCGAGATCGACAGATCGATGGTGGTTCTTATCATGCTCAAGCCTTTGTCAATCATATGAAAAAACATTAAGAAGGCTAAAATTAATTGGGCTAAATAAAAGGCTAACAAAGACCCAAAGCTCTAGTAGACATGATGAGATTCCTGTCGTACGACGCAATGGTGATGAGGGTTATTGGATGAAGCTGCGAGAGGTAGATTAAAGGAATTAGAACTTGGGAGAAGGAAAATCATTCGCGACAAGGAAGAACAATGGAGTTTAAAAAGTCATGCTATATGGCTATCTGCAGGAGATGAAAACACCAATTTTTCCCAAAATTATGCCAAGGGATGAAAGAACTTAGATTCCATATGGGAGCTTGAACATCCTGATGGAGGGATGGAAAAATCCTTCCAAGATCTCTCTAATTTGGGGAAATTACACTTCAAAAATATTTACGGGAACCAGGGAGGGATCTCGATTAGGGAAATTATTCAAGTGACCTGACTCTTTCCTCTATATGCAGTTTTGGAGGAAAATAATCATCTTCTAGCCCTTGTGGAGAAAAATTATGTTGAGTTCATCTTGAAATTTATGAAAAAAGATAAAATTATGGGACCTGATGGGTGGACGGTAGAATTCTTTCAACGATTTTTTGATCTGATGGGGAAATCTATTACAAATGCAGTGGAGGAATCTCATTCAAAGGGGCTCATCCATGGGGCCCTTAAAACGACCTTCCTAGTTCTCATTTCGATGCAGGACTCCCCCACCTCTTTTAGTGACTTTAGACCTATCTCTCTATGTAATTGTATTTACAAATTCATTGCAAAAACTATTGCTAATAGGCTAAAGCCTCTATTATCTCATTACATTTATAAAGAACAGTTTGGTTTCCTAGATGGTAGGTAGATTCATGAGGATATAGGTGTGGTCCAGGAGACTCTACATAGTATTAAATTGACAAGAAAGAAATGCATTATTGTGAAGATTGACCTACCAAAGGCATATTATAGTATCATTTGGCTCTATTTAAGACTCCTTCTAACTCATCTAGGTTTAAAAATTAATTTTATCAATTAGACTATGATTTGTATCTCTAATGTATCTTTTGTTGTTCTTATTAATGGAGTTGTGTCCCCTTTCTTCAAAAATCAGAGAGGGTTGAGACAAGGGTGCCCCCTTTCCCCTCTGTTGTTTCTTCTGGTTGCAAAGGGTTTAAGTCAGTTACTTCATCAGGCTAAGAGATATGGGGATTTTAGTGGAATTGAAGTGGCTACTAACCTTTACATATCCCACCTCTTATTCGTGGATGACATCCTCTTGTTCAGTAATGGGAATCGGATGGAATTCAAAAATTGAAAAATATTCTGGATATTTTTATGAAAGCAACAGGGATGGCTATCAACAATCAAAATTCAACTCTTACCCATGATGGCATCCCGGAGGTTTATCTGGCTTGGACCTATAATAAGCTTCTCTTCAACCAGATCACGTTGGGATCAAGCATAAAATATTTGGGGTATTATCTTAAGCCAGGCTCCTATCATAAACAAGACTGGTATTGGCTAGTAACAAAAATTGAAAAAAGGATAATTTTTGGAGCCACAATTGATTTTCCAGAGCAGGGATAATTATCCTTATAAAATCAGTCTTAATGGAAATCCTGGTCTACTAGATTGTCCTAGCCTAGGTCCCTATAGGAATTATCAAAAAAATTAGAATTATCTACAACAATTTCTTATGGTATGGGAAGAAGGATAATAATACTCTTTCGTGAGTGGCCTGGGACAAAATTGCAAAACCAAAGGAGTGGGGTGGTTGGGGTATTAAACACCTAAGGATTTTTTCTACGTCTCTAATAGTGAAGTTGGGTTGGTGAATCGTAACTCCAAACAATATTTGGATGAAAGTGGTAAAAATAAAATATATTGACCCTATTCTTGTGGATGATTGGATTAGACTACCGAAAAAAGACACACACACAAGGTCTCCATGATCTGGAAAGCTACCTTGCTAGTTCTAGGTCTGGCTTGGAGAATTTGTAATGGTGAGTGATGCAAGATAGGTTTGGACCCATGGGTGGGGTGTATCAACAGATTAATTCTATATAAGAGGCTCAGGGAGGCTCTTGGTCATAAGGGGATCCTCACCCTGAATCAGATTGATAGGTCGAAAGGCACTAATATATGGGCACAATATTGGATGTCTGCGGAGGACCTAAGGCTTAACCTTCATTGGGAGCAGGAATTGTAGGGATACGTATAGGAACTCGGTAGATCTAAAGTGTGCCTAAAATACTTTCCAGAATCTCTCTGTTGGGTACATTCAAAATTGGGTGTTTACTCTCCCAAAGAAGGATATGGTTACATAATGAAAAATAATGAAAGAGGGGATCATGAATGGTTGTTTAAGTCGCTATCGAAAATGGAAGGACCGGAAAAAACTAAACTTTTCTTCTGGTGCATTATGAGGAGGAAGGTACCTACATGGAATGTCCTTCAAAGGAGGTTTTTGATTAGGTTGGGATGGTGCTTCTTATGCAAAAATGCAGAGGAAACAATTTAACATATTTTTTTTTATTGTACTTTCTCTAAAAAAATATGGGAATATACACTAAAGCTCTGTGAAATTAAGGTATTATGGAAAGGTGACAATTGTAGTGAGGCCTAGAAAGACTGGTGGGAAAACTGTAAAGACAAATATTACAGATTCCTCCCTCTCATAATTTCATGGGGAATCTGGATGGCTAGAAATAAAGGAATTTTTATGGATGTTTCCTCTTCTCCCTCTTTAGTGGCGGCGGAATGTGCTATTATTTTATCCTTCATCCCCACCTCTATCTCCTCCAAAACTCCAAGGATTGTAAGGATTGAAGAGATTGATCTTGATATTCCATGGGCTTATTTAGATGGTGCAGTTGACAACCAAGGAGCATGTGGGGCTGGTATGATTATTCATAAAAATAAAAATGCCTCAATGGCCACCTCAGTGGGCCTTGGAGAAGGCACAAACAACTTTTCTAAACTTCAAATGCACAAACTCCTTATATAATGGCTTATTCAACTGGGCATTGATTCGGTTCAAATTTTTGGGTTCTCCTTGAATGTCATTAATTGGTTTAACAACACTCAGAGATGTCAAAACTTTTTGTTACTTCCAATTATTGAAAATATTCAGGCTCTCAAAATAACTTTTATATTGATTTATGTATGCCACATTTACAGGGAACGGAATGGGGCTACTGACCGTCTATCTAAATATAGTCTTCAACAAATTATGGGCACGTGGAAATAGAGGAGAATAACAGTTCGATTGTCCATGTGTCGGACACCAGACCGTATTGACTTGTTATTTCTTTCCACTTTTCAGGTTGTTTTAATTTTATTCCAGCAATGCAATATATCCTAGAGATTTTGTACATATATATATCTGTTTTGGACTCGATGTAAATATTTGTTCTTATCATCTTTTTCTTTCTTGCTATTAATGTGACATGATTAACTCAAATACACTCTAGTTATATTGGTGTTGTTTTCCCTTAAGGGAGGGCTGGTTTATTTTATTTTTTGATGTGACTGTGGGGTGTTTCTCTAATATGGAGGCTGTGTTCTCTAGCATGTATTATTTGTTTTTTGTGCTCACCATGGCTTGATGATACACTGTTTTTTTTGGTGTCTCATAGTTTGTGGGTTTATGGCTTTTGTCTTGATCTGGATTGTTTCCTCAACAGGCCCTTCTTTGTAGTGGGTGTTGATATCATAAGGAATGTTGCGGCATATACGATGTAACTTTTTGTTATATATATAAAAATTTCAATTTTTTCTGTGGAAAAAAGAAAACAACAACATTGTTAATCTTAAAGTTAAACAAATTAGTATTATTAATAAATTAAAAATATTGTTAATATTATTATTATTATTATTATTAAGATTAATATTATTAACAATATCAAAATATAGTTAAAATTAATATCGTTACTAATAATTTTATTAGTAGCATAGAGATCCATATTAGCCCTCGATCTATCAAGCATTAAGTTTTACATCTTAAGTGATTTGATTCTTTTTGGCACTTGAGAGATCAACGTTAACATGGATTTATGATGATTATGTGTGTGTGTGTGTATTCCATGTTGCTCATAAAAGGGATTATGCATCTCCTTCATATTTAGCAAAACACTAATAAATATTTTAACCATGAAAAAAAATTAGTTTTCATTTATTTTATATAATATATACATATTATCTCCCTCTATATATGTTGAATTAGAAAGCACCTATAGTTCGCATATATTTTTTTTGAGCATTTATATTTTGTTATTAATATTTAATTTTTGTTATTAATATGTGTTTGAAGGTTACATGTAAATTCCAAATTAAGTATTGCATGAATTAAAAATATCACATATTGTGAATTCAAAAGCATAAAATGATACATGTCAATCGCATATTAAGCATTGAAGGAATTACATATTAAAATTTTTACTTTTTAATTCACATTGAATTTTTATTAATAATAATAAATTTTATGTAATATTCCATATTTCAGTTCATTATGTTTAGATTTCAAACTATATGTAGGAAGGACAACATGCTATGTTGGACCTAAGAAAAAATTATAATTCTATAAGGGATTACTTGTTGAAATAATATTAAGAAAAATTGAATACTAATCTGGAAAAGATGGAGTATAAAGAGATCCTAAATTCCAATCCAAGTGGATAGGATAGAATTTTTACACTTTCCCAAATCTCCCGAAAAAAACCTTGGGGAGTAAGAAAATTATTTAATTTCTTTTATATTGGAGAAAAATATGTAAGAAAACCTCAGTGAGGAGGAAAATTCACTGAGAAGGGGTAGGAAAAGCACTGTTGTGGAAAAAATGGGCTTTAAAGAAGAAAATATATAGTTTTGTGAAAAAAACAAAAGAAAGCCTATGTTATGGGGATCAGCAGCCCCGAATAACGGGACATCATTATGGAAATAATGTTGGGGGAAAGTAGACATAAAAGTGCCTTCACCAGGATAAAAAGAGGTTGTAAGTTCTAGGTGTGGAGATCTCTACTCGGGGGAGAGCTTGGAGGAAGAAGCTCGTGGATGGGATGCAAAATAATATTTTCCAATTCGTATGATTTTTTCTGTAGAATTCCAGTATTTATTCTCTATGTATTATATTGATGATGAATTAGTATAGTATAATTAATGGTTACAAGTCGTGTGTTGGAATAACAGTGAACTATTATAAATTTTATGATGAATTAGTGTAGATTAATAGTTGGGTACATATTTTATATTAGCCTAATCGAGAATTTGTTACAAACTTTCCCTTAGTGCATAATGCATACTACTCATAAAAAAATTAGTACCTATGCATGGTGAATAGTATTATCGAGGTTATGGACAAAACATATGCACAAGATAGTATTATCATCATCAATGACACATTTAGTCTTAAAATAGCTAGTCTTTGTTGGGATATGGCTTCCAAGATTTCATAGAATGAGGCCTAACTATATGATTTTATTATAGTAAGTTAACTTTAAAGAATTCGATTAGCATCACAAGGAGTTCGTTAAAAATTCACCAAGTTAAATCAAGTTGTGGAATAGTATAAATGAAGTACGTTGGAGGTAATCATTGGAGAGAATATTTTCCTCTGTTGAATTTTATTCTCATAGGGTGGTAACACTCTAATCCGACTCCACAAGTGGAACTAAGATCATAGGATTCATGTCCTCGTGAAGAGAATGATTTAGGAGAAAAATGGCTATGGAATAAAATATACTATTGGTCACAGTATCATATTACATGCATGTGGTGAGTTAACCATAAAGCCACTTGCTAATAAGAGTAGCTTTGGAAAACACAGTAAAAAAAGTGCAACAGAGGCTATCTGAGGTCTAAGGAGTCGACATATCAGACAATGATAAAGATAATTGACTTTATATTGAAACTGGAAGCCACCTAATTACCTAGTGAATAATGAAAACAACACACAGGGCCACAGTAGAAATTGCATAGAAATAAATAAATGCAGAGAAATAAACCGTAAACATTATATTCACCTTATATCAATTCTTTGTAAGTATATCTCTTCTAAAACTTGAAAACTAAGACAAAATTATACCAATTATCTGCAAACACATATCCTATAAAAATTGACAAACTGGGAAACTTTCAGTGCCTAATAGCTACCAAATCGCTCTATGAAAATACAATGCCACAAATATGGACAGTACATAGTGCCGCACATAGTAGCTCTATTGGAAGCCACTTATGCTAATAAAAATCGAGGCAACCTGAATAAATCTAGGTCTACTATATTACACATAAATAGGATGCATAGTATATATATCATTCCATTGACAAACACAACTTAAAGTCATATGCACGCATAGTATATAGATAAATGATAACAATAACACATTCGGCTCTAAAGTGGATGGACACATAGTAATTATATATGATAACAAGGTCAATACAACTAAGATCAGAGAAATAAAAATTGTTGATATATATATATATATATATATATATATATATATATATATATATAACTCAAGTTTACTCAAATCACACATTGAATTACATTTCCCCATAGGGTAAAACAGAGTTTTATCCAATCTCAAAAATAAGGGATGGCGGAATTCCCACATACTCTTAAGTATGACAGATTCACCATACCCTAACTACCCCAGAAGGGTAATATCGAACCCACTACACTGGGCTAGAATATAGGTCCTGTCCACTGGGCAAAAATGGTTTCCTATCTCTCAAGGAAGAATAAGAACGTGAGAGGAACCATACAAGCTAGAAGACCAACCTGGAACTAAATGCATGACCGAAGGTTAACGAGTGGAGAGGACCTCCATTATGGTGCCCGGAATCAAGATAAGGAGCGTGAAAGCGTACCTGTGCCATAACACAAAATAAAGTTTAAAAAAAAACCAAAAAGGAAAACTCGGAAGATACACAACATGAGATAGAACAAAAAAAACACAAAAATTATAGGTTACCCTTACCTTCTAGGCATTAAATCGTAGAGTGCCTCTGTGGTATCCTCCTGGGTAACCATTCAACCCATTAGGATGTAGTATAACTACCATAATATCTCTATTATTTCTTTATGGACATTACCATAGCCAAAAGAAAATAAATGAGACAGAGGTAGAGGTTACCTTAGGGTGGACGACTGGGGACCATTCCCGCACACCTCGGCACCACTCGCACCCACATTGTTGGGTTGACCCTGAGACCCTGAGAATCACCAACCCCATTGGTTAATTCTCTCGGGGTTGACAACAAATTTAAAATTTAAAAACTAATGCAAAAGGAATAGAGGTGGTTGTAATATCCCTATTTTCGGCATTCTATAAATGGAAAATACACATAAAGGTCAGGGGGGCCTAAGAAATAAAATATGTAATTATATATTAATTTTGGAAATTAATATATAAATGTAGAAATTATATCATTGTATAAACACAGAGTAAATTGAGACCAGGAAGTCAAATCCATGAGGATGGACTAGATTCCTAAGACTTTCCCAAAATTCTCCAGAAATCCTTGGAGAAAAATAAAATAAAATAAATTTTATTATATGGGAGAAAAATATCTAATAAAAGCCTCAGTAAAGTGGAAATTTACTGAGAATAGGTAAGATTAAAACAAACTTGAGGAAAATCTAGTTTTAAAAGAAGTTTTTGTGGAAAAAACGAAAGAAAATCCTACGCTAAGGGAAACAGCATCCCAAAATGACTAGACACAGTTATGGAAACATGTTGAGGGAAAGCAAGCTTAAATAAGCTATTCCTAGTATGACAAAGGGGTTGTCTACACTAAGGAAGAATTGGTCTCTGCTCGAGGGAGAGCTGTGGAATAAGCTCAAGTTTGGGAGGAAAATAGTATTTATAACAATGGTATGCACATTCTGTGAAGTTTTTATGTTTTATATTGCTATTAATATTTATCTAATTCTGATGTGGAATTTAGAAAAATTAGCATTTTGATAAATTCTGACTTGAATTGACATAGATTAAATTATACAAATTATGTTTATTGTACCTTGTTTAGTTCATAAAAATTAAGTGTCATATGTATTTGACAGAGATTAACCATAGAGTATAGTTAATCTTTCAGTACTGTTACATAGACTTGATTGAATGTAGGGACAAATAGACAGAATCTCTAAACCCTTGGTAAGGGTCTAAATATGTTGTTTCAGTCCAACTAACTATCTGAAATTTCATTGAAATTAAACATAATTCAGCTATAGTAATAGTAGAAACTAAGACACATAAATGAAATTCTAAACATAATAGAGTCTAAATATATAGCATGAATAGTAATACATATCTGAACGAGGAATATACAATTGGGATTTAAATTAGAAATGGAAATATAGACATGTTTTCATATAGAAATTATTTTATATTTCTATCAATATTAAGATTCAATCACACATTTATAAACATGTAATGTAGAAAAAGGTATTAAACTACCTAATCACATGTATCAATCCTTTTCAATAAAATCATCTAGTGGAGATGAGGATAAAACAATTTTATCAACCTTCCAAATATAAATCTATTATACAACAGTTTAATTACAATTTAATCTAAGTCATCAATCATAATTCAAAGTACAATGTATGAAGATGAATTATGTAGAATGGAAAAAATGGTAGAAGAGCCTCCAATTCTCAGATGACTGACCTGAAAGAGGTGAAATTGATCGTCAAGTACTCTAATAGTTGGTCACAAATAATTGTATCAGAGAATGAAATAAATAGAACAAATATGAAACACGGATAGAGATCAAAGTTACAAAAATAAACTAATGAAAACGAAAAGGAAAAATGTAGAAATTGTACAGGTAATAATAATACCTGTGAAAATAACTTCAAGCTAGAAGTTTCTTCTTGTGCATACAATAAACAAAACTGTAAGTACAAGAGGATAAAAAGAACAGAGTTAATTATGTGACGGTAATTAATGAAAATTTTGGGAAAAGTCGATACTAACCTAAGGGAAGAGGTGTATGGAAGCGGATCAGTATTATACATAGTTGCGGAAGAATATGAGAATCTGGAAAAGAGATTTCCACATTAGTTCCAGAAAGAAAATTTTATAAAATAAGTTCATAATTAACTTCTGGAATAATTAGTATCAATTTAAATTACTCTACATGTACAGAGTAATACGATGTTAAACTAGAAATCTGAAATGTAAATAGACATAAATTTATTTCAGAATTGGTAATATATTAAAAATAGCTACAAGTCCAGTATACAAAATATTATGATATAAATAAAGTTATGGAATGAAATAATAGGTAAATTCAACGCAGAAGTGGAACTACATGCATATAGTCAAAATAATATGATTTAAATTTAATCTAAATATCATAGAATCATTACAAATTCTATATACATATAGAGACAGTATATATTTTAGTGGTGACAATTCTCTTTTATGAGGAAATAAAAGAGAAATTACAAGGGAGAATAAATAAAAGAGATGTTACATGTAACATTTAAGCATTAAGAAGTATATAAAGTAAGCCCCAATTGGGGATCGAATAGTAGGTAAAATAATTACATAGTATTCGAAATAAAAAAACGAAAGGGAATTTCATTAAACCCAAATTCATTCTACATAATTCATCTTCATACATTGTACTTTGAATTATGATTGATGACCCAGATTAAATTGTAATTAAACTATTATATAATATATTTATACTTGGAAGGTTGATAAAATTGTTTTATCCTCATCTCCACTAGAGGATTTTATTGAAAAGGACTGATACATGTAATTAAGTATTTTAATTCATTTTTCTACATTACATGTTTAGAAATGTGTGACTAAATCTTAATATTGATAGAAATATAAAATAACTTCTATATGAAAACATGTCTATATTTTTGTTTCTAATTTAAGTCTGAATTGTATATTCCTTGTTTAGATATGTATTACTATTCATGTTGTATATTTAGACTCTATTCCATTTAGAATTTTCATTTCTATGTCATAGTTTCTGCTATTACTATAACTGAATTATGTTTAATTTCAGTGAAACTTCAGATAGTTAGTTGTACTGAAACAACAGATTTAGACCCTTACCAAGGGTTTAGAGATTTTCTCTGTTTTTCACTACATTCAATTAAGTCTATGTAATAGCATAGAAAGATTAAATATACTTCTCTATTGTTAATATTTGTCAAATACATATGACACTTAATTTTTCTGAACTAAACACTATACAATACACATAATTTGTATAATTTAATCTACGTCAATTCATGTCATAATTTATGAAAATTATAATCTTTCTAAATTCCACATCAAAATTAGATAAATATTAACAGCAGTATAAAACATAAAAACTTCATAGAATGTGCATACCGTTGTTATAAACACTATTTGCCTCCCAACCTTAAGCTTATTCCACAACTCTCCCCCAAGTAGAGACTAATTCTTCCTTAGTGTGGACAACCCGTTTGTCATACTAGGAATAGCTTATTTAAGCTTTATTTCCCTCAGCCTGTTTCCATAACTGTGTCCAATTATTTTGGGATGTTGTTTCCCTTAGCATAGGCTTTGCTTTTGTTTTTTCTAGAAAAACTTATTTTAGAACTAGATTTTCCTCATCTTTGTTTCAATCTTACCTCTTCTCACTAATTTTCCACTTTACTGAGGCTTTTATTAGATATTTTTCTCCCATATACTAAAATTTATTTTATTTTATTTTTCTCCAAGGATTTCTGGAGAATTTTGGGAAAGTCTTAGGAATCTAGTCCATCCTCATGGATTTGACTTCCTAGTCTCAATTTACTCTGACTTTATACAATGATGTAATTTCCACATTTATATATTAATTTCAATAACTAATATATAATTACATATTTTATTTCTTAGGCCCCCCAACCTTTATGTGTATTCTCCATTTATAGGATGCCGAAAATAGGGATATTTCATAGTCCCCCTCTAAAACAAAACATTGTCCTTGGTGTTTTCCAATCTCTCTATTTATTCATTAACCAGTGATGGTTATGTTTCTTTCATCATAACTTACTACTCCCAAGTAGCTTCGTCGGGTGTGAAGTGTTTCCACTACACTTTCACCCAAGCTACTGTTTTATTTCGGAGCATGGTTTCTTACTGCTAAAATCTAAGAAGTAGTTCTAGACGAAAGTGCCCTTATTTTTCCACCTGTATCACAGTCCAGTCAATCACATGAACAGGTTTATGTATATAAATTTTAAATAATGAAATATGAAACCAATTTTAATATGAAGAAGTATAGCGATTTTATAATCTCACTCCAACCCTCATGGCCCCGCAATATTGAAGTGTTTCTCAGAATAATTTTTGGCATGCAATATCATCTTTGTGAAGTTAATCCTTATATATACTTCATCTCCATTTTTTAATTCTCTGTGAATTATTACCTAACTCTTATGAAGATATGGAGTTACTTTAATATTATGATGACTTCTTTCCATAGTTTTTTTCCACCTCATGTAGTACTTCTGGTACTAGGACCAAATTTTCCTTTTGTTAACTCCAACTAAGTGGAGTGTGGCCTGTTTTTTTTGTCATACGAGGTTTTTGACTAACTTATGTTACTGGATGTCTGATACTTGTATTTGTATGTAGTTTCTAGTAATTGTAGAAAGTCTCCCTAACTATTAGTTTTTATCTATTTCATACTTGTATAATATGTATGTTAATCTTTGTTTTTTTCTCTTTATCTGTGTGAGGATACTAATCTCCACTGCAGTTTAGCTTTGTCCCTGTCTTCCTCCAAATAGGATTTTCCACAAGTATATGCACTTTTGACATCTCTATCAGATAAATCAATTTTCTGATTTTATGGATTTAAAGATTTATTTCCTGAATCTTTTGGTCACTTGCGATGTGTCAACAGTGGATTGTAAATTCAAAAGTGTACTATTTTATTTAGAGTATCCACTATTCCCACAATTTCATCATGTTGGTACTTGGTACTTAGTAGTCATGACTTAAATTCCATTGATACCACTTCTTTCTTCTATTTTCAATTAGAGAGGGAATTACAGTGTACCAGCAAGATACTAAAGTTCTATTTTACCTTGTTGACATTTCAACCACTGTGTCAAGGATTTTACTACCTCCTTCTTCATCCCTGGTCAAGTACAATTTTCTTCAAGGCTATTATTATCTTGGTATACCTATATGACCTGCATAAGGTCTCTAATGGTACTCTGATGGTATTCATCTACTATTTCATGGTTCATCATTGACACCTCAAAATTGTATACTCTTTACTTGCAAAAATTAATCTTGGCTAATTTATTATCTATCATACAATTTCATCTTACTGAAATCTTACATATTGAGGGTCTTGAAACAATGCTCCTTGCATTTGTTCTCCCACTTCAAATCTTACACTACTTCCTATATGTGTCAAAATTTAATGGGTCTTTCTACTTCCAGATCAATAATTTGGTTTTCTTTTCCTCCTATGTTTGATTTGTATATCATTTTTCCTTGCTTATTTGCATTTCACTTTATTTGAGTAAGAAAATAATTATGACCCGTTATCACTAACTTTACCTTTCTCCCAGCCAATAATTCCACATTTATAACAGCAGTCAATTCTAATTCATAGACTGCATAACTATTTTCATTTTTCTTCGAATTTCAATTTTAGATATTCATAAACTATTTCTGCATTATTTTGCAGCAATATTTCTCTCATCCTTTCTATACGATTTTTCAGTATACACCCCCACTCCTTAGTTGAATCGGCAATTTTAAATGTAGTACTAAATTTCATTTCAGTTGTTCCAAACTAATTTGGCACTTAATTCCACTCAAGTTTACCTTCTCCTTTTTCTGCAATGCAAAAAATCCTTTTTAAATTTTATGGTATTATCCGGAAATACTCCTAATTGATCATGTTGCTAGTATCTCATTAGATTCAGGTCAATTCAATATTGCATGTATCCTTTTTTTGATTTACCGCCAATCCATATTTAGAATTGTCATGTCCAATTTATTGACTCTTGGGCTTTTGTGAAACTCACATTGGCTAAGTTTTGCATGTAATTAACATTCTCTAAGGATTTACAAAACTATGCTTTGATGTTCTTGTTGTTATTATCCCTTTACTGGAGCATACCAGAACATATTCTATGAACATTCATGCAAACATGTTCAATTCTTTCGGTAGCATATTTTTCATTAAGTACAGTGTCATCCTTCTTTTTGACAACCAAAATTAGCGTCCCCCCCCCATAGACACGCTTGGTTTAATATAATTCTTGTCTACTTGTAATTGAAATTTTAGTTCTTATTGTTCAGGAGTATTCACTCTATACATCCTTAAATTTTTTCTAGAATTACATTTCTAAATTTCTTAATTGTAGATAATTCTTCCACAGACTCATTCCTGTTGACTGACCCAATTCCCCACCAAAAATTAATGGTTGAGGTAAATGAAACGATAAGGGTAGAGGGAAATTTAATGCAATTCTGATTCCATCCCATCATTTCTACCATGGACTATTAATGTCATTCAATTAAATTTAATACAAAGGTAATCGATGATAAATCGAATTGAAAATTGGAAGGGATTTCAATAGTTAATATGTTGAATGGTATATGTGTTAGGAACATCGTAATTGATATATATAAATTTCACTTTTCGTTGGGTCATATATATATATATATATATATATATATATATATGCAATAAAAATAATCATGTTGTATATTATATAGGAATATATATTACTCTACACAAAAGAAAAATATCATAGGGCAGAGGGATATGTATTCTTTAGATAATAATAATAATGGTTAGAAAGTTATATGTCGTAAAGTATAACGTGAATTTCATGTGTAAAATTATTCCAAAGTTATAACTAAGGTAATTTATGACAATGTGAGGAATAAAAATGACAGAAATGAGTTATAAATAGATTTAATTACATAAGGTGATTATGTATGATAGTCTATTTAAGAAAGTCCCTTTTTGGACAAAATAATTATGAGAGCTAAGTTCATAAGACATTAATGAAATGAGACCTTTTGAACAATGAAAGTAGATAGTTTTACCCCGGAAATAGGTTGCTCGATCACCGTGAAGGCACAAAGGGTCACCGTCCGAAATGGTAAAAAACGTGAAACATCATTCCTTCAAACAAGCAAAGTTATGTGAGACTGCTCATACCATGGGTAGGTCAATATTAACAACAGCTACCTCCTTCTAGACTCATAGTGCAACAATGGAGCAAATGATAAAATCAATAAAGGAAAATGCATTAGGGTTTAAGGCATGGTTTATGTGTCGTAGATAAATCATGATTGATCACCATTGTCCACGCTTCCTAACTTGAGCCTAGTGCAATCCACGTGAATGGAACAGTACATTACATGGTAGTGTCATATATCTCTAGGGGAATGGAGTGTAATACAAGGCTAGGCCATGTGGAACACCTTCCATAACTCTAGGGCAGAGTGTTAGACAGTGCATAGAAATTCGGCACATATATTATAGTTTAAAAATAGGGTCCAAATGAATAAAGTATCACATCCAAATACTTACCATATGAAGTAGTAAACAAATACATTCTAGAACATACAATATGACAAGGGGAGACCCTTAGCTTAATAACCCTTCTAACCCTTTGATGTTTCATGGAGGTATAGTTATGGTCATAATTACATAGAGCCACCTAAGACTTGGTTAAGGGGATAGGGAATTAGACAAGAAGGAAATGCATGTGATAATCATCATGGAAAAACCTGTAGTGGGTGGGTAAAAGTATGCCTTGGAAGAGGATCAACCAGAGGGTCTCCATAACTATAACCAACGAGGAAAAAAACAAAATTGGGTATGTGACAAGTGGTATCAAAGCCCAAGTTGAACACTAGGCCTAATATGGACCACCAGTGATTGTTGCAGCAAGTCTCATCTAACTGTGCTAAGAATAAGAAACATTTTTCCTCTTTAGAGGTAGTTGGTAATAACTCAATGGCTAGTTTGAGAAACATTATTTCACATTCCATGGGTAAAAAAACTTTTAAACTGTAAATGAGTTGAAAAGGAGTAAACCCTATAGATGTTTTTGCGGAGGTAAGGTATGTCCACAATGCAAAAAAAAGGCATGGTGTGCCAATTCGATTTATGACCTCCTACAATCCATTTAATCATAATGGTTAAAAAGTTGTTAACAACCTCAACTTGGCCATTGGCCTGTGGGTAATACGGTGTGGAATTATCATGGTGTAGGCCAAGATGAGTAGAAATTTCAGTGATCATAATGTTTCGACACTGTCTACCATTGTCCGTAACCATAGCTTCAGGGACACCAAACCTAGAAATCACATGATTGAATATGAAAATAGATGCAGTTTCGTCGTTAACCTTGAATGTAGGCATCACCTCGGCCCATTCGGTAAAGTAATCTACAGCGATAAGAATATACCCATGCCCCCCCGGGCCGAGTGAGGGTTACAAGTAACGAAATTGATGCTCCATTTTTCAAATGGACCAACAGCTATGATTGGGTGAAGAGGAGCAGGATGTGCACGCATATTTTGATCAAAAATCTAGCAATTGTGACATTTTCTAACTGCAAGGATACAATCTTTGAAGAGTGACTGCCAGAAATAGCCAACGCTCAATATATTTTGGGTTGTGGAAAACCTAGACATATGACCACCACATGATCCAGAATGGCAGTCATTTAAAACTCTTTTAGCTTCCTCATGAGTTATACAACTTCGAAAAATAGAATCGGCACCATGACGATAAATATTTTCACCAAAAATATTGTATTGTTGAGACTGGTATCGAATTCTATGTCGATCAGATCATGAAATTTCAGGCTGAAAGGTTTGGTTTTGAAGATACATAATGATATCTCCATACCAAGGATATAATGTGTTGATCAGAAACATAGATTCATCAGGAAGATGTTCTTCTACCACAGTTCCCAATTTAGAGTAGGGAAAGTCACACATAAGTTCAGAAAAAACGAGTGATTTCTTGGATATGGATTTGTCAAATTCCAAATCAAACTCTTGTAGGATAACTATCCATTTAGAGTATTTTCCTCCAAGCTATTATTTCGTCAATATGTACATCATAGGGTTGTATTTAGATATCAATATTGTTTTATGTAATAGTACATAATGACGGAATCTTTGGACAGCTTGAACGGCTGCCAAGGCTAATTTCTCCACATGTGAATACTTGATCTTTGTTGGTGTGAGGTTCCAACTTAAGTAATAAATCACGTGTTCATTGTTGGAGTCATCCTCTTGAACTAAAACCATTCCAATGGTGGAATCAGATGCAACTAAATACAAAAATTAATATCGATGATAATCAGGTGGATGCAAAAATTATGCATAGGTCAACACTTGTTTGAGTGCATCAAAATATTTATCTGCAATCTTATCCCAATTAAAAGAAACATTCTGTTTTAATAATCGAGTGAAATATTTAGTTAATTCCACACATTTTGGGATAGAACAACATAGGAAATTTTTCTTTCCCTTGTAAACTCTCGAGTTGGCGAAGAGTAGGAGGAGGTAGATTCACAATAGCCTCAACCTTCAAAGGGTCGACACAAATGCCTTCTTTATAAACAATGAAACCAAGAAATCATACTGATTGTACACAAAATACATATTTGTGTGGATTCAAATGAATATTGTAATGCCTATGTCGCATAAAGATAGCACGTAAATGTGTAGGATGATCTTTCTTGCGCAAAGAATGACGAGGTAAGTCGTCCAAGTAGGGTTTCACAATGTGTTTGATATCATGAAATGCGTAAGACATAGCTCTTTGAAAATTTGTGCCAGCGTTTTTCAGTCCAAAAGGTAATTTACAATATGAAAATTTCCCCCATGGACATATAAATGTTTCCTTGGGCTAATCAGCAGGGATTATGTTTATTTGATTGTAACCAGAAAATCCATCCATAAATGAAAATGTTCCGTTTCTAGCACAATCATCAAAAAATTTGTAGATATAAGGGGTGGGATAATTTTGTTTGGGACAAGCCTTATTAATATCCCTGTAATCGACACATCCTTTGATAGTCCATTGTTTCTTGGTCACTGGAACTATGCTAGATACTCAATCCGTCAATGGAATAGGATAAATAAATCATGCACGAAGTAGTTTTTCAACTTCAGCTTTAATAGCAGCAGCGTTTCGCGGATGTATTGGACGTAATATTTGTGTAATAGGTTTAGCATCCGGGTATGTCTTAATTTTGTGAATCACAATATTAGAATAAATTCCTGGCATTTCTTCGTAAGACGAGGCAAAAATGTGTCAAAATTCCTAAAATAGGGCTTTGTACATATTGATTTCTTCAATTGAGCATGAAGCACCTATATGAATGTTTTCAGTTACTCTTGGTTTGATTGATATTTCAATGGCAATTGTTGCGGAAATATTTCATAAGCTTATCTCAGAATCCGAATGAAGGATTGACATAGGATTTTGAGGTTCCTCGACATAATAAATAATAAAGATGGATGAAAACTCATTTTAAACTCTATCAAGGTCTGGTAGAAAAGAGGATTGATGATGAATATTGTCCCAAGATAATTCATCCAATGACAACATCTCTCGAATATTTTCATCACTTGAAAACATTTTTTGAAAAGGATCAAAAAATTATGTCGTGGTTAAGCTTGGTAGACACTAGCATATTTGGCCCAATTTTAGATGGCCAAAATGTTTCTATTGCGACACATAGGCATCCCAATAGCGACACTTTGAGGTTTGGAAAGACTTCGTTTCTTGTCCCGTCGCACTTTTGACACTTCTAATAATTGTCGGTATAGCGACACTAGACACGACATGTGTCTTAATTTAGGCAATATTACTATTGCGATGTTTATTGTTGCTATTCTAACTTCATGTGGAGACATTGGTATTACAACACCGATGCCTTCCCAGAATGTGTCGCAATACAGACGGTCTGTCGTCACACATGTCGTCATTATTCTGAAAACTGGCATAACATTGTTGTGACAGTTGGGCCATATTTGCAATATAAACAACCATTGGTAGTGCCACCTTATCTGTCACTATTGCGACACTAGTCTTAGCGACTTTTGGGTCACTCTGTTAGAATTGCGAAGGAAAGAACCGTCATAAGTGCCACGACAATCGTCGCTATTCCGAAAACTAGCATAACATTGTTGTGATAGTGGGGCCATATCAGTGACGGAAAAAATCATCAGTAGTGCCACCTTATCTGTCACTAGTCTGACACTAGTCTTAGCGGTGTTTGGGTCATGCTGTCAGAATTGCGACGGAAATAACCGTTGAAATGGTGACAGAAACTACCGTCATAATTGTGACGAAAAGAACTGTCGAACTGACAACGAAAACAAATGTCGGAATTGCGACGCTCCTACAATTTTTTTTGGGGAGAATAAGTAACCCTAAGATGATCGTCCACTTTAAGAAGGAACTCATATTTGGCTTACGGAATGATATTAGTAGTTGATAAAGGAGAAAGGAAGATGTGCGACCTCCAAAGCGAGTTAGGATGCAATACAATTGTCTTAGTTGTCTTGCATCCTAACCTAGCTCACTTGGGAGGTAGTCGATCTTCGTTTCTCATTTATCAACTATTAGCATCATGCCAGAAGTGAAAGTTGAGTTCCTTCCTAAATTGGAAGAACATCTTAGGCTTACTTCTGCCCCTACGAAGGTATCTCCGGTAAGAATTTGGTAACTTTTTTATAAGATCAAGGGCATGTTCATTTAAACTATGCACAAGGAAATAGGGGAATTGTGCTATAAAATAGGAGCTTGGATTTGTGCTAGGAAATAGGAGGATTTGTGTAAGGAAATAGGGGCTACCAATTCAAAATGAAATAGGAGCAGGGATCAGGGATTACAAGGGCAAGTCAAGGCTATTAAGCAGGAGAATAAGTGTATTCTCAGAAACAGATCGCTAGATATAGAAGGCAGTGAATTGTAATAGATCCAATTTCTCAAGAACTATCAATAAAATACTACAACAAATATTGCCAATTTTCCCATTTGGTTTTAATGGGTAAACATATGTGCTAATTTGTGTGCATGTGTTTTTGTCTCTATATTTTTTATGCTGCTTAATGATTGTTAAGAAATTTTTTATATTGGTGAAATTAAATTTGGTTTCAATTTTTAATTGCCTTGTTTTCAGTAATTCATCTAAGTAGTTGCAGAGTTTCAATAAATTTAACATTAAGAACATTATATAATCCCGCCTAATTTTTGTCAACTACAATTGATTCAATGTAGCGACTGACCAAATCTACTTTCATGAACTTTGGAGGGAATGAAACCAAGTAAGAAAGGATGTGGAGCACATAAGAGGAAGAGGCAATTTCAAATCCAATCTGTTAGAGAATTTCGATGAGAACCTATCCAATTTAGGATTGATTATAGAGAAGGTGCAGAAAGTGGACTAATAAACAAAGAGACATGTTGGTATTTCCTCTCTATGTCCATCATTTAGCCAACTATTAAGCCAGTAAAAAGTAAGAATATTTGTATATATCTTACACAATTGGTTAGCATACTCAAATATTGGAATGTTTCATAAGTTTAAAGTTCAATAAAAATGATTATCAGTTTCAAGAGATAAATTTTATCCAAGATTCAATTTTGTAAAATTTGTATCGTAATTTGACTAAATATAATTTACTAGAAAACAAAAAAAAAAATGTGTCAATATTGTATAAGACTTTGGTGTTTTTTAAGTTTTTTATTGCAAGTCATAGAAAACAAATGGCAAGATGCAAAAAAGAGGGTGGAATATATCTATTTACAAGCATCGCAACACTACTTAATATACACTAACTAATGGAAACGAAACCTACATAACAACTGACAAGATGCAAAAAACAGAATTGAATAGATATATTTACAAGCATCACGACACTACTTAAAATACACTAACTAATGGAAGGGAAACCTACATAATAATTGCCTACAATATTTTATTTTTATAAAAATTAGCCATGGTGATCTTTGATGAATCATTAATTTGTGATCTTATGTCAACAAGATGCATTTTACTGCATCTTCACGGTTATCAATGCACATTATGAAAAAAAAGAGCAGGTAATAGGCTCTATGGAATCTATTATAAAGCTGATAGTATCCCATTGAGAAGATAATTTTTGGTCCATAAAAGTTTGGCCTTTTTCTCACATCACATTTGAAGTTGTTCTGCTGCAAGTGTGTGCTTTGAAATCAATTCATATATCTTCACATAACAAGCCAATAGCTTCAAAGTTCTGATATTCTAAATATATAAGTGGGAGCAACAAATCCAATCCCATTTCAAATAGAAATGTGCCCTGATCTGAGTCACAGTTATGAAGGTCTCAAAGCTTCCATTGCTTCCTTTAACAGTAACTACTAAGATCAATGCAATCCATCCAAAATAAGAGAAAGGCCCTCCCAAATCAAGTATGAAAGATATGACATAATAGTTTCATAATAGTATTACATTATTTTAAAATTAGTTTCGACATTAATATATGAAATTCATACATGCTACCAAAATAGTGAACTGGAATAAGGAAAGAAGAAACTAAACCAAACAGATTACAAGGAGAAAATAACTAGAACCAAACAGACTTACATAGGCTACTCCTGATGTCTCAGTCATATATAGTTGTGGCCCATCTCTATCATAACCTCAAAGGATAACTCCAGCTAAAATGCATGCACGCTTATAGATAATTGTCACGCTCGAAGCAAAAAAAATCCTAAAACTCAGTCCACAATTCCAAATTCAACCATGCAAGAGATTCCCCATGATACTCTCTCAAAATCATGAACATAAATTTAAATGAAACTACATATCTCGTTATTCATAGAATCAGAATTTTGACCCTAACCACCAATATAGTGTGCACAAATGCACATAACTGGCAACACATTCACAAAGTTCCTTAATAGGGATCGGCTCACCATAAGTGGTGTACGTGACAGATATTAATAAAGTAATTACCTCCATAAAATTCCATGATCTTCATCTAGAAAAGATAATATCTTTACCAGATAAAAATTGTTTTCCTTATCAATCTAGATGAAATTTCATATCAAAGGAGTTCCAAAACTTTACTGGTGAGCACCAATATTTAAACTAACTATAATAAACCAGAAATTCATACTTTTCATAACTAGTTTCTTATGATTTAGCACGAGCCACAATTTTCCTACCATCTACTGCCAATCCATCCACATCCTACTCAATCAAATTCCCAAGAACAATCTCCAAGTGTCAGTTATTAAGCATCAACCATAGCAATTTGTTTGGTTTGGCACTTTTCTCCAATTCTAGAAACACACACATGCTTGAAATAAATTGCATACCTTGTTCTCATTATAAATCCAAATGCCAATTCTTGAAGTCTATGATCTACTCAAAAAACCAAATAGAAATAAAAGAGGAATCTTTACATGGAATCAAAGGTTTGGGAATTAATTATCTTGTTTTCAACCATGGAATTGCCTCAACAACAAAGCGAGCCTAGATATTGTCACTGTGAGCTTCCATGGATCCCTTTAAAATCATAAGCCCTAAGCCTCAAATGATTTCAGCTATTTCAAGGAATATCCCCCGCTCCTCACAGAGCATCTACAATATTGGTGAAAACCAACAGAAGATAGGTTGATTTCTCTTGAAGAATATGTATGAAAATAGCCACAGTTGAAGTTATAGATCCATGGTTTCTTAGAGCTTCAGAGAGGGCTATTACAAATAAAATTAAAAGTGCATTATTTCAAATAATTCTGACCAAGTAAAAGTTCCAAGTCAGAGAACTCAATTCTCTCTAAATACTTACAGTCCGATAGTGATACCACACAATAAAAAAATTTATTTTATTCTTTCTTTTCCTCTAGATCAAGGTGTTGTATATTTTTTTGTATTTTGACGAGATGTATTTCTTTCTCTTGAACCAAAATATTTTGGGGACATCCTCAAGTAGTCAAATTGAGTTCTGGTCATCATTAAGGTAGAAGAATGGAGTCAATCGGATATCCCTAATCAGGGCATCAATTACAAAACATGGATTTTTTACAGACCTAAGTCATGACATAATTCTCTTATTCACGGGCATCTATTTTGAAAGGTGAATAACAAAGTTGGTGACCTACCTCTATGGATTTGAACCTGAGAATATACCACAGGTCACAGGATCGTTACAAAATCCAAGTCACATCTTCTATAGGTTCAACGCCAGACTATATCTGACATCACTCTTGTGCATTTGTGACAATTATTCTGTATTGTATGGGTAGAAAAGAGTTTAGGGCACAAATTTTGAAAATACATTGAAGGCTCAGGCCACTGAAAGACATTCTCCAAGATCGATTTTCATTTCAAAATTCCTGATTGAGAAGCAGCATGGAAAGTGAGTATCTACCTATAGAAAAGTAAGAGACTTGTTGAAGTCATTATCTTAAAATTTGAATAAACAATTCCTAAAGAAATCTATAATTCACTTTTGGTAGAAGGAAAAATTGAAGTCTCATAACAATTTTTGTATGTGTATCCCTGATATGGCTTAAAGGATAGTTGCAATATTATAGCTGACAGGGCTTCTTCAATATTTTTTGTAATACTACAACAATTAATACTACAAAAATTCAAGCATCATTTCACAATAGTATGGAAAGAGAAAATTCACCATGGCCCTACAGCAATCAATTTGACACATCACCATTGTAATAATAACCTTTTGTATGAAATTTATCCCAACGTTTTCCATGATAGTCCACTTGTGGGCCTAACTGAAGAACACCTGTGGTAAGGAAGTACTGAAGATCACTCATTTTTGCTAAGTATAGAGATATTCTATAGTTTGATATTGAATGAATGCATGAAGGGATCCTAAAATCATCAACCAACCTAATCCTTGTGATATCAATATGCTTGAATTGTAATTATCATTAACACATACAGAACAGAGTGTAGTAGGAAATTTGTTTCAGGTGTTTTTTATCTATATATGATTCTAGACCAAGAGCCTTTAAGTTTAGAGATGCTGGAATAATCAATTAGACAGTATATTTGTCCTTAATACAAGAACTTGATAGGTTAAGATACCAGCAGAATGTTTCTAATCAGGGAAGTTCAAGAGGAATGAAGGAGCAATGACAATACTCATTTGAAGCAATAATGGTAGTATTTGATATAGTGAATTGCAGTAATAATTAAAGGAGAAATTATGGTGTATGGAAAAAAAATATTTACCTCCTTATCTAGCAATGGAAGTTTATGAATCACCTTTACCTTGGTCTGGCCACTAGGAGAAAAAGTGCATGGCACGTTTTGGAGCTATTCCGTATATCAGCCCTTATCAGCACAAAATCAAAGGTACCTTGAAGAAAGTGCATATTAAATCCTATTCTTTGACAAGCACTATAAGTAGAAGGAATGGTAAGGACCCTAATATTGACTGTGTCATTGGGCTCCTTGATGCATTAAGACAAGATCCTATGAAAGACAATCTTATGAATATGGATGACTGGATATCATGGATTGGGTAATTTAATTCATTGATCAATTTCATCTAGAAAAGGAGGATACTGCAACTATTTATTCATTCTTGTTGAAGAAGGACCATCATGATAATTCTATAAAATTTTATTTTTGTTCTAAGGCAAGCTTCATTAAAGGTTTTTGTTGCAAGTGCCTTGTGGACACCTTGTGGAAGGTCTCTCAAATAATAATTTCATCAATCTATGCTTCAGAGGAAGCTATAAAATCCACCGACAGTATGTCCTGGTGATTTTTTCTGACCGATGTTTGTTGACACAATCTAGTCATGGTAGTGGATTATGGTTGATGACTTTGTTACATGGACCTGAGGAAAAGGGTCAAGTTTCAGATGGCTCGGTGATTATGCTTTGGCATGGTCACTTTCCCTATATTCAGAGGGAGTTATGGACAAGCCATGATACAACTATTGATGACTTTTGACCCTCTTGTTTATCAATATAAGAGGGATATGACCTTTTAAGACAAGATAAAAGACCTAGCCATGTTGCATTATTTCCTGCACTTAAAGATCTGATGAAATGGATAAGAGTCTGAGTCGATGAAATGGGGCCCTCAAAATCTCTCAACACCACTCTCAAAAAATGATACCTTGACTACCACCACAGGAATCCCCCAAGAGAGATCCAGTGGGATAATCTCTAAAATCAGATTCAATGGAAAATGAAGGACTTGATGAAAGAGAAAGGCCTCAGTAGGATGGGAAATCCACCACCTCGAGTCAAGGAAAAGAAGAGGTCCTCATAAATTCTTACAACACATTGAAATGGAGCTAAGGTTAGAAGATCTACTTAATATCTACTTATGAATATTTCTTATATAAAATATCTCAAATAGACAATCAAATCCATAATTATAAAGTGGTTATATGGCATTTCAATCACTAATTTCAGGGACAGAAACCTAAAATAACCTAAAACACTCAAATCCTAAAACAGCGTGTGAAATAAAGACAAAGACAAAGAGAATATGTTCTAGAAAAATAATACAAAACAAATACAAAGAGAATATTTTCTAGAACAATAATAAAAAACAAAGACAAAGATAATATGTTCTGGAACAGTAATACAAAATACATCCAACATTTTAAAGTATTTGACTTATCTTAGTGAACATGCATCCTTAGCAAATACAATGTAGCAATACCTTCCACAAAAAAGAGAACACATGTAAGAATTGTATGTTTGACATGAACAATCATAAATATGCCACAATAGCTACTCCATTAAACACATGCAAAGGAAATACAACTTATATGTTGATGGCAAAGTATGAGATAGAAAAAAATATCCTAGATGTTAGTTGTCTCACAACAATTAATTCAGAATTTACAAAAACTCCAAAATGTAATATGTTTAGATTCGAAAGGTTAAATTTTATGGTAGCCACAGTGCACGGATTGTCTATAGTTTCACACATTCCATGTTATGTCTTACACTGTGACCTTATCTTAAGGCATACAGACACACCCTAGTCTAGTATTGAGTATGTGAGTCTCTCTATATATATCATTGAATGTTCTGCTTTAGCTTATCCATCCATCCCTTGATCAGTCAATAAATCGATGATGGTGAAAGTATCATCCATTCTCTTACATTTTTGGTGCATTTTTGTTTTCATTCACCTCTTCAGATGCCATGCTAGCAGTCAAGGGAAGAAATGGGAATTAAATCCAAGAAATTTGGATGGGAAACGTAAGTTGCCTAATTATGGTCATCCCTATAAAAGGATCAATACCCAAGTTTCTTTCTACTTCACAGGGAAATCTGCATATAAATCTCACCAGCTAGGGAGCTACCCTCTTCTCCCTCGCTCTCCCTGATGCTAAATTTAATCATCCCTAAACCCTACCCTTCAACTGCTTCACATCATGAATTACGCAAAGGGAGCTAGCTCGTCAAGTATTGGTATTTATGCATTCAGGCCATCTAGTAGACACATTTCTTGGCTATGAAAATCTTACCTCATACATGGTATGTATTTTCATTTCCCTTTGGAAATTGGTACTACCATCATATGCTATGGTTTTAAGATAAATATATAGTTTCTACTCACATATTAGAATGGATCTCAGATGTATGTGTTACCATGGGGAATATGGTGGACTTTTTTGTGATGATATGATATTGTTTATTAATGTAGGACATGAGCTCCATTAGACCTTACTTTGGTGCCTTGGTGGGTCGTGTAGCCAACCGTATCAAGGATGGATAATTCACACTAAATGGGAAAACATATCAGATGCCTAAGATCATGTGGTGGATTCTTGTTAATGTTGCATAAATATATAGAGGGATAGATGACAATTTAACCATATTTGTAAACACTATTTTGGTCTATTTGGGTTTAATATATTGGGGTTAGTATCAATCTACCACCAAAGTGCACCTATATCCCTTATTAGTGTAGTGTGGAGAGGGTATTTAAACCAGTGGAGGCACACAATATTTGTATGGTTGGTAGAGAGTTGTGGATTTGTGCACCCAAAGAGTTGAAACACCCTTTGTGCCCACATTATCTGTATAATCTAGTTGTACAGCAGATATCCTGTCTTTGCACTAGTTTTTCAAATGCATAATAAGTGTAAGAATTAATTAATGATTATGACCGCTTCTTGTTGGAACATGTTTTCCTGGTGACCTTGATTTATCTGCAACATATACAATAAGTGGAGACATGGAGCTGAGACTTGATATGGAATCCTATAAATGAGGATGGGACTAGTACTAATTCTTGATTCTGTACATTATAACATGGATCCTTAAAGAAGATAAGTACTCAAGAAACATCCTACCAATAAAACAAAATAAATATCACAAAATATATGCATAACAATTCATGAAGCCACAATTTATCGATTCAATATTGACATTACATTGACTTCGTGATTGCCTCGCAATTTCTGCAAGCAGTTATGGGGTCCTTATCTTATCTCAAGAGGTTCATTTGATTAGAATGCAAGACATCCTCAGAGAAAATATGAAAACTGCTGTCTTCTGTTTAGGAAGCCAAGAAAGATTGAAGAGGAAGGGCATTTTCAATTCTTGTTTTATGAATGGGAATAAAGGAAGCATAAATTTTTCTTCATGTATGATGAGTCTGCAAATACGAGGTATGTATCAGTCAAAAAAAACTCCAACAATGTCCTTATGTATTCTTGAAGGGTTCATGTTAAAGAATTTCCTTGAAGCAACGTAAAGTACCATGAAGTTTTAAAAGCTTCTAAGACTGTAGGGTCTAGTATGCATCTCACATATAATCTACAGTATTGTAAAATCATGATCATATTTGGAATTTGATATATTATGTGATAAGAAGCAAAACATTGTTGAAGACACTAAGAAGTGACAAGCCCGAGCTCAGTATCCTTATGGAAAGATGACAAATTCTAAGCCTATATCTCTGAGGAAGTTCGAGCTATCATATATGTATATAATCTTAGGTCATTACCTCAGTGAGGTCTGAGGTTATGAAATTTATAGTTATATATTTATAAATCAATTCGACATTTGAGCTCACTATGGAAATCAAGTCTCTAATATTTGTGAAGTCCAAGCATGAGTTCTTCTCTTGGAAGGTTATATAATACTCTCTATGAAAGTTTGAACCTATTCTTTATGGAAATATGAAGTCATATATGGAAGCCCGTAAGTATATCTCTGTAACATATACAAAAAGGATCAAATCTCATATATGTGATTTAAACCGAGTTGTTACCTCTACAAATATACCGAAAGTCCAAGGTTTGAAATTTAGTAATGGTGATCAGAAGTAAAAGTTAATATCTTTGAGGTATATAAAAGAAGCGGGAATATGATATAATCATATTCCTCAGTAATATCGAAGGTGTCATAATAGAGGACGTCCATCATTGAATCATACCTTATTTACATGAAGTCTTTCATATAGCACTGTAATGTTTGCTAAGCTATGTCCGCAATGAAACCCATATGAATTCCTTAAAAAGCCTAATCGATGCCACCTAAAATAAGTGTGGAAAGATCTCTGATATATTCATAAAATAAGGACATAATACATTACTGGGAGATGGCATGATTGAGTTGAAATCTTACCTAAACTATATTGGACAGAGATCCACATTGCAATATGAGGTATGTATTAAAATCAAAAGCTCAATTATCATTTTGAAAACATTGTCTTGACATGCCTTATATCTCTTGAAGATTGAAAGGACTAATTGTATCAGTAGGAAAACCTTAAGGTAAGATAAGGAATCTAAAATATTTTGTAATTAAATTATTTATGATGTTTGTTCTCTCATTGGAAAAGAAACTAGCATTTCAATTTCATAAAATAAGTTTCTTGTAACTTCTGAAATGTTATATGGGATAGTTATTGATGATTGATATGATACGAAATTCTAGAAAATTCAATATGAGTATGGATGTTAGGCTCCAAATATTAAAAGGCATCAAAATTTATTGTCATGAACTCTGTTTCACATCAAGAAGAAAGGATGCCTTTGTAGAAAGCCTGTTACAATAGAAAAGAGGCCAAGCTCCTCTTTGGAATTAAAGTCTAAAGCCCTCTCAAGGGAGATGAATGTGTTTTTAATCGTCCTAGGCTAAAAATCTCAAGTTCAATATTTGAATTGGCAAAAATAAATGTTAAAGATAATGATGAAGCTTACTCCTTGTACATTGCAAGAAAAATTGCTACGATGTTTTGAATAAGTCAAGCTATTTGACTAAAGATTTTTGGTTGATCTATTTGAAAAAGACCCTAGCCAGTGACCCAGTCAAAAAATGCAAGCTAAAAAATGGTTATTTCTTGTGTTGTGGGTTGACAATTATATAGCCATACAATCATTTGATTGAAGTAATGGGGCCGTGGTGAAACTCTAAAAGGAATAAAGCAAGTTAACTTGTTGTAGTTACAATTCCAATGTACAATATTACAACCAACACTCATGCAACTTAATCAAAATGATGCCATATGTGATCATTATTTACATAAAAAAACATAGAGAAATTAATTGCACCAAAGACAGATATTTTACCCTTGAAACTAAAATGGGAAAACTAACATTTGATGGGGACATGATTCTAGCATCATTCTTCCTGCACATAGTTGAAACAGGAAGAATGCATGATGCCAAGTCAAAATATGATGTAAACGACCAAGATGGTGCTAAAACCTTACACACTCTAAAATATTAAACTATGATTGTAACAATATGTTATTTATTCACATGAAACTTCAATTCATGAACTATGATATATTTCAATATATTAATAGTATAAAAACAAAAAATGTTTCAATGTTTAAAAGCATGTTCAAACTTACAATCAAATAGAGGAAAAACACATATAGAAAACCAGATCATAATCATGAACAAGCTTCATCTTGAATTATGAAGTTTAAAGGAACTACAAAATGTGACACTACGAACCTGGCCAAGCACACAAGCAAAAATATCCCGAACATGACCCTGGTTGACAAGTTTTTTTGCAAGGTTGTCATAAAATTTGATAGCCTTATGAGAATGTGGAGCTGAATTCTTTTCTAGGTATTTGTGGGAATGTACGAGCTAAGATAGATATTTGGACACAATCTGCAACCAATTGAATGTCTCAAATATATTTCCGTAACATAGAAAAAATTAGGCCACAGAAACAAAATCATTCTTTGACATTCAGGATATAGATATTATTTCCACTTGTCTACATCACCAGAAACAAAAAAATTTATAACAATACAAATTTTGAAAATGGAACTTTCAAATTTATGGAAACAATCAATAGGAGCATGCACACCAAAATCACAGTGACACACATGCACATACACAATGTCAAATGAAGACCCAAATTATTACATATTTTGTTTCTAGAAACTCCTTTAAGGTGGCTAGTTTCTCTATCCCATTATTCTTAATTCTCATAATCAAGTCTAAGATTGAAATATCCACCTCAATCCATTTTAACACATTCAGGAACCCCACTATGCAGCTAGTTTTTATTTCTCATGATGTAAGAGTACTTGTACCTACGCTACCAAGTCATTCAAAATCCATAATTATCTATACAATAAATACAAGTAATATTTGTAGTATTTTTTACTCTAAGATGCATTCTTATGATAATGTTAGAACATGTGTTGAAAATTTCAAAACATATCTAAATAAGCTCCTCTTCATTTCAAGAACAATTTATTGGAGTCGCCTGAACTTGGAACAAGCCTCCCACGATCGGAAAGAGTAGCAACTAAGTCAACAGTGACTTTTTTGTTGCTATGTTGGATCGAGGGAGGTTTTATCCAAGATTAAATCACTCCAATAAATTATTCTCTACTAAACAGGCCAACGGTTGGAAGGTGGAACTCCTTATAGCCTCGTTAACACCTGGAAAATTGTACAAGTTGTACAACAGAAGATGACATTAATTAATGTCAAGCCTAAGGATTTACAGGTTAGGAACACATTATGGAATCAAGAAAGTATTTAAAATTTCTAAGGTTTTGAGACAATCAGATTTGAACTAGTCTTAAATGCTAAAATGTGTGCTTAATCCTTCGAAAAGAGCGCCTTTTGCATGCCTTTTTGCCTGATAAGCGCACATTCCTGGAAATGGAAAAATGTCACTTTCTGGGACCACACCAAGCAAAGGAAAGTTACTCCTTATATGAAGCCACCTAAGGACAACCACCAGCGCCTCCTTAGACACTATGTGAGCACACAAAGGAATATTTGGAGCACACAATGGCATCATACCTCTCCCTTGGGTCATCATCCATCATGTACCAAGGGAGGGAAGGAGGATTTGAAACTCCCCTATATAAAGCCACAAAGAGATGAAGAAATGGTGATCACATAGTTATGCTGACCAAATTTTCCCAAGCAACACCAGCAGTGTGTGACCCGTAGATGGAGCTGAAGAGGACTCGATCATTGGCCACCCAACAATCCTAGTCCACCACGACAGAAAGAGAGGGAGATTACATCAGAGGCAGAGCTTGGAAGGCAACATCCTTGCATCAGGACCTAGAGCCATTGCCTAGGTGCCCCTTGGAAAGTGGGTAAAATTTCTTCTCCATTTCAAACGTCTAATAAGAAGAGACCTTTGAGCCATGGTTGGTATTATTATCGTTTTGAATCTCTTTGATAGCTTATGTATATTTGTATTTTAGTTTTAGTTTAATTTGAGCATACATTTGCATACTTTTTTCATTGAATTATGTGCTTCTGAGCTCCACCACTTTCTGACTGTACCAATAGTTTAAGACCACACTCTTTAAACTGGTGCGATTTTGTACACCCGTGCGACTAATCCACCACAAAAAGATTAGCGACTCCACTGATGTGTTCCATGTTTATGTGGTTGTGCCACATTTTGCAAGAGACCCTTTGTCTATGATGGAGTGGAGCTGGCAGTCCTCTGACCCATCTTACAGTCCCTAGATTCACTGGAGTGACAGATTGAAGAAGGAAGCTCCTAATATTTTTTACTTGTAGGATTTTTGCGCGCAATATTTCCTCACAGACTCGTAAACCGCACGTTCAGCTCTGACCTGCGTGCAGGAAGGCGCACCTATGAAGGATTTTTACACGGAAATGGCAGAATGATATTTTTCTCCCTATATTCTACATTTTTCTGCTTGTAGTGTGCTGGGAAGCCCCTAATGTATCTGACATCACTTGTGTTGATGCCCCACAACTTCTAAGAACTCACTTTTTGCTGCTTTCTGTAGGCATAGAGTTAGTTTCTCTTTAAGTTGATTTTTTGCAAAAATATTCACATAATTTAAGTAGGGGGAAATTAACCATTGCAGTCCAAACAATTTATGTTTTGCAGAAAATTGGTATTCCCACTTAGATTAACTAGTCCAAGTAAGTGGCCCAAGACCACACATGCATAAGATCTTGTAGAAATCGTTTAGCTTAATTCAATTTTTGCATTTAGGAAATCGTGGGACGAGGATTGAATCGTCGTTTAGAGAAAGTAATATCTGCTGCCTTTGCACCCTCCAGTGATCCTAGGAAAGAATATGAATTCTCTACTTTTGCGATTCACCATCTCCCTTTAGTTAGTCACATAGATTAACTAGGAATATTTGAAAGCGGCCCATTATCCACACACGTTTTCCATTTTAATCTAGGAACAAGATAACGTAGTTTAACTAGGGGTTTTTTGTAAAGGATCACTGATCTCAAAATGTTCAAACTATTAGTTTGTTCAACTTATGCTCACACACACTCACCCACTAAGCAAAGAAAGCCACCTAAAACTAAATTAAACAAACTCACTAAATTCTTCCCACAGGGGCCACAAGAGAATTTATAGACTAAGTTAGGATCAAGGGGGTAGAAGCAAAGACACCTAAAAACTAACTTAACCAAACTCACTAAATTCTCCCCATAGAGGCCACAAAAGAATTTATAGCTTAAGTTAGGATCAAGGGGGTAGGCATCCAATAAGTTGCCTTGATCATACTTCATATTGAAACATAGAAGTTGTCTATTTAAGGAGCTTCAAATCCACCTACCAGCCCACGGCAAAGAAAATCCGAGCGCGATAGAGACCTGTTTCAAAGGGGGTTAGACTTAGGCGCAGTGCATGCGGTATCAATTGGGGCTACCTGAACCAAGAACCCAAGACTACCAAGAACCCAAGACTTGAACGCTCACGTGGGACGGTGGTTCTTAGTGGCCAAAAACTAGGGCAAAATTTACCCTATAGGTGACGGTGCAGGCAAGCGCCAGACCCTTTACCCTTACCTTAGTGGATTCTCTTCGGCTGACTGGGGGCGTCGCTAGCTCTTACGTGAAGTTGTGCCAGCACTCGCAAGAAATATTCTCAAGGCCCAGTTACTTTTGAGTGTGTGAGGATGCATAGGTCTTCTAGGATTTTGAGTATTATATGCAAACGAACAAAAACCACTTTTTGATTGCTTGATCACATAGATTAATTTAAAGGGAAATCTATTTTATTTTTAGATTTGTTTTATATATGTGATAAGAAGTTTTCTTTGATCATAGACTCTATCCTCTCAAAGTTTTCCAAAAATTGGGTGACACCTGACAGGTCCCAACGGAACCTCATCAATCCAGGCATCTTTTGGACCTCGCCCCATTATCGGGAGGGGTTCCAGGTCTTTCGCCTTTCAGGCGTCAAAGACAGAACACTACCACCGTCATTGGTTCGTCCTTTATTGGGGCCGTCATAGTTGGGAACCCTATTCGGTCTCCCAACACCACACCACATACCACTCCTCCCACAACCCCCAAGGGGCAGAGGAGTGCATCCCATACGGGAAGCCAACTGAATACACAACAGGGTACGTCGCAGACTAACCCTCGTTCAAACCAGAACGTTGTGTCTTCACACATTGCAATGGCGTCAACCTCTCAGTCACTGTTCTTAGCTTCGTTGAATCTACCCGATTTAACCAAGCTAACGAATGACCCCATCGCGCACAATCCTACATGGCCTCTCATGCCCACGAAGCTCCCTTCAGATATACCAAAGTTTGAAGGAAAGCAAGCGAAAGACCCAGGTAATCATGTCATGACCTTTCACCTGTGGCGCTCATCGAATAGTATCATTGAAGACATTATTCGATTGAGATTATTTCAACGCACTCTCACAGGAGTAACCATGAAATGGTACGTGGAGAAACCCTCAGCTTCACATGGAACCTTTAGCGCCCTCGCTACTACGTTCTTAACATATTTTTAGTTACCCATTCACCATGATTCCAGAATGGAATTACTGACTCATTTTAGACAAACCCTCACCATCCACATCTCAGACCATCTCCATGAATGGAGGCAGTGTCGCAGTTTATGTAAAGCTAAACTCGACGACCGGGTTCTCTTAGATTTGTTCTTGAAAACTCTTACGATGGAGATTTCAAAGGATGTGGCACAACATAATCCCACATCCGAATAGGACGCAATCAAGAAAGTCCAGAAGCTTGAGTTGATTTACATGTGGTCAGGATACATTTATAGCATCCTACCTAACGCCCTGCGCCTACAAACTTATCAAGAAGTGCCAGGCACTTCGAACTCTACAAACGGGCTAATTGGGTCAATGACCCAGATCTTCCTAGGCAGCAGCAGTCAAAATCCCGGTTACACATATAGTTATACCCAAAACGTGCCTCAACCTGGTTTTCAGAGTCATCATATGCCTCAAAAAAATTTGACTAATAGGGCGCAAGCGTATCACCAGGGAGGAACTTATCCTCCGACTCAGGGGAATCAGTACGCAGAAAGAAAAACTGTTTGAAGAACTCCCCTCCAATAGTCAGGTGCAAACCTGGGACCACATTATGCTCAGTCCCCATCACATGACCCACCTATGCAAAACAATGCATAGGTGAAATTTGTGCAGTCGTCCCAAAACCAACCACACCAATATAACCAGGAGAACTACCCTCCTAACGTGGTAAAGAAAAAATCCAAAAACAAGCCAAGAGGGAACCTTGGATAGGGGGGCACCAACCAGCATCGCCCACCCCGATCCCAGGATGGAGGAAACTCCAACCGGAATCAGAACCAGGAGCCAAGCAATGCCCAACGACAAAGAAAAAGGCCACATCTTCGAACAAACAATTCATTTTCTATATGCGGTGAGTACGGGTACTATACTCACCACTCTCCCGATCTCCCTGAGCTAAATAAGCTACAGAGTAACGGAGGACAAGGAGGATCTTCCTAGCAACCAACCGTGATGCAAGAACCTTTCCCCAACCAAGGGACGGTAAGCACTCACCAACAAAATACAGACGATTCTGGGAAAAGCAGCCATGAAATCTACATGACTAGAGAAGAGATGTTTTTCAAAACACGAAATCGCAACTACCACAACCCACTAGACACCAATACGTCAGGGGAAAGTACCAGTGTGCCAACTGCACCTTTGACCATTTCAAAGATGCCTATAGAACCATTGCCAAAGATGGGAAAGGGACCTAATAAGCGAGTAGGAAACTACTCCAAAGCGACCCATAATTATAGCATCGTGGACGATTTAACACAGTCTCGCGTGGCCATGTTAGCTTTGGAAGTTTTGCAGTCATGCCCAAAACAACGGAAAACCCTACTTTCCGCATTAGGCACTATTGACCCAGCCGATACGCGCCTAATGGCTTTTGACTTAGACAAAGCCACCCCCCGTCTTCCTTCTATGGTCGCCTTCCAGATACCAGTGTTGGTGTAGAATATCACTATCCACCGATGTGTCATAGACAAGGGTGCATCCACATGCATCATGTCAAAAAATGTTTGGCAGAAGTTAGGTTCTCCCGAACTAAAACCCTCAGTCATCACTCTTCGAGCATACGACGGTTGTCCCTCGACCCCCATTGGCCTCTACCAAAATGTCCCGGTCTGTTTAGCCGGAAAGACGATCCACATAGACATTGAAGTCTTGTATGCTCACTTGGATTACAACATACTCCTTGGACGGAGTTATATGTACGCCATGTCTACCATAGCCTCCTCCGTCTTCTGCATTATAATGTTCCCCTGCGAGGACCGCATCATTACCATAGACCAGCTGACACACAGTGAGAAGCGTCCCCTAACCAACATGAATTTAATTCTACCCTATCTAGATACAATCTCGGATGGTCTTCACGGTACTAAGAATATGGTCCTGGCCAATTCAAACCGCTGCTCGTTCTCTGTGGTCATGTTGGGTGTGGAGCCCGATTATCTTGCTTACTTTGTATCACAACATTTGACCCTCGTACTTAAATGGCGTGGGCAACGCTCGCCCAATTAATTGCCGCTCGTGGGGTCCAGGAGGCGGCACACTCTTCTAGAGCCCTCACTTAGCGGGGCTTGTGGGCGCTCGCGAAGCTAAAAACAGATTTAAAATTGCCTTGTAAAAGTATAGTAATTTTCTTAGTCATCCGGGCCGTTCATTAGGCAAAATGATCCGACGTAGAAGTATTTTTATTTTAGGGTTTTTTTCCCTAGAAGGCAACCCCTGCTTTTATGAGGGTATTGTATTGCGGCCGTACCATCAGGTGCTTGTATTTTCCTCGTGATATTTTATGTGTTGCATTGCTCCATAATATATAATTTTCTAACATAACCATGAAAGAACCCAGCAACAAATCACATAAACATAAACACAATTTTTATCCGAGAAAACCCCAAATCCGGGGAAAAACCCAACCAATGAAATTTCATTAACCATTTGCCAAAACCCTGGCCAATCCTGCCAAGTGAGCCTTCACCGCTCACCTCCAGGCCTACTTTACAATGAAGTCTTTCCAGATTTTTTATAGGCTCCATCACGTGCAATACCATGGGTCAAAAAACCATGGGTGTACAAAACCATGTGCCCCAAAACCACCACTGTTTACCCTAGTCAACTTTGACTCTATCCCTAGTCAAGTTTACCTAACAGTGTCATTTCCTAAGAGAGCCTCCCATTATCCTCTCGAGATCACCCGATGTCACAAGAGCCCCAAAGTGTGCATGATGTCCACATCAAGTGCCAAGGCTAGTCGTACTACGTACTCAAGAAGTAACAACATCGGTGCATCGCTCACAACAGCCTCTCTAGCCTATGCCACCTCCCAAACACCTTTCCTCTACCCCCCAGCTGGTTTCATTTCCCAACAGGTTTTGGCAACACTGGTATTACCCAACATATCATTGGAAATTCTAGTTTGGTACCTCATTCCCCCTGCAAGAACAGGAGCCACCCACATTACTGCCACTGGGTTGAAAACCCCTTTACCTTAAGGAGCCCCCTCAACAGTTCAAGAAACGGTTGAGACCACCCCTACAAAGGAAGTTCTCATTTCAAAACCAGTGATCACCACTACGAAAACCGAGAAGGCAGGAAAGAAGATGGTAACCCCCACCATTCAACGAGAATCACTAGTCTGCGCCATATGTGATGTAATAAGTCATCCTATCCACATCTGTCCAGAGCTGGATGAATTAAAACCACTCCTTGGATCTAAGACAGAAATCGCTACGTCGCGTTCCCGTAAAAAGTAACCTACCACCAAAGGTAAACGCAAAGCGTTGTGTACCAATCACGCATGTGCTCTCTGCAGTAACTATGGGCACTATACCCACCATTTTCCAGATATTTCATGATATAGAGATGCCTTACATGCCATCGAGCGATCCTATCAAGAAGATCCCTCCACCTAGGCATCCATAAATGAACTCCGTACCATCTTATACGTGCAAGAAGAACGAAGGGTTGTAGAAAGACCCCCAGTTATGCCCATTATACGTTGTACGCTATGTGATGAACGTGGTCACTTCCTCGAAGAATGCATAGCCCTGGAGCTCATCCAAAAATGGTATCCAATCGAAAGGGTTTACTACGTTGGATTGTGGGCAACGCAATTCACATGTCCATTATGCGCTGACAATCACCTTTTGGAGAATTGTCACTATATACCTTGATTCCAAATAGCCCTTGTAGCCTTCGCTCAACCATAGTCTACCTTTCCCAAGAATATGACATGGATGCCGAGTCCACGGGCAGCTCCATGACCCAAGCAGATGAGATGAGCACATCCATCATGTTCTTGACAGCTGAAGAACGACCCACCAGGGAACCCCTAGTTACCCCCAACCTCTCTCCACAGGGATGACCAGCATGTAAGTTATGCAAAAATACTCACCATGCAATCATCCAGTGCCTTGATTTAGCAGCCTTCCGGCGCTGGTTCCCCATCAGACCTCAAACTGAACTCAACAAAACCTTCAGTTCAAGGATATTTTGCCTTATATGTCAGGGAAATCATTGTGAGCGACACTGTACTTATGCCTCCCAAATTCATCCCACCATCAACATGATTAATACCATAGAGAAGAGACAGAACGAACTATGGGAATGGCATAAAAATTACATCGCCGGATCGATGTCCCCACCCCCACAATGGTGTATCAGGCAAGATAATACAACACACCAACAAAACATAACCCCAACCAAGCCTACGATAACATGCGGCCTATGTGATCTGAACGATCACCGAATCAACCAATGCAGAGAACTCAAGCCTCTTGAAAACAGTCTCCGAATCGTCTCCTCTCCCTCAGAAACTTCTCTCAAACCAAGAGAAGATCACGCGCACTTGTTGCCAGATTTTTTCACACTTTTACCATACATTTAAGTGTGTACATCTCCCCAAGTTGAGAGCGGCACCGAATGCGTTAAGTATACACTCCACCAAAGTGGTTGACACACCTAAGCCAAAAATACAGAAATGGAAGCAAAAGACAACCTCTCCTACACTAGACCATTTCCAAACATCCACATCAAGAACAACGAGTAGCATAGAATATCACACTATCTACTCTGTTGGCTCAGTGATACCATGCACCATCTGCATTGGCTAAAATCATACAACAGAGTCATGCCTACTCATGGAAACATTCAGGCACCTCTGTGGCAGGCATAATTTCCACCTACCGGAAATCAACCATCCTAGCGGGGAACCTCTCATACGGAAAATACCGTTACATAGATTATTCCCCCACCAAACTGTCGTTGTTGTACAATCATACATACACAATTGGTATCATCGCATGCCAAAGATAGGATTATCGCCTCCCCTTCATCCCAGGATTTCCACCTTAGTCTTGTCGCAAAATACCAAGGTACCTTGCACTTTTGGGTTGATATTCGAAAAATCCCAAAATTTCATGCCGTCATCGAACTCCTCAATGACACCCAGCTTCTAGAGCAGCGCCTAGTACAACTGGATCTTGTTGAAAAAAATCGACGTCATTCACTGCAGCACAACAAGGCCCACAAGAAAAGGGTAAAATCAGCATTCGACAGCTACATCACCCCTCGCTCATTCACCGAGGGAGAATTAGTCCTCTGTTATGATGTCGCAAAAGAGGACTTAGGGCTAGGAAAGTTCGAAACCTTGTGGAAAGTACCCTACGTCATTAAACGTTTCCTCCGAGAGGGGGAATACATCTTGATGGAACCGGACGGGACCTGCCTCACTAACCCCATCAACAACCTTTACCTTAAGAAGTTCTACCCATAAGGGCCAAGTCAGCCCTGCCCCTAGAGTGAAAGTACACAAAAACCCAACCACTCAATTTTTTTTTTTGACCCAAAGACTTATTTAAAAGCGCTCATAGTATCACCATGGATCACCAAAATGAACCCTGTTTCGGATTTGCTGATGGAGCATCAAGATGGTATCAAAATTTAGACGTAGCTTCCTAGTTCATTTACCGCCCTGACCGATAACCACTCTGTTCAAATAGGGTGTGCATCAGTTCAGCAACAAACAATCAAGTAGAATATGACGCCGTCATCGGACTTATGTGCGACGCCCTCCATCAAGGCATACACCATATGCATGTCTACCTCAATTCCCAGTTAGTAGTATCACAGCTAAACCGAACATTTGAGACAAGAGATACACATCTATTTAGAAAATATTTGTGTGCCAAGAGATTAAGTATACAATTTGACTGTATCACATTTCACATGAACCAAGGAGTCAAAACCAAACAGCTAATCACATAGCTAACAATATCCTAAACTGGAATGCATCTCGAATAAACCCTCATGCATAAAAATAAAAAATCCATCAACATAAAAAAATGCATAAACCAAAATAGGTGATACATCATGTAGAGCCGCAAAAAATATCTCTCATATATATATCAAAATGTGTATATCTGAGTACAAAAAATAGTGCCGCTGGCCCAATTTCTAGCCCACGGATACAAAATTCATCAAAAATAAGGGAAGCATCCTCATAACGGGTGCTTTCCCTGTCTACAAAACTACTCTAGGGGGGTACCCCCTCAAGAGGGACACCTAGACCCATCACTGCTCCCAGTACCACCACCGGAGCTGCTGTCACAACTGCGACCACCACCCAATGTAGAGTGGGCCGATAATCCCTCTTGCGGGCCTTCATTGTCTCTAACCAGACCTCCTCGAAGTCATCCATGAAATCTCGAGTAGGCATCCCTTGGGTCAAGCGGTTCACTCGACCCCGGAAGTCCTCAAGAGTAGAAACCTGAGCTGTCATTTCTGTAATGCAAGCCTCTGCCACATCAGCATGAGCTCGCTCGATCGTAACCTCTCCAGTCACCGAGGTACTACCCTCCCCAAAAGGGCTAGCACCACCAGCAGGACTGCCAACACCACCACATGGTACACTTGCATCACCTCCTCCCTGACCACCCCGAGGTCGTCATGGAGGATTGTGGCCCACCAGTCAAGCCATGAGGCAGCCCACCTAGCCAACATCTACACAAGAAACCAAAATAATGTCAGTGTCACTAAAAAAACTCATACACATACATATATACCCAAAAAAGTGCGGAAAACATATAAAACATGCCTGGGCCCCCGAGCATAGCAAAAGGAGACTGTGTTTGGGTGCCCACTAATAAGTCCATTCCTGCTGCGGGTATGGCAAGAAGATCTGTGGATTGGCCTCAAACCAAGCTTCTATTGTGGCATTCCAATAATGCCCCACCATGCCCCCACCGCCTTGTGGCATTAATAGAGCCCACCTCTTCATACATGGCTCCCGTGGCCACCCAATAGGCACCGCCACCACTGGCCTCAAAAGCACTACCCTCTCGTACATGATGCTGCACAAGATTTTGGCATACAAAAATGACTTAGATCCATGTTGGACCTTTTTTAAACTGTGGCACAATCCCGTCAAAACAAAAGCAGGCAAAGTCGAAAGAATGCTTGAACCTTGGCCGACGCAAAAGGCACTAACTGCCGGGCCGGACGCTGAGTGTGGAGCAAACAAACCCGCCCGGTCATGTGATCTTTGCCCGAGCTGCCGCTCTGCCACATCGCCAAGTATGGCTATTTGATGCGGCCCTCCATGTTAAGCACCACCACAATGACGCCTCCTGATCTATCTAAGTCACTCTGCAGGAAGTGGATACCTCGACGCCTCTCCCTAAGGTAGTGACTCGGTCACAAAATATATATTCGTCTCGACAGATGACCGAGTTCGTACCACACAACACAAACATGTCGCGTCTCATGCCCCAAGAAGCTAACAATGCACCGTAGTAATCCCACCCAGGACCGAAGAAACTCATTCTCGTGTTGTGCATATTCCCCTCTCCTCACTTAAAATTCGATCACCACCTTCTCTCTCTCTCTCTCTCTTTAAAATCCATTTCTAATGTTTTTGCAAGCAAAAACCCCTGGGCCCCGTTTAATTCTGTCATCTCCGCTCGAAAACCCGCTTTGTAACGTTTAAAATGTATATTATATATATATCGGGCCGAAGCCCCTTAAGCCTTAGCCCCTCCCGCCTTGATTTTCATGTGACCCGAGCTACAGGACCACGGGCTGGGAGAAAAGAGAGCTTATCATTTAAGTCCCTGGCGCCGTCACAGCCGTCAGATCAATGTTCAATCAACGGCGCAGAGATCGTCAGGAGTGAGGGCCCTACCTCTGGCCCCGGCGCACAGTAAAACCAGTGGTTTCCCCCCGCACCGCTCTCGTCAGCTGGCGGTATTCACCGCGAAGTCAGCGATCCCGCACAAACAATGCCACGTGTCTTTGGTACGGGCGGGAAACCGCCCGTTCCCCGCGCGTTAAACATCCAACGATGGCTGGTCAGCGGGGTCCGCGCAGACCGTCGGATCTTCAGATCTCCATCCGACGGTGGAGATACAATTAAACCGTCCGTCCATTGCTGTGTACCGCCACGTCCCACAGCCCGCCATCGTGTCATTGTCGTCCGCCTCCACCCATTAATCCCTCCGCCACATCGTCCCTCAGTTGCCACTCGTCTGCCTACATATCTCCCCCTCGTACCTCCCTCCGCACCAATATATATATATATATATATGTATGTTTTTATGGGTCTTATTCACATTTGCCGCCAGTGTTCCCTCCCGACCCGACTGTGTGATTTTTCGTTCTCTCTACAGAAACCTCCATTGTCTGCTCCCACCACCCTGTATGTTTCCGTCTTCCACCTGCGGTTGCATCATCTCTCTCATTCCCACCTCCATCACCCCTCACCTTCACCCTAGTCGAGTTTTTCTAACATTTTCAGGGTTTTGCAGGTTTTCAAATTAAGCATGGGGGGGCATATCAGTCTGTCGCCTCCATTTCAGAGGATCAAGAACATACCAGAAGATGTTTTCCTGTGGGCGAAATTAAATGAAAGGAGCTGAAGCCATAACATGAAATGACTGCTATTAAAGAAAACACAGACAAAGAATCTCAGAACCCTCCAGAGAAATTCGCTCCGCATTTAAGGTTCAGAATGCAAATTCAGAATTCAAAGGCCAAGAGTACAGTACCAGAGATGCAGGCCAGCTCAGGCCCCTCACGGCAACAGATTTTCCTTCATCTTAAGACATCACAATGTGTATATTTTATTATTTTTCGTTTTGTACATAAGGAGATTTTTATCTCCCGGCATTAATTTCTGTATACAGGTTGTTAGGTATATTCATTTATAGCTAGTCATTCATGAAGAAGGCGCGAATGCTCACCGCCTTTCTTATTCAAATTGGATTAATAAGTGTGGATACCTACCTCTCCCTCCAGAAGTTTCGGTCTTCTCTATAAATACTGAAAAGCAAGACATTGTTAGGGTTCCAGATTTCTGTAAGCAAGCTGTGCAGCGAGAAGACTATTGTATACATCTTGTGACATTTCTGTATGAGGTTTCAGAGCCCGTTGGGTCTCAGTGAGGAGGGGTTATGATTGTATTGAGGATTCTGGTCTTTGGTATATTGCAGTATGTAATTTCTCTCATGTGTTAATATATCATCCTTTTTCATGCAAACTTTCTTCTTGTATCATGTTCTAGAATGCGAGTGGCTCACTAATTTGCAGTAAGGATTCATCTTAAATGGTGCCCTTTCTGGAATTGGTCAAGCGCTTTAAATAGGCCTAGAAGTGATATGATGTTCCATGTTCACTCTTTTCATAATTTCTGCTATATTAGTGGCTTAAGGATTCGTAAATTGATGCGCCCTTTTGTCAGTAATATCTTCTTATGTTTCTTCACTGCCTGCTCCTCTTGATATCTGATCTCTGTGATATATTATTTGAATCGGCCCTCTTTACAGTAAAGCGGTCTCTTAACTGTCTGATACTACCATGCTGAAGTTTTACCTGATGTCTTTACTTTATTCCTATCTGTGTATCAGCCACTGAAAGAGAATTGGGACCAATTCAATTTATTTCAATTTCCTTGTTTAGAACAAGAGATAGTAAGTGAGTCCCTCGGACTGACAACCCAAACTATAAAGGACTCGCTACCATTAGATGTAATTGTGTGTTAATCGGTCTATGGAAGGTGCACTCATGCTCTCTAGGAGGGTGCCAAAATATTCCACAACACTCGCAAAATTTGAAGGCCCCATAATGAAAATTGACGTCACGCCCAAGACGCATCTAAACTATCCGACTCCCTACGCTCCCTCGCCCTCCACACTAATTTGTCATCAACACAGTACCCATCGCATAGAGAAAAACACAAAAGGGGAATTTTTTCACCCGTCTTGCGCGCTCACCGTACGGTGCGCGCTTGTATTTTTCACGTGCGCGCTAAAATTTGGGAACAGAGCGCCCTCGCGCACCTGTCCCTCAAAATTGCGTGCAAGGAAGGCGTGATTTCACCGAGATCACCCGCGCAATCTAGGGAAAAAGTCACCCAGAATTCATACAAACCCAGTCTGTACGGATCCTGGTACCATCAAACTATAAAAATTAAAATACAGGACGTCATGGAAGTTACCTTGGCATAGTATTACTAGTCCCTCGTACACGGGCTGACTGCAACGGCAAGAAATGTTACGCAAACACCTTTGACCTCTCAAAACTCAACAAGTACAAATGAATTGAATAAGGGCCATATTCACCTATTTATCGCCCTTTTCAAAAACTTCAGAGGGGCATAATGAGAGATCAAAAGGTCCATTCTATGAACCGTAAGTTTCACCATCATCAATACTCCATGATGAATAGAAGTGATGCCACACATTCGCTTTCCAGAAAAAATAACTTTTCAGCACTGACAGGTACGCCCTCTCTCATCTTCCTTTTTAAAGCTCATGCCTTTCAATAATATTTGATGAAAATAAGATTCTTTCACTTGAGGTAGTTTTTTTTGTAGGAAAAACTCGCAAACCATTCACAGCACCATCTACTGAAAGTTCCAGAGTAGGAATCATTCTACCCCCAGCATGATAGAGTCCCAGAAAAATTTGCATATCGTAACATAATTTCTCCATCAGGAATAGAGCATAGGGTATTCATATCCCACCATGTTTATCATCACCTCACCTTACACATGATAAACATCCGTATTGGTCGGTAGAGCCTCCCCTCCATGGTGATCGTCACCCAAAGTAGACCATATATCACAGCAACAGTGACACCATGGCCATACCACTTCAGTTCGGGAAGCACCTCGTGCCCATTCATTCACCATGCATAAGGTCAAGTTTACCATGCAAACTGAAACCCCATTCCCAGACGACCAAGTTGTACGAGCAGATAAAACATGCACCACCGAGCATAGCATTTGGCCCACCATACCTCCACCAGCATAATCCCATCTGTGATATTTTTCATCCGCTTCATCAACCCCGCACATGAGACCAACTAATGGGACCCTCACCCTCAACAAAACACCTTCCTCACACCATCAGTGAGCAAACATTTTTCATGTTTTGGGGTACCCGTCTCTGTGTTTTGTACAAACCAAAACCCATTATTTTATTCTTTTGGTAAGTGTACAAAGACCGCAAACGGTGCACTTCGTCCCCCACCCTCACATTTCATTCTTCTCCCATGGAAATGGGGCCCCCGAACTCCCTTGGTTAGAGTATTTCACCCCCCATGCACAAACCATCACGACATTAATAGCCGCTTTACACCCGCCCTGGAAGTCCTATCGAATCCAGGGATTTTCCCCTTTAGAAATAACTATGACTGCCGCCAAGCTGCTTAACTATACTCCAACCTCGGGCCACTGAATCCCCATCATCAGTTTTCAGTCAACTCTCGCCAACATGCCTATGTTAAACCCACCACATCCAGGTTCCTGATCCCTCATATCGGCAACCCCTCATTCGGTTGAGGCTTCCTTTTTGTCAACTTCAACACCTATATTCCAAAAAGGAAGTGGTACCTTGGATCACCCCTCTCCATGCAAAGGGGCATCCTCAAGTGGCACTATGGGAGACATCATTGTCCACAGATTTCATCGATCCTCCTGACATTCGACTACGACAAAAACTTTCATGTAAAGATGGTATCGTACCTTACAACCATTTCACTTTGATCAGATCCGTCGAAGACCCGTGCCTCCAGAAGCGTCTTTGTCAACAATGATTACACGGGAAGGTCCCAACCAGCACCTATGCATACATTGCACAGCTATATTCCATACCAAGTTTATGCATATGGGTACCACATTCCACTTATCGTCAAAGAAAAAATTCCCCTGCGGGCGTCAACAGTCATCGTCAACAACCGACAGCATCACTACCATAGTAGTGATGCCGACTGAACATATATCTATCAATTTTGTTTAACTAGCCATAGCATCATGAGATGGGACATGCCCGCCTCGTTGAAATTTTTTATATGTATTTTAAATCATATTTTCTTGCAGGGATCCCTTAGATTTGGCCATTCTTGGAAAAAGTGTAGGGTGTGTTCAATCCCAAGGCTTCACGCAGGTCTCTCTCTCTCTACGCACAATACAGAAAAGAAACTATAATGTATTTTGGCTATACAGTCCTTCCTACACCTCACACATTAGGGGGAAACTGTTAACACTGGAATATCGTACAACAGAAGATGACATTAATTAATGTGAAGCCAAAGGATTTATAGGGTTGGAAGACATTACAGGATCTAGAAAGTATTTAAAAATATCAAAGGTTTAAGGAAAATCAAATTTGAACTAGTCTTAAATGCTAATTGCACGCATTATCCTTCGAGAAGAGCGCCTTCTGCGCGCCTTTTGGCCCGATAAGTGCGCATTCCTAAGAGTGGAAAAAATTCACTATCCAGGACCACATAAAGAAAATGAAAAGTCACTCCTTACTTGAAGCTGCCTAAGGACAACCACCAATGCCTCCTTAGACATTATGTGAGCACACAATGGAATATTTGGAGCACACAAAGGAATCAACCCTCTCCCTTGGGTCACCATCCACCATGTACCAAGGGAGGGAAGGAGGATTTGAAATCCCCTATATAAAGCCACCATGAGATGAAGAATGGGTGATCACATTGTTATGCTAGCAAGAATTGCCCAAGCAATACTAGCAGTGTGTGACCCGGAGTTGAAGACAGAGGGGACTCACTTGTTGGCCACCCAACAAGCTCAATCCACATAGTAGAGAGAGAGGGAGACTGCACCGAGGCAAGCTTGGAATGAACAACATCCTTGCATCGGGACCTAGAACCATTTTCTAGGGGCCCTTTGGCAAGAGGGTTAATTATTCTTCTCCTTACTACTAGCGCTCAATAAGAGGGGCCTAGAGCCACCGTTTGCATTATTGTGTCGCTTGACTCGTTCAGAGCTTATGTTTATTTATGTTTAGTTTTAGTTTAGTTTTAGATTATATTTGCATGCTTCTTTTTATATGTAGTATGCTCATTTACCCCACTTCTTTCTGCCTTTACTCCACTTCTTTCTGCCTGTTACCAATAGTTTAAAGGGGTAAACCACACCCATTAAACTGGTGTGATTTCGTACATACGTGCACCAAATCCACCACAACAAGTGTGAAATGACATTAATTATGAGTACTTTACTTTATGACTTTAAAATTACTTATAGCACTACCATGGTTAACCATGAGTTTTTATCCGGGCCATTGAGAATGTGACAAGTAAGTACCTTTAACTCAAACAATGCCACCTCAACCATTAGGGATGATGTCATCCTCTAAAATCTGATTGATTCTCATAAAATGAATTTTGATTGTAAATTTTCCTTAGGAGGCCCATTTTAGACCTCAAAATTCCCCTAATGGTTGTTGCAGATGCACTCTCAAGAAAGGATGAGGACGTGGAAGAATTTGATCGGAATCTGGATTAGGGGCAAAAATTTGCCAAAAATTAAAAGTGCTTAGAATTGCACCAAACTAGAACGACTAGATCCGGCCTATCGCCGGGAAACTAGCGCAATTCATTTCACTCAAACAGAGTCCGTATGTGAAAGTTATAGCATGTTGATCACCGTGTCAAACACATGAATTTAAAAAAAAAAGGTCAAACAGGGTCAAAGGAAAAAAATTGGGTTTTCCTCCATTTTTACCCAATGACACTATGACAAGTGTCACTTCATGATTCCCTAGAAAGGATTGAAGGTGAATTGTATATATATATATATATATATATATATATATATATATATATATATATATATATATATATATATATATATATATATATATATATATATATATATTCTCCTAAGGGTGAATTTGAATTTTTTTTAAGGTTGGGGATAGTCCAACCAGAAGCTGACACCTGGTGTAGCCAGGGGCTGCCACGTGTACCCTCTAGTGGACCAAGGTCAAAGGTTGGATGAATTTAATATGGTGGTGGTCCGAGATTTTATGTCAAGTCCGCATCTTATAGCAATGGTCAAATTTGAATTATATATTATGGGCACATTTATTTGACCTATGGTTGAATTTAACCTAAGGTTTTAAACTATACATATGCGCGTATATTAAAATGTTTTCAAAACAATGTATGGAGGGGTGGAGGTCGGGGTTCGACCCCATGACCTCCCCCCAACAACTCTTCTACCTTACCAATGCGCCAAGTGGTGCTCCTTGTTATATGGAGTGGAACCACATTTAATTAAACCATATGCATAACCGTGGCGGAGAGTGCTCCACTAACCGCGCCATTAGAGCGCCTAAAATCCCACTAATATATGCTTATCTATTAATTAAATGTGCTTAACATTTGCCAGGAAGTTTGGTGGAGACGCAAATTTTGACGGAGCTCCATTTGTGCTGAGATTAACTAGAGTTCTCTCCAGTTTTAGTGGAAATTCCTAGGGAAAATTTGAAGAAGAATAACTTCTGCTATTTTCGACCAATTTTGGCTCATGAAGAGTCATTCTTAGATTATTTTGATTCTTTGAAGCCATTGGAATAGGTTGCAGAGGCGTTGGAGCACTTTTGAAAGTGTTTTTTCCATTTTGAATATTAAAGATTCCCAAGGCCACCAGGAGAGGAGGTCATGCCTAGATTAGCTGGAGACCATTTTCAAAGATTGAATAGTCTATTTCTAGGTTTTTGGGTCTTCTGAATCCAATGGAGTAGGTTTCAAAGCCATTGAAGCACTATATGTTCATGTAATCAGAAATTTTACCATTAATCCCAAGAGGGCCTAGCCAATTGAAGCATGTCCATGGAGATGTAGCTTAGGAGGGTTGAACTCTGTTATCAACTATTGTGTAATGTGTATGTTGTGTGTTATTTTTCTGCATTTTATTTGTTTTACATGATTTTTTAAAAGTTAATTACTCATAAATGTCTCATCAAAGACACATAAAACTTGACACATAAACCCCTTCACAATTGGCTAACTTGAGACGTTCCCAAACACATATATTTTTAACCTGATGAGGGAGCTAGCACAAAAAAAATAGTTTTCCCATATTTAGATCAACATTTCTTTGTACCATTTCTATTATCCAACTAGATTGGATAACTGAAGGAAGGGAGGAATGGAGGAATGAAGAAGAAGTGTGGACACTCATTCAAAAGTTGTAGAAAGATCCCAATACATATGATACATTTAGTCAGAAAAATGATTCCTTATGGTACAAATATCACTTATGTATTTGTAAGAATTCCCAACTAGAACAAAATATTCTTTTGGAATTGCACACATCTCCCTTAGGAGGACACTCAAGATTTTTACAAACTGACCACAAGGTGAAGAAATAATTTTTTTGGGATGGCCTTAAATCTGATATTCAAAAGTTTGTGGTGGAATGTTTGGTTTGCAAGCAAAATAAAGTAGAGACAATTAAGACCCCGGGTTTGTTACAAATTTTTTCCATTCCAAGTCAACGTTTGGAGGAGGTTTCAATGGATTTTATCATAGGTTTACCTAAGTCCAAAGGAAAGAGTGTCATCATGGTGGTAGTTGATAGATTTACCAAGTATGCACACTTTTTTGCATTATCTCATCCATTTAAAGCGAGTACAGTTATGGAAACTAATCAAAAGCTACATGGAAACCCAAAGATTATTGTAAGCGACATATATCCCATTTTCACTGGAAATTTTTGGACGGAATTATTTTCTTGTTTGGGTACTCAACTAGCTCATAGATCATCTTATCATCTTCAATCCGATGGGAAAATTGAGATAGTGAACAAATGTTTAGAAGGATATATTCGTTGCTTTGTATTTGATAAAAAAACACACTAGGTCAGTGGTTACCTTTGGCTGAATGGTGGTATAACACTTCCTTCCACACTGCAACAAAACTAACCCCATTTATGGCACTTTATGGATATCATCCACCATCCATCACATCATCCTTAAGAGAAAATTCTAAGGTTCAAGCAGTGGAATATCACATTGAGCATTAACAACAAGTTCTCCAACTCTTAAAGGATAACCTAAATTTGACATAGAATCGAATGAAATAATAGGCAAATGAACATCACAACGAGAGAAGTTTTAATGTAGGCGAATGGGTATTTTTACGGCTACAACCATAAAAACAAATGTCCCTCAAGCAAGCTACGAAGGATAATAAATTATCGCCAAAGTACTATGGTCCTTACAAGGTGTTGCAAAATATTGGTACCATGGCATAAAAATTGGAGCTTCTTGCATCTTCCCGAGTGCACCCAGTTTTCTATGTTACATGCTTAAAGAAGGTTATAGGTGACAAACTTCTAGTTCAAACAATATTTGTAGAACTTGATGAGGAAGGAAAAATCATACTGGAACCTTAAGCAGTCACGGAAACAAGAACTCGATAGCTAGGAAATCGATCAATTTCATAGTATCTCATCAATTGGAAGAACTTACCCATGGAATATTCCACATGAGAGGATGATAATTTTATACAAAAGCATCCAAAACAACTCAAGCGTTAAGGGAAACACTTTTTTGAAGGAGAGGGGCATGTTGGGTCCCTATATTACTAGTGTAGTCCCTTATTGTTGTTAGTGTAGCCCCCATATTGTTATTGTTGCACGCCTATAGTCCCCATATTGTTATTATTTTTCCCCATAAAATCCCATATTGTTATTGTTGTGCCCTTACATTATTATTGTTAGGTCAGATAGGATTATATTGTGACCCCATGAACTCCTATATATATAAAGGAGGTTTTGTCATTTGTATCGTCCACGAATTGTTCATTTATGTAATGTAAAGGAGGTTTCCCACTCAAAGAGGCTGATTTCTAAGGCTTTGATCTATCTTTTCTTCTATTTTGTGAGCTGGTTTCATAGCAAGAAGAGACCACAAAAGCCAAAGGGTTTGTAATTTCCAGATTCATCTCTTTCGGATGATGAAGAGGAAGAAAAGGTCGAGATTTAGCAACGACCATAGGCTTAAACTCAACAAGATTCCCACGCTGAGGGAGAACACAAGAAGAAGGGACCATCCGAACATGCAAAGTTTTCTTCTAGCCAAACGATGATCCAAATTCTTGTAATTCATAAAATGATAGAAATGCAAGGAGCAGGAGTAGAAAAGTGAAAACACGTCTCAAAGAGCTCAGACTCGGACAAGGAAGTGCCAAAATTTTCAAAAGGAGGAGAGCTAGCCATCGTTCTGGCCTCTACAAACTCCGGGGTTTGGAAAAAAGTGCAAAAGAAAAAAAAAGGTAAAAGGGAAAAACCCAATTTAACAAGTTAACGGTTCTTTTTTGGTAGCATGGCTACAATGAGTGCTTTAAGCACATACAATGGGCCTTAGGTAAAATATACGAATTCATTTATGAATCTAAAAATGTAAATTTTTGTTTTTATTAAAAGAAAGTTATGATTTTTCTCCAAAAATAAAGTTAAGTTAATCACATGGTGAATGGTGATTGAATATATTAGAGCAGGATTGGCGTGGAGAGTAGGGTATGGCGAGATGGTTCGCATTGGTTTAGATGCTTGGTCAGGAAGTGGTAATGTGAACGTTATTTCCCCATAAATAATACAATTCCTTGAAGTCTACGGAAAAAGGACATTGAATTAAACTACAAACCTAGAAAATTATGCTATTTTTTGTAAAAAATGGAAATCTGCTCAGAAACTTCAAGTCCCGGCACAATGGCATGAGGACTGGGATCTCTACACAAATTCACTCTTGGCTACACATGTGAGAATAAAGGAATGAGAGGGTGAACTAATTTGGTCTCTGGCCTCACATGGAAAATACACTCCAAAAAATGGTTATTCTTACATTTTTGCAGATCACGAACCAGATATGAGTGATTGGTGTTGGTGTCCTCTTTGGAATCTCAAAGGCCCAGAAAAAGAAAATATTTTTTCTAGTGCCTACTGTGTAATAAATCTCCCACATGAGACAATTTGCAACAAAGATCATTCCAAAGCCCAACGTGGTGCATATTATGCAAGAAAAATGAAGAATCAATCAATAATTTGTTACTATAATGGCCCATAAGGTCCAAATATGGAATTAGATATATCAAATGATGGCAATCAATATTAGGTGGCAGGGAGAATCAATTCAAGAAGCATGGGAAACATGTTGGAATAGGGCTCATCCTACAAATCTTTGGAACCTGCCCCCTCTGGTTTATTGGGGAATTTGGTTTGGTAGGAACCAAAAAAAAATTCAAGGTAAGGATAAAATCTGGAGCTTTACCTATTCTCATATAGTGGCAACTTATAACTTGATCCCTGAGGACGAACAAGTTTAGAGACACCGGAACATAAGTGCAGAATTTATCGACAAGACCATTCCTTGGGAATATGTAGTATACCTAGGGGGGATAAATGGGGTATACCTAGGTGGGATCATATGGAGTACAGAGGAAGGTACCCAAGGAAATAATGTAATGTAAGGATAATAAATACATGGGCCATAATTAATAAATAAAGTGGCTAACCCACATTATCCAAGGGACCACAAGTAGTTAGGAAATAATGTGATAAGCCCATGGTATTGGATGTATGACCCATGGTAGTTACCCATGGTATTGTGTGTATGAAACCTATATAGAGGCTAGAGTCTCTCCATTTCTAGATGTCAAGGGTTATTGTATTGACAAGCATATGGCTTGTGGAGTGTTCTCCTTCCTTAAGGAGAGATTGTATGGTATTGCCCTACCTCAAGGTTTTTCTTATTAATAAAGATCTAAAGGTTCTATATTTTGTTCTTGCATTTGTATTGGGATTATTCGTAGCTATTGGGCATATTTTCTATTTTAATATAATTGCAGGTCAGATCTATTACAAGTGGAATTAGCGCCACTACATGTGGTCCCTTGCATAATGTGGGTTAACCAATTTATTTATTATTTATGGCCCATGTATTTATTATCCTTACATTACATTATTTCCTTGGGTACTTTCCTTTGTACCCCATATTATCCCACCTAGGTATACCCCATATTATCTCCCCTAGGTATACTACATAATATTTTGATGGTTCAACTCAACAAGAAGGTTATGGTCGAGGAGAAATTTTGTATTTAAAAGAAGATCATTATTACAAAATGAAAATGGGTTTGAAGGAGAGGCACAAATAATGAAAAACTAAATAGCGTTAGAATTTTGCTCCTATTTTCCCTTGAGAAAGGATGCTAACAACTACAAATATTTGGTGATTTTAAACTTGTCATAAATTGGTTCAATCAACAATCAAATTGTCACGTGCACAAACTCAAAAATCTGCTAGAAGAAGTAATAACATTAAATTCACAATTTGACTATGTGATCTATCGTCATATCTACAGGGAAAGGAATCGTATTTCCGAGAGTTTATCCAAAGAAGAAACACAACAACATTTTGATATTTGGATGATAAAGGAGCAGATTGGACAAGATTTCTATCATTATTTTCAAAGACCATTCATTGATCATCAAACACAGGAGGCAACACCAACATGATACTACACAACACATAGACAGATATATTTTTGTTTATTTTTCTGAATTTTAGAACTTATGTAATCGTATAGATTTTGATGTTTATTCCCGAACTCATAATAATTTTATGCATCAATCGCTGAATTTACATAGTTATGTATCCTATTACAATGCCTGTATTATGAGATATTACCTTTTGCAAATATCTATCAACATGGTCATTTTCAATATTTATATAAATGAAAGTTATGATTTTTCTGAAAATCTAGGTCAAGGATTATATGATCAAGGATCATATTTAAAAAATTACATTAATAAATTAAAAATAATAATAACATAAAAATATTTTAACATTGAACCCAAATAAAATACTTCAATTCCATCTCAATTTATATCAATTTTATAGAAAATAAAATAAAATATTGAAAGTAAAAAACCTATAGTTTATTTTATTTATGATTATTACTAAAATATGTTTTGATTATTAATTTATTTTTTTAATTAAATCTACATGTATGTTGTTCATATTGTACATCTCCTTTATAATGTATTTGACTTCCTATTAGTTTTTCTTTGACCAAAAGTTTCTCTTGGTTATCCATAGTTTAACATTGAGAATTCAATTTTTGTTATTTTTTATTATTATTTAAATTTAGTTGTAAGGTGATTGGTTGAGATCTTATCATGGGTTGTTTAGTAGCTTCCATTTCTACTAGTTACTAATTTTTTGTTTCTAGTTTTATTTCCTTTTCATTTACCTTTTTTTTCTATTGTTTCTATTTTCATGAATTATAGTTTTTTCTCCATATTTTATATTAAAAATTGTATTTTAATATATATATATATATATATTAACACACATATTTAATAAACATATATATTAAAATGTATATATGTTAATATAAACAATATTAGTTAATCATATTTCTTAATTTTTGGTGATGATATTCAACAATACTATGTTTTATTAGGTGTTTTATTTTTGTGATGAAATATTCATGTCTTTATTGTTTTTTAGTTTAATTAAGCTATATTTAAGCTAAACCACACATACTTTACTATGTAGCCCTTGTTTTTACATCCCACGTGTCAACAATGAATTACACATCTTTTTTATAATAATAAAAAGAAAAAACAATTATAAACTAAATTGGAAATTATAAAAAGCAATCATCTCTCTACATGAAGTCGATGCAAAGTTATAGTGGAAATTAAAGTATTTTATTTGTGATGGACATTGAAAGAATTTTTTTTTTGTCGCTAATTTTTATTTTGTTAATGTAAGTATTATTTTATTAAGAATTGAATAAATTACACATCTTAATTAAAATAATTTTATTTAAAATGAGTATCAAATTTTTTATTTATAGTTAATATTATAAAAAATGGTGTAGCCTAACTTATAGACCAAATGACCTTTTCAGGACATTTTTTTTGTTAATTTTAACCAAAACTCAATAGAGATTTTTAAAAGCTTGAGTTTAAGTTGTTTAATCTAGAGAATTCAAGTGCCTCATGGGTTTTTTTAGGGCGTTGAATCCATTTATACATTAAAAATATATATTTTAAACAATAGAAAATCACATTCTTGCTTGAAATTGTATTGTCAGGTTAGAGTGAAAAAGACTATATCTTCTATAAGTTAGACTACACCAAAAAAAATCAGTTACTAAAGAATAAAAAGCTATTGTAAACCAATTTGGAAATTATAAAAAGCAATCATTACAAAAAATTTCATCCATGCATCAAAGCTCATCGTGTCATTAGGGGGAATTGAACCTAAGAGGGAGGATAAAAAGACTATATCTTCTATAAGTTATACTACCAAAAAAAGGATCAGTTAATAAAGAATAGAAAGAAACTATAAACCAAATTGGAAAGTATAGAAAGAAATCACTACAACAATATTCATCCAAGCATCAAAGTTCATCATGTCATTAGGGGTAATTGAACCTAAGAGGGAAGGATAATAATCGTTCCAGCCAACTACTTGAGATAACCCCAATTAACAAGTCGCGAGGTTGTGGTCCAACAACTACGTGTGGAGGTTTGTTCCCCACAAGTCCTGTCTGCAGGAATATGTATGCCTGAGAGTTGCTCTGGGCGTGATTTCTTTAATTGAAAAAAAATACCAAATAACAAGAGAGATTTTTCATTTATTAACTTAAAATTAATAAATTCATTGTAGAGTATTAACATTCTTTTATACTTAATCTTTTTCAATGTTCATCAAAGCATCAAAACTCATCATGTCATTAGGGGGGAATTGAACCCATGGAGAAGGATAATAATCATTCCAACCAACTACCCTAGATAACTCCAATTGACTACTACGTGACAACTACACGTGGAGGTTTGTTTGGTTTGTTATTGACAAATCCCTAGATTGTGGTCTAACAACTATTGATCCAACACCTGCGTGTGGAGACTTATTCCCCAAAAATCTCATAATCCAATCCCAAACAAAACTATATATACCTGAAAATTACTCATAACCTGATTTCTTTAATTTAAAAAAAAACCAATTAATAAAAAAAATAAAAAATTATTAACTTAAAATTATTAAATTCATTGTATTGTATCAACGTTCTTTTATGCTTAATCTTTATATCACTCCATATTATCTCTTCAATTGATTCATGATATATCTTTTAATAATATCAATTAATATCTTAAAAATATGTTTGATGAAATTATATAGATCTCATTGTAGTTGCTATGGAAATATTAATAAATTTGTATCATTGATATTTGTGTCACTCCATATTATCTCTTTTCATGATATACCTTTTATTAAAATCAATTAATATCTTAAAATATTTTTTTGATGAAAAATATACAAATCTCATTGTAGTTGTTATGGAAATATTAATAAATTGGTAATGAAACAGGTGGGCCATTTAAGTTGTCTATTGAGGGCTTACATGCCTTAATTAAGAAATTGAACTAGAGGTTTATTATAGTCTGGTATTTCAAATTTTGTGCTACCATTGTTTGCAATACGAATAGGAATGATGACGTACTTTTGTTATGGAACACCAAGATTCCAACCACATGGGTGTTTTTGTATGGAATGCCTAGGATTTTAATTAGATGTTTTTGTTAACATTAGTAATTAATTTTTGGATATTAGAATTGCTTATAATATATATATATATATAGCAATAAAGTTTTTTATTCAATTTTACTTACTATGTATGTTATTTTTGAAATTTTAAGTCTGAATTTAAAGACAAGATTTAAATTATTTTTGAAATTTTAATTCTGAATTTAGAGATAATAACAATATTAGATTTAAATTTGTATAGAATACAAAGCAATTTCAAGATAAATACCCCGGATGCGGGTGTTTAAAGGCACATATACGGTTCTGTGCTTGTGGGACGGCATGTGGCAAGGCCACATGGCCACCCATAGGCCACACCTATGGCCATCAATTTCATTTATTAACGCGGACCGTCACCCCGAGCAGCATTTACTCTGCTACGATCGTTGAGGCTACTCCTCTCGAATCAAAATGTCGCTCCTGGTTCACACGTCCGACTATGTTCTTCAGCCCTCTGGCACTACCTTTCGGCCTTCTTGTTTTGCCTTTCGGCCCTCTGTTTCCATGTCGTTCTAGTCTTCCCCCCTGCGAAGTTGATGCTCCCCTGAGGTTGCGGAGCCAAGCTTCCGCACATCGACTGGGCAATGCTACAGTCTTCGAAGCTGCATTGAATTTCTTCCGGGCCACCATTACTCTCAGAGTATCCTTTGCCAATTGCGCTTCTCTGCTTCCTTTGGCCTCAACCCCTCCTCCGCGTTTCAGTTGCCTTCCGCCAGCCCTGCCCCCTCCTCTTCTCAGAACGCCTTCCACCCCCACTGCGCCAATATGCCTCGTCTCAGGCATCGCATGCGATGCAGGCATGGCAGCAATAGGGATCGCGCTTCTCGTCCGTCCCCCTCCTCTTTGTCCAGTTCCTCATCCTCCTCCCTTGAGCATTCTTGGGGCAGGTAACCCACAACCCGCAGTGGACGTGGTCGTCTGTTTAGTCTGTCTCGTTCCTCCGCTCGATCCCCTGCCTCTGAGCCTTCACCGCAACCTCCGCCTCGCCTGACCCCCTCAGCCTTTCTGCAGACCCCCACCACTGCCCAATTCCACTTTCAGTGCACCTCCGACTGCCCTCATGTCGTAGCCACCATCTCGGTCTCCTTCCGCGAGGAACCCGCCAAGGCTCCCAGCCACAGTCTGCCCATCCCGCAAACGTGCCCTCGCAGCGACCTCGGCCTTTCTGAAGAGGTGAAGAAGCAACAGGTTCCTGGCAAGCATAATTTGCGCTCGGACAACAGTAGCAGCTCGGGATACTACAAGGAGCAGAGCAGGCAGGCCGGTGGTAAAGGTGATGATGCCACGGAGCCACGACAGGCGACACCAGGCTCCCAGCAAGCTGATGAAGATGAATACAGATGCCTCATAGTTGAGGAACCACCTCCAGCACCCCATGATACTTAGACTTTCAGGTTTTATCCATTTTACGGATCCTGGCATGTTAGTTTTGTTATCTGTTTATATCTATGTTTGGTACAATCACTCGTGTCTGTATAACGTTGGTTTCCTCACTCGAGGCAGTGACTCAAACTCTCTTTGGGCTGGTTTCCCATGCGTGGGAAACTCCATTTTTGTTGTTTTGTTGCAAACAATGCCACTGATACAGGTCTGAACTGCAGAGGCCAGAGCCTCCATGTATTATAGGTTTAACTAATAGAATTTAATCTTACTTAGAAAAAAAAATTCAAGATAAATACAAATGTTTAATGTGTGTAAACTTTGTTAAATTTTTCCATATATAACACTTTAACTATTAGAATTTGATGTTGTGGTGATGATTGAAATTTGATGAAAAAATAAATTGTTAATAATAAACTATAACATGAGATAATTGCAATGTAACAAAACAAAAGTCGTACATGAATTAAGTGTCAAGTGGGGTAGACTAATTACTATATCTAATGTCACATGTGAAACCTAACACTATAAGACATTATATGCTATAATATAGTCTAATTAATATTATAATATTATTTGATTTCATGTTTTTGGAGTTAATAATTTCTCTCTATTTAAAGTTTAAACATTAAAAATCATATGAATACTTTTGTGTTAAGTTAAAATGCTAAAATGAAGCCAAGCAAAATCAATAAATTTTTATTAATAATTTTTTTTTTTTATATATCATTATTGAAAAAAAAAGACGTTAAAAATTGGATAAATAATTTGGCCTTACCTTAATGTGAGGTCAAATAACACTAAAAAAATCCTAATAATAAATATCCAGTATTTTAAATTATAATGTTACACTTTATAAGAAAACTAGAATTAATTATATTAATATTTTTAATAAGTATAAATCATAATATTAAAAAGAAATGATATTTATGAAAAAAACTCAATCATTATTGACCATTAAAATGATCCATTAGTAATTTTGTATGATTTTGTAAGGGAACAAATTTTTATTTTAAGTTAAATGAATGTAAGTTTTGGATATTAACTTATTTTCTTTAAAAAAATAAATAAATAAAAAATCACTTCATTAAAAATAATTATTAGTAATTTGTAAAGGAATAAACTTTTATTCATGCTAAATTATTATAGATTTTAGATATTAAAAAAAAAAAAAAAACCTTAACTTTTAACCAAACAAAAATACTTTAAAAATAAATAAAACATCAATAAAAAATAATTAACAATTACTAAATTATTTTATTTATATCCAATAAAATATATTTAATGTTTTTAACCATTACTATATTTTTTCTAACTACCCTGCATGAGAAAAGAAAAGCCAATTTTTTTCTAACCACCATGCATGAGAAATGAGAAAAGAAAAGCCAAATCATATTACAAATATATGCATGCATTACCCTCTGGAGGCTAAGGATATCAATGCCCGTACTTCATAATAGTTGGTTGTGGTACCCATCCCTATCTAGAATAGAAGCTAACGTTTTGAATTATTGCCCCTTGTCGTGGCATCACTATCTACAACTCCAGCTAACGTTTTATGTAAAACGTTTTGAATTCCTGCACTTTTAGGTAGGGAGATGTCACAAGGATAAACATGGAGACCTATAAAGTTGGGAAAGTAGTGTTGCTTAGAAATTGTGTTCAATGTTGAACTTTAAGTTGCTATTTTGTTTTTTTAAAGAAGTGTACACATTCATAATACATTTAGGTTATAGGTTTTTAAGTAAAATATTAAAATATTAAATAATATATAGGTTAGGTTATAGGTTATAGGTTTTAGGTTAAATAATATATATACATTTAGGTTATAGGTTTTCTTCCTCACAGACGCGCAGGGCATGCGTTCAGTGCTGACCTGCTCGCAGAAAGCGCACCTGTCTCAACCTTTTGCGCACAATTTACAGAATGAGAAATTTCTCCCTAAATTCTGTCTTTTTCTACTTGTAAGGTGCTTGGCAACCCCTAATGCATTTGCCAGCACTTGTTGTGGTACTCCACAACTTGTTAGAACTCACTTTTAGCTGCTTTATGTAGGCTTAGTGTCAGTGCTACTTCAAGTTGATTTTTGCAAAATATTCACATAGTTTAAGTAGGGGGCAAAGTAACTTGCATTCCGAAAAATTTATGTTTTGCAAATTTTGGTACTCACACCTAGATAACTAGTCCAAGTAAGTGGCCCAAGACCACACATCCATAGCTAGTTTTCTTTTTTCTAGTGTAATTTTTTTTATAGTTTAGTTCAATTTTTGCACTAGAAATTGCCGGACTATGATTGAATTGTTTATAAAAGAACAAGTAATATCTGCTACCTTTTCACCCTATGGTGATCCTAGGTAAGCATATGAACGCTCCATATTCACAATTCGCCATCTCCCTATAGTTAGTCACATAGATTAACTAGCAAAATTTGAAAGCGGCCCATTATTCGCACATGTTTTCCATTTGAGCCAGGAAAAATACAACATAGTTTAAATAGGGGATGTTGTAAATTAAGGATCAACGATATCCACACGTTCAAACTATGTGCTTGTCCACTTTATGCTCACAGACACTCGCCCACTAAGCGAAGCAAAGACACCTAAAAACTAACTTAACCAAACTCACTAAATTCTCCCCATAGAGGCCACAAAAGAATTTATAGCTTAAGTTAGGATCAAGGGGGTAGGCATCCAATAAGTTGCCTTGATCATACTTCATATTGAAACATAGAAGTTGTCTATTTAAGGAGCTTCAAATCCACCTACCAGCCCACGGCAAAGAAAATCCGAGCGCGATAGAGACCTGTTTCAAAGGGGGTTAGACTTAGGCGCAGTGCATGCGGTATCAATTGGGGCTACCTGAACCAAGAACCCAAGACTACCAAGAACCCAAGACTTGAACGCTCACGTGGGACGGTGGTTCTTAGTGGCCAAAAACTAGGGCAAAATTTACCCTATAGGTGACGGTGCAGGCAAGCGCCAGACCCTTTACCCTTACCTTAGTGGATTCTCTTCGGCTGACTGGGGGCGTCGCTAGCTCTTACGTGAAGTTGTGCCAGCACTCGCAAGAAATATTCTCAAGGCCCAGTTACTTTTGAGTGTGTGAGGATGCATAGGTCTTCTAGGATTTTGAGTATTATATGCAAACGAACAAAAACCACTTTTTGATTGCTTGATCACATAGATTAATTTAAAGGGAAATCTATTTTATTTTTAGATTTGTTTTATATATGTGATAAGAAGTTTTCTTTGATCATAGACTCTATCCTCTCAAAGTTTTCCAAAAATTGGGTGACACCTGACAGGTCCCAACGGAACCTCATCAATCCAGGCATCTTTTGGACCTCGCCCCATTATCGGGAGGGGTTCCAGGTCTTTCGCCTTTCAGGCGTCAAAGACAGAACACTACCACCGTCATTGGTTCGTCCTTTATTGGGGCCGTCATAGTTGGGAACCCTATTCGGTCTCCCAACACCACACCACATACCACTCCTCCCACAACCCCCAAGGGGCAGAGGAGTGCATCCCATACGGGAAGCCAACTGAATACACAACAGGGTACGTCGCAGACTAACCCTCGTTCAAACCAGAACGTTGTGTCTTCACACATTGCAATGGCGTCAACCTCTCAGTCACTGTTCTTAGCTTCGTTGAATCTACCCGATTTAACCAAGCTAACGAATGACCCCATCGCGCACAATCCTACATGGCCTCTCATGCCCACGAAGCTCCCTTCAGATATACCAAAGTTTGAAGGAAAGCAAGCGAAAGACCCAGGTAATCATGTCATGACCTTTCACCTGTGGCGCTCATCGAATAGTATCATTGAAGACATTATTCGATTGAGATTATTTCAACGCACTCTCACAGGAGTAACCATGAAATGGTACGTGGAGAAACCCTCAGCTTCACATGGAACCTTTAGCGCCCTCGCTACTACGTTCTTAACATATTTTTAGTTACCCATTCACCATGATTCCAGAATGGAATTACTGACTCATTTTAGACAAACCCTCACCATCCACATCTCAGACCATCTCCATGAATGGAGGCAGTGTCGCAGTTTATGTAAAGCTAAACTCGACGACCGGGTTCTCTTAGATTTGTTCTTGAAAACTCTTACGATGGAGATTTCAAAGGATGTGGCACAACATAATCCCACATCCGAATAGGACGCAATCAAGAAAGTCCAGAAGCTTGAGTTGATTTACATGTGGTCAGGATACATTTATAGCATCCTACCTAACGCCCTGCGCCTACAAACTTATCAAGAAGTGCCAGGCACTTCGAACTCTACAAACGGGCTAATTGGGTCAATGACCCAGATCTTCCTAGGCAGCAGCAGTCAAAATCCCGGTTACACATATAGTTATACCCAAAACGTGCCTCAACCTGGTTTTCAGAGTCATCATATGCCTCAAAAAAATTTGACTAATAGGGCGCAAGCGTATCACCAGGGAGGAACTTATCCTCCGACTCAGGGGAATCAGTACGCAGAAAGAAAAACTGTTTGAAGAACTCCCCTCCAATAGTCAGGTGCAAACCTGGGACCACATTATGCTCAGTCCCCATCACATGACCCACCTATGCAAAACAATGCATAGGTGAAATTTGTGCAGTCGTCCCAAAACCAACCACACCAATATAACCAGGAGAACTACCCTCCTAACGTGGTAAAGAAAAAATCCAAAAACAAGCCAAGAGGGAACCTTGGATAGGGGGGCACCAACCAGCATCGCCCACCCCGATCCCAGGATGGAGGAAACTCCAACCGGAATCAGAACCAGGAGCCAAGCAATGCCCAACGACAAAGAAAAAGGCCACATCTTCGAACAAACAATTCATTTTCTATATGCGGTGAGTACGGGTACTATACTCACCACTCTCCCGATCTCCCTGAGCTAAATAAGCTACAGAGTAACGGAGGACAAGGAGGATCTTCCTAGCAACCAACCGTGATGCAAGAACCTTTCCCCAACCAAGGGACGGTAAGCACTCACCAACAAAATACAGACGATTCTGGGAAAAGCAGCCATGAAATCTACATGACTAGAGAAGAGATGTTTTTCAAAACACGAAATCGCAACTACCACAACCCACTAGACACCAATACGTCAGGGGAAAGTACCAGTGTGCCAACTGCACCTTTGACCATTTCAAAGATGCCTATAGAACCATTGCCAAAGATGGGAAAGGGACCTAATAAGCGAGTAGGAAACTACTCCAAAGCGACCCATAATTATAGCATCGTGGACGATTTAACACAGTCTCGCGTGGCCATGTTAGCTTTGGAAGTTTTGCAGTCATGCCCAAAACAACGGAAAACCCTACTTTCCGCATTAGGCACTATTGACCCAGCCGATACGCGCCTAATGGCTTTTGACTTAGACAAAGCCACCCCCCGTCTTCCTTCTATGGTCGCCTTCCAGATACCAGTGTTGGTGTAGAATATCACTATCCACCGATGTGTCATAGACAAGGGTGCATCCACATGCATCATGTCAAAAAATGTTTGGCAGAAGTTAGGTTCTCCCGAACTAAAACCCTCAGTCATCACTCTTCGAGCATACGACGGTTGTCCCTCGACCCCCATTGGCCTCTACCAAAATGTCCCGGTCTGTTTAGCCGGAAAGACGATCCACATAGACATTGAAGTCTTGTATGCTCACTTGGATTACAACATACTCCTTGGACGGAGTTATATGTACGCCATGTCTACCATAGCCTCCTCCGTCTTCTGCATTATAATGTTCCCCTGCGAGGACCGCATCATTACCATAGACCAGCTGACACACAGTGAGAAGCGTCCCCTAACCAACATGAATTTAATTCTACCCTATCTAGATACAATCTCGGATGGTCTTCACGGTACTAAGAATATGGTCCTGGCCAATTCAAACCGTCATCCGTTCTAGGGTCATTCCTAGGAGATCCTCCCATTATCCCTGAGGCATCACCCGATGTCACAGGAGCCCCGGTATGCATGATGTCCACATCAAGCACTGAGGCTAGTCAGGACACAGACTAAAGCAATAATGACACTGAGGCATCAGCCACAACAGCCTCTATAGCCTACGTCGCCTCCCAAACCCCTTTCATCTACCCCCCAGCTGGCTTCGTCTACCAGCAAGTTTTGGCAACAATGGTATTACCCAACATATCATTGTCATTCCCAGTTTGGTACCTCGTTCCTCCTTCCATAACAGGAGCCACCCATGTTACTGCCACAGGGTTGAAGCCCCTCAATCCTGAGGAGCCCTCACCTGTCCAAGAAACAGTTGAGACCACCCCTGCAAAGGAAGTTTCCATTGCAAAACTAGTGATCACCACTAGGAAAAACGAGAAGAGAGGAAAGAATATGGTAACCCCCGCCATTCAAAGAGAATCACCAGTATGCGCCATATATGACGTAATAGGTCATCCTACCCACATCTTTCCAGAGTTGGATGAATTAAAACCACTCCTTGGGATCTGAGACAGAAATCGCGATGTCGCGTTCCCGTAAAAAGGAACCTACCACCAAAGGTAAAGGCAAAGCGTTGCGTACCAATCACGCATGCACTCTCTGCAGCAACTATGGGCACTATACCCACCATTTTCTAGAGATTCCGTGATATAGATATGCCTTACATGCCATCGAGCGATCCTATCAAGAGGATTCCTCCACCTAGGCATCCGGAAATGAACCCCGTACCATCCTATACGTGCAAGAAGAACAAAGGGTTGTATAAAGACCCCCAGTTATGCCCATTATACGTTGTATGCTATGCGATGAATGTGGTCACTTCCTCGAAGAATGCGCGGCCCTGGAGCTCATCCACAAATGGTATCCAATCGAAAGGGTTTACTTTGTTGGATTGCGGGCAACGCAATTCACATGTCCATTATGCGCCGACAATCACCTTTTGGAGAATTGTCACTATATACCTCGATTCCGGATAGCCCTTGCTAGCATTCGCTCAGCCATAGTCTGCCTTTCCCAAGAAGATGACATGGATGCTGAGTCCATGGGCAGCTCCATGACCCAAGTGGATGAGATGAGCGCATTCATCATGTTCTTGATGGCTGAAGAACGACCCACCAGGGAACCCCTATTTACCCCCAACCTCTCTCAACTGGGACGACCAGCATGTAAGTTATGCAAAAAGTCACACCATGCATCCATCCAATGCCCTGATTTAGCAGCCTTCCGGCACTGGTTCCCCATCAGACCTCAAACTGAACTCGACGGAACCTTCATTTCAAGGATATTTTGCCTTATATGTCTGGGCAATCATTATGAGCGACACTGTACTTATGCCTCCCAAATTCGTCCCACCATCGACATGATTAATACCATAGAGAAGAGACAGAACGAAATATGGGAATGGCATAAAAAGTACATCGCTAGATCAATGTCCCCACCCCCGCAATGTTGTATCAGGCAAGATAAGACAACACACCAACAAAGCATAACCCCGACCAATCCTAGGATAACATGCGGCCTATGTGATCTAAACAATCACCGAATCAACCAATGCAGAGAACTCAAGCCTCTTGCAAACAATCTTCGAATAGTCTCCTCTCCCTCAGAAACTTCTCTCAAACCAAGAGAAGATCACGCGCACTTATTGCCAGATTTGTTCATAATTTCACCATACGTTTAAGTGTGTACATCTCCCCAAGCTGAGAGTGGCACGAGCTGCATTGAGTCTACACTCCAACAAAGCGGTCGACACACCTAAGCCAACAATACGGAAATGGAAGCAGAAGACAACCTCTCCTACACTAGACCCTTTCCAAACATCCACATCAGGAACAACAAGTAGCATAGAATCTCACACTATCTACTCCATTGGCTCAGTGATACCGTGCACCATCTGCATTGGCTAAAATGACACACCATATTCATGCCCGCTAATGGAAACATTCAGGCACCTCTGTGGAAGGTATAATTTCCACCTACCAGAAATCGACCATCCTAGCGGGGAACCCAACCTTGCGTTCATACAAAATCCCATTACAAAGATTCTTCCCCCACCAAATGCCAATGACACAATCCACCACATACGATTGGTATCATTGCATGCTAAAGATAGGATTATCACCTCCCCCTCGTCCCAGGATTTCCACCGTACTCTTGTCGCGAAAGACCAAGGTACCTTGCACTTTTGCGTTGATATTCACAAAATCCCAAATTTGCATGCTGCCATCGAACTCCTCAATGACACCCAGCATCGAGAGCAGCACGTACTACAACTAGAGCTTATAGACAAAAATCTATGTCAGTCACTGCAGCACAACGAGGCCCACAAGAAAATGGTAAAAGCATCATTCGACCGCCACATCACCCCTCGCTTATTCACTGAGGGAGAATTAGTCCTCCGCTATGATGTCGCAAAAGAGGACTTAGGGCTAGGAAAGTTCGAAACCTTGTGGAAAGGACCCTATGTCATTAAACATTGCCTCCGACAGGGGGCATACATCTTGATGGAACCGGATGGGACCTGCCTCAGTAACCCCGTCAACGACCTTTACCTCAAGAAATTCTACCCATAAGGGCCAAGTCGGCCCTCATGGGTAGAAAGTACACAAATACTCAACCACTCAAATTTTTTTTGACCCAAATACTTATTTAAAAGCGCTCATAGTATCACCATGGATCACCAAAATTAACCCTCTTTCAAATTTGCTGATGGAGCATCTAGATGGTATCAAAATTTAGCCGCAGCTGCCTGGGTCATTTACCGCCCTTAGCAATCATCACTCTGTTCAAACAGGGTGTGCATCGGTTCAACGAAAAATAATCAGGCATAATATTACACCATCATTGGACTTACGTGCAATGCCCTCCATCAAGGAATACACCATATGCATGTCTACCTCGATTCCCAGTTAGTAGTATCACAGCTAAACCAAACATTTGAGACAAGAGATACACATCTATTTAGAAAATATTTGCGTGCCAAGAGATTAAGCAGACAATTTGACTGTATCACATTTTCACATGTACCAAGGATTCAAAACCAAACAATTGATTGCATAGCTAACAATATCCTAAACTAGAATGCATCTCGAATAAACCATCATGCATAAAAACAAAAAATCCATCAACATAACAAAATGCATAAACCGAAACAGGTGATACATCATGTAGAGCCGCAAAAAATATCTCTCATATATATATATATATATATCAAAATGTGTATATATGAGTACAAAAAATAGTGTCGTTGGCCCAATTTCCAGCCCACAGATACAAAATTCATAAAAAATAAGGGAAGCATCCTCATAACGGGTGCTTTCCCTGTCTACAAAACTTCTCTAGGGGGGTGCCCCCTCGAGAGGGACACCTGGACCCACCACTACTCTCGGTACCACCACCAGAGCTATCGTCACAACTGCAATCGCCACCCGACGTAGAGTGGGCCAATAATCCCTCTCACGGGCCATCACTGTCTCTAACCAGACCTCCTCGAATTCATCCATGAAAGCTCGGCATCCCCTGGGTCAAGCGGTCCACTTAACCCTATAAGTCCTCAAGAGCAGAAACCTGAGCTGTCAGTTCTGCAATGTGAGCCTCTGCCGCATCAGCACGAGCTCGCTCGACCGCAACCTCTACAGCTGCCGAGGTACTACCCTCCCCAAAAGAGCTAGCACCACTAGCAGGAACGCCAACACCACCACCTGGTACACCTGCATCACCTCCTCCCTAACCACCCCGAGGTCGTCGTGGAGGATTGTGGCCCACTAGTCGAACCACGGGGTGGCCCACCTCGCCAACATTTTCACAAGAAACCAAAATAATGTCAGTGTCACTAAAAAAACACATAAGTACATATATACCCAAACAAGTTCAGAAAACATATAAAACATACCTGTAGGCCCCCAAACATAACCAAAAGGAAGACCCATGTTTGGGTTGCCCTGGAAGTCCATTCCCGCATACGAGTATGGAAAAAACATCTGTGGGTTGGCCTCGAACCAGGCCTCTATCATGGCGTTCCAATAACGCCCCACCATGCCCCCACCGCCTCGCGGCATCACCGGAGCCCACGTCCTCATGCATGGCTCCCGTGCCCTGCCACTACCGGCCTCAGCAGCACCACCCTCTTGTACATGATGTTGCACAAGATGTTGGCATATGCAAATGACTTAGATGCACGTTGGACCTTGTTCAACTGCGACACCATCCCATCAAAACAAAAGCGGGCAAAGTCAAAAAAATTCCCGGACCTTAGCCGACGCAAAACTCCAACATACGGGCCAAACGCCCGATGTGGAGCAAACTACCTCGCCAATTGTACAATCACTGCAATAGCACACCGCTCTACCACATCTGTAACTGAGGCAATGTTGATTCAGCTCTTCGTAAGAGGCACCCCACCACAATGATTCCTCCGATCTATCCAAGTCCACTATACCTGAAGGGAGTGGATACCTCAGCACCTCGCCCTGAGGCAATACCTCGGTCACAAAATATATATTCGTCTCCAGACGGATGATCAGGTTCGTACCATGCAACACAAACATGTTGCGCCTCCTGCGCTAATATTGAATAATGTACCATAGTAACCGGTCCCGTGACCGAAGAAACTCATTCTCAGCAAAATTTAGAGGGCCCCATAATGAAGATTGACGTCGCGCCCCAGCATCAACATCTAAAGCCGTTCGAATCTTGGGCCAGTCCTTCTCCCTCCACACTAATCTTTCATCAACACAGGTACCCATCAGTACAGAGAAAAAACACAAAAGGGGAAAAAAACCACAGAATTTTGTCACCTCAGCCTTTGTGTGCCTGTCCCTCAGACAGGCGCACTTAACACGCGCCTGTATTTTTCACAGGCGCGCTAAAATTTGGGAACAGAGCACCCTCGTGCGTTTGTCCCTCAAAATTGCACGCAAAGAAGGCGCGCTTTTGCCCTGATTTCCCATGCAATCTACAGAAAAAATCACCCAGAATCCGTACAAACCTAGTATGTACGAACCTCGACACCATCAAACTGTAAAAATTCAAATGCAGGACATCATGGGAGTTACTTGGGCATCATATCGCTAGTCCCTGGTACACAGGTTGACCACAACGACAATAAATTCTACGCAAAAACCTCTAACCTCTCAAAAATCAGCAAGTACAAATGAATTGAAATGAGGCCATATTCACCTATTGATGCCCTTTTCAAAAACTTCAGAGGGCCATAACAAGAGATCAGAAGGTCCATTTTGCGAACCATAAGTTGCACTGTGATCAACACTCCATGATGAACAGAAGTGACACCACACATTCGCTTTCCAGAAAAAATAATTTTTCAGCGCCGGCAAGTATGCCCTTTCTCATCTTTCTTTTTAAAGCTCATGCCTTTGAATAATATTTGATGAAAAGAAGATGCTTTGAATTAAGGTAGTTGTTTTTGCAGGAAAAAACTTGCAAACCATTCACATCACCATCTACTGAAAGTTCCAAGCAGGTATCATTATACCCCCAGCATGATAGAGTCCCAGAAAACTTTGCATATCCTGACATCATTTCTCCATCAGAAATAAACCATAGGGTATTCATATCCGACCATGTTTATCATCACCCCATCCTGCACATGATAAACATCTGCGTTGGTCGGTAGAGCCTCCCCTCCATGGCGCTCGCCATCCGCAGTAGACCATATCACAACAAAAGTGACGCCATGGACATACCAATTCAGTCTGGGAAGCACCTCATGCCCATCCATCCATCATGCATAAGGTCAAGTTTACCATACAAACTGAAACCCCCTTCTTGGACGACCAGGTTGTACAAGCAGATAAAGTGCACGCCATCATGCCTCACATTTGACCCACCATACCTCCACTAGCCTAATCCCATCTGCGATATATTTTCATCCGCTTCATCAACCTCGCACATGAGACCAACCAATGGGACCCCCACCCTCAACAAAACACCTTCCTCACACCATCAGTGAGCGAACACTTTCATGTTTTGGTGTACCCGTCTCTGTGTTTTGTACAAACCAAACCGCATTATTTTATTATTTTGGTAAGTGTACAAAGACCGCAAATGGTGCACTTCATCCCCTCACCCTCACATTTCATCTTTTCTCCCATGGCAACCGTCCCTAAACTCCCTTGGTCGGAGTATTTCACCCCCCACACACAAACCATCATGACATTCATAGCCGGTTTACACCCGCCCTAGAAGTCCTACCGACTCCAGGGATTTTCCCCTTCAGAAATAACTATGACTGCCGCCAAGCTGCTTAAGTATACTCCGGCCTCGAGCCACTGAATCCCCATCATCAGTTTTCAGTCACCTCTCACCAACATGCCTATGTTAAACCCACCACATCCAGGTCCCTGATCCCTCATATCGGCGACCCCTCGTTCGGTTGAGGCTTCCTTTTTGTCGACTTCAACACCTATATTCCAAAAAGGAAGTGGTACCTTGGATCACCCCTCTCCATGCAAAGGGGAATCCTCGGGTGGCACTGTGGGAGATATCATTGTCCACAGATGTCATCGATCCTCCTGACATTCGACTACGACAAAAGCTTTCATGTCAAGATGGTATCGTACCTTACAACCATTGCACTTTGATCGGATCTGTCGAAGACTCGTGCCTCCATAAGCGTCTCTTTCAGCAATGCTTACATGGGAAGGTCCCAGCCAGCACCTATGCATACATTGCGCAGCTATATGCCATACCAATTTTACGCATATGGGTACCACATTCCACCTATCGTCAAAGAAAAAAGGCCCCTATGGGCTTCAACTGTCGTCGTCAACAACCTACAGCATCACTACCATAGTAGTGACGCCGACATAACATATATCTGTCAATTTTGTTTAACTAACCATAGCATCACGAGATGGGACATGCCCGCCTCGTTGAAATTTTGTATATGTATTTTAAATTATATTTGCTTGCAGGGATCCCTTAGATTTGGCCATTCTTGGAAATGGTGTAGGGTGTGTTCAATCCCAAGGCTTCATGCAGGTCTCTCTCTCTCTCTCTCTCTCTCTCTACGCACGATACATAAAAGAAACTATAATGTATTTTGGCTATATAGTCCTTCTTAGACCTCACACATTAGGGGGCAACTGTTAACACTGGAAAATCGTATAGCAGAAGATGACATTAATTAATGTCAAGCCAAAGGATTTACAAGGCTAGAAGACATTACAGGATCTGGAAAGTATTTAAAAATCTCAAAGGTTTAAGGAAAATCAAATTTGAACTAGTCTTAAATGTTGTTTACGCGCATTATCCTTCGAGAAGAGCGCCTTCTGTGCACCTTTTGGCCCGATAAGCCCACATTCCTAAGAGTGGCGAAATGTCACTATCCGGGACCACATAAAGAAAAGGAAAAGTTACTCCTTACTTGAAGCCGCATAAGGACAACCACCAATGCCTCCTTAGACACTATGTGAGCACACAATGGAATATTTGGAGCACACAAAGGAATCATACCTCTCCTTTGGGTCACCATCCACCATGTACCAAGGGAGGGAAGGAGGATTTGAAATCCCCTATATAAAGCCACCATGAGATGAAGAATGGGTGATCACATTGTTATGCTGGCCAGAATTGCCCAAGCAATACCAGCAGTGTGTGACCTGGAGCTGAAGACAGAGGGGAGTCATTTTTTGGCCACCAAACAAGCTCAGTCCACATAGTAGAGAGAGAGGGAGACTGCACCGAGGCAAGCTTGGAATGAACAACATCCTTGCATCGGGACCTAGAACCATTGTCTAGGGACCCTTTGGCAAGAGGGTTAAGTATTATTCTCCTTACTTCCAGCGCTCAATAAGAGGGGCCTAGAGCCACCGTTTGCATTATTGTGTTGTTTGAATCGTTCAGAGCTTCTGTTTATTTATGTTTAGTTTTAGTTTTATTTTAGATTATATTTGAATTCTTATTTTTATATGTAGTATGCTCATTTACTCCACTTCTTTCTGCAATTTACCAATAGTTTAAAGGGGTAAAACACACCCCTTAAACTGGTGTGATTTCGTACATACGTGCACCAAATCCACCACAACAAGTGTGAAATGACATTAATTATGAGTACTTTACTTTAAGACTTTAAAATTACTTATAGCACTACCATGGTTAACCATGATTTTTTATCCACCATTGAGAATGTGACAAGTAAGTACCTTTAACTCAAACAATGCCACCTCAACCATTAGGGATGATGACATCCCCTAAAATCTGATTGGTTCTCATAAAATGAATTTTGATTGTACATTTTCCTTAGGAGGCCCATTTTAGACCTCAAAATTCCCCTAATGGTTGTTGCAGATGCACTCTCAAGAAAGGATGAGGACGTGGAAGCATTTGATCGGAATCTGGATTAGGGGCAAAAATTTTCCAAAAATTAAAAGTGCTCAAAATTGCACCAAACTAGAACGACCAGATTCGGCCTATTGCCAGGAAACCGGCGCAATTCGTTTCACTCAAAACAAAGTCCGTATGTGAAAGTTATAGCATGTTGATCACCATGTCAAACACACGAATTTTTAAAAAAATGGTCAAACAGGGTCAAAGGAAACAAAATTGGGTTTTCCTCCATTTTTGCCCAATGACACTGTGACAAGTGTCACTTCATGATTCACTGGAAAATATTGAAGGTGATATATATATATATATATATATATATATATATATATATATATATATATATTCTCCTAAGGGCGAATTTGAATTTTTTTTAAGGTTGGGGACAGTCCAACCAGAAGCTGACGCGTGGTGCAGTCAGGGGTTGCCACGTGTCCCCTCTGGTGGACCAAGGTCAAAGGTTGGATGAATTTCATATGGTGGTGGTCCGGGATTTTATTTCAAGTCCTCATCTTATAGAAATGGTCAAATTCAAATTATATATTATGGGCACATTTATTTGACCTATGGTTGAATTTAACCTAAGGTTTTAAACTATACATATGCACGTATATTGAAATGTTTGCAAAAAAATGTATGGAGGGGCGAAGGTCGAGGTTCGACCCCATGACCTCCCCCCAACAACTCTTCTACCTTACCAACGTGCCAAGTGGTGCTCCTTGTTACATGGAGTGGAGCCACATTTAATTAAACCATATGCATAACCGTGGCAGAGAGCGTTCCACTAACCGCGCCATTAGCGCACCTAAACTCCCACTAATATATGCTTGTCTATTAATTAAATTTGCTTAACATTTGGCAGGAATTTTGGTGGAGACGCAAATTTTTGCGGAACTCCATTTGTGGTGAGATTAACTGGAGTTCTCTCCAATTTTAGTGGAAATTCCTAGGGAAAATTTGAAGAAGAATAAATTTTGTTATTTTCGACCAATTTTGGCTCATGAAGAGTCATTATTAGATGATTTTGATTCTCTGAAGTGAGTGGAATAGGTTGCAGAGGCGTTGGAGCACTTCTGAAAGTGTTTTTTCCATTTTTAATATTAAAGAATCCCAAGGCCACCAGGAGAGGAGGTCATGCTTAGATCAGCTGGAGACCATTTTCAGAGATTGAATAGTCTATTTTTAGGTTTTTGGGTCTTTTGAATCCAATGGGGTAGGTTTCAAAGCCATTGGAGCACTCTATGTTCATGTAATCATAAATTTTACCATTAATCCCAAGAGGGCCTAGCCAATTGAAGCATGTCCATGGAGATGTAGCCCAGGAGGCGTGAACTCCGTTATCAACTATTGTGTAATGTGTATGTTGTGCATTATTTTTCTGCATTTTATTTGTTGTAAATGAGTTTTTAAAAGCTAATTAATCATAAATTTCTCATCAAAGACACATAAACCCCTTCACAATTGGCTAACTTGAGACATTCCCAAACACATATATTTTTAACCTGATGAGGTAGTTAGCATAACAAAACTAGTTTTCCCATATTTAGATCAGCATTGCTTTGTGCCATTTCTATTATCAAACTAGATTGGATAACCGAAGCAAGGGAGGAATGGAGGAATGAAGAAGAAGTGTGGACACTTATTCAAAAGTTGCAGCAAGATCCCAGTACATTTGATACATTTAGTTGGAAAAATTATTCCTTATGGTACAAATATTGCTTATATATTTGTAAGAATTCCCAACTAGAACAAAATATTCTTTTGGAATTGCACACCTCTCCCTTAGGAGGACACTTAGGATTTTTAAAAACTTACCACAGGGTGAAGAAATAATTTTTTTGGGATGGCCTTAAATCTGATATTGAAAAGTTTGTGGTGGAATGTTTGGTTTGCAAGCAAAATAAAGTCGAGACAATTAAGACCCTGGGTTTGTTAGAAATTTTTTCCATTCCAAGTCAACGTTGGGAGGAGGTTTCAACGGATTTTATCATAGGTTTACCTAAGTCCGAAGGAAAGAGTGTCATCATGGTGGTAGTTGATAGATTTACCAAGTATGCACACTTTTGTGCATTATCTCATCCATTTAAAGCAAGTACAGTTATGGAAACTATTTAAAAGCTACATGGAAACCCAAATATTATTGTAAGCGACATATATCCCATTTTCACTGGAAATTTTTGGACAGAATTATTTTCTTGTTTGGGTACTAAACTAGCTCATATATCATCTTATCATCCTCAATCCGATGGGAAAACTGAGATAGTGAACAAATGTTTAAAAGGATACCTTCTTTGATTTGTATCTGATAAAAAAACACACTAGGTCAGTGGTTACCTCTGGCTGCATGGTGGTATAACACTTCCTTCCACACTGCAGCAAAACTGACCCCATTTATGACACTTTATGGATATCATCCACCATCCATCACTTCATCCTTAAGAGAAAATTCTAAGGTTCAAGCAGTGGAAGATCACATTGAGCATCAACAACAAGTTCTCCAACTCTTAAAGGATAACCTAAATTTGGCACAAAATCGAATGAAACAATAGGCAAATCAACATCACAACGAGAGAAGTTTTGATGTAGGCAACTAGGTCTTTTTACGGCTACAACCATACAAAAAAAATGTCCCTCAAGCAAGCTTAGAAGGATAGTAAATTATCGCCAAAGTACTATGGTCCTTATAAAGTGTTGCAAAATATTGGTACCATGGCATACAAATTGGAGCTTCCTGCATCTTCCCGCATGCACCCATTTTTCTATGTTTCATGCTTAAAGAAGGTTATAGGTAACAAAATTCCAGTTCAAACAATATTTCTAGAACTTGATGAGGAAGGAAAAATCATAATGGAACCTTAAGCAGTCATGGAAACAAGAACTCGATAGCTAGGAAATCGATCAATTTCATAGTATCTCATCAAGTGGAAGAACTTACCCACGAAAGATTCCACATGAGAGGATGATAATTTTATACAAAAGCATCCAAAACTACTCAAGCATTGAGGGAAACACTTTTTTGAAGGAGAGGGGCATGTTAGGTCCCTATATTACTAGTGTAGTCCCTTATTATTGTTAGTGTAGCCCCCATATTGTTATTGTTGTACACCTATAGTCCCCATATTGTTATTATTGTGCCCCATAAAAGCCCATATTTTTATTTTTGTGCCCTTACATTATTATTGTTAGGTCGGATAGGATTATATTGTGACCCCATGAACTCCTATATATAGAAAGGAGGTTTTGACATTTGTGTCATCCACGAATTGTTGATTTATGTAATGTAAAGGAGGTTTCCCACTAGAAGAGGTTGATTTCTAAGGCGTTGATCTATCTTTTCTTCTATTTTGTGAGCTGGTTTCATAGCAAGAAGAGACCACAAAAGCCAAAGGGTTGGTAATTTCCAAATTCATCTCTTTCGGACGATGAAGAGGAAGAAAAGGTAGAGATTCAGCATTAACCATAGGCTTAAAATCAACAAGATTCCCACGCTGAGGGAGAACACATGAAGAAGGGACCATCCGAACATGCAGAGTTTTCTTCCAGCAAAACGATGATCCAAATTATTGTAATTCATAAAGAATAAAAAAGAGAAATGCAAGGAGCAGGAGTAACAAAGTGAAAACACGTCTCAGAGAGCTCAGACTCGGACAAGGAAGTGCCAAAATTTTCAAAAGGATGAGAGCTAGCCATCGTTCTGGCCTCTACAAACTTTGGGGTTTGGAAAAAAGTGCAAAAGAAAAAAAAGGTAAAAGGGAAAACCCAGTTTAACAGGTTAACGGTTCTTTTTTGGTAGCATGGCTACAATGAGTGCTTTAAGCACATACAATGGGCCTTAGGTAAAATATATGAATTCATTTATGAATCTACAAATGTAAATTTTTGTTTTTATTAATAGAAAGTTACGATTTTTCTCCAAAAATAAAGTTAAGTTAATCACATGGTGAATGGTGATTGAATATATTAGAGCAGGATTGGCGTGGAGAGTAGGGTATGGCGAGATGGTTCACATTGGTTTAGATGCTTGGTCGGGAAGTGGTAATGTGAACACTATTTCCCCATAACTAATACAATTCCTTGAAGTCTACGGAAAAAGGACATTGAATTAAATTGCAGACCTAGAAAATTATGCTATTTTTTTGTAAAAAATGGAAATTTTCTCAGGAACTTCAAGTCCCGGCACAATGGCATGAGGATTGGGATCTCTACACAAATTCACTCTTGGCTACACATGTGAGAATAAAGGAATGAGAGGGTGAACTAATTTGGTATCTGGCCTCACATGGAAAATACACACCAAAAAATGGTTATTCTTACATTTTTGCGGATCATGAACCGGATAGGACTGATTGGTGGTGGCGTCCTCTTTGGAATCTCAAAGGTCTGGAAAAAGAAAATATTTTTATGTGGTGGCTACTGTGTAATAAATCTCCCACATGAGACAATCTGCAACAAAGATCATTCCAAAGCCCAACGTGGTGCATATTATGCAAGAAAAATGAAGAATCAATCAATCATTTGTTCCTACAATGCCCCATAAGGTCCAAATATGGAATTAGATATATCAAATGATGGAAATCAATATTAGGTGGCAGGGAGAATCAATTCAAGAAGCACGAGAGACATGGTGGAATAGGGCTCATCCTACAAACCTTTGGAACCTGCCCCCTCTGGTTTGTTGGGGAATTTGGTTTTGTAGGAACCAAAAAAAAATTTCAAGGTAAGATAAAATCTGGAGCTTTACCTATTCTCATATAGTGGCAACTTATAACTTGATCCCTGAGGACGAAAAAATTCAGAGACACCGGAAAATAAGTGCAGAATTTATCGATAAGACAATTCCTTGGGAATATGTAGTATACCTAGGGGGGATAAATGGGGTATACCTAGGTGGGATCATATGGAGTACAGAGGAAGGTACCCGAGGAAATAATGTAATGTAAGGATAATAAATACATGGGCCATAATTAATAAATAAAGTGGTTAACCCACATTATCCAAGGGACCACAAGTAGTTAGGAAATAATGTGATAACCCCATGGTATTGGATGTATGACCCATGGTAATTACCCATGGTATTGTGTGTATGAAACCTATATAGAGGCTAGAGACTCTTCATTTCTAGATGTCAAGGATTATTGTATTGACAAGCATATGGCTTGTAGAGTGTTCTCCTTCCTTAAGGAGAGATTGTATGGTGTTGCCCTACCTCAAGGTTTTTCTTATTAATAAAGATCTAAGGATTCTATATTTTGTTCTTGCATTTGTATTGGGATTATTGGCAGCTATTAGGCATATTTTCTATTTTATTATAATTGCAGGTAAGATCTATTACAAGTGGAATCAGAGCCACTACATGTGGTCCCTTGCATAATGTGGGTTAACCACTTTATTTATTAATTATGGCCCATGTATTTATTATCCTTACATTACATTATTTCCTTGGGTACCTTCCTTTGTACCCCATATGATCCCACCTAGGTATACCCCATATTATCCCCCCTAGGTATACTACATAATATTTTGATGGTTCAACTCAACAAGAAGGTTTTGGTCGAGGACAAATTTTGTATTTAAAAGAAGATCATTATTACAAATGAAAATGGGTTTTGGGGAGAGGCACAAATAATCATGCAGAACTAAATAGCCTTGGAATTTTGCTCCTATTTTCCCTTGAAAAAGGATGCTGACAACTACAAATATTTGGTGATTCTAAACTTGTCATAAATTGGTTCAATCAATAGTCAATTTCTCACGTGCACAAACTCAGAAATCTGCTAGAAGAAGTATTAACATTAAAGTCACAATTTGACTATGTGATCTGTCACCATATCTACAGGGAAAGGAATCGTATTTCCGAGAGTTTATCCAAAGAAGCAACACAACAACATTTTGATATTTGGATGATAAAGGAGAAAATTGGACAATATTTCTATCATTATTTTCAAAGACCATTCATTGATCATCAAACACAGGAGGCAACACCAACATGATACTACACAACACATAGATGGATCTCTTTTTGTTTATTTTTCTGAATTTTAGAACTTATGTAATTGTATATATTTTGATGTTTATCTCAAACTGTTTACAATACTTTTATGCATCAATCAGTTTTGGAACTCTATATAATATGCGGCCTAATACGGCCACCAATTTTGAGATATGCTCCTTTTGCAACATCTACAACATATCATTTTCAATATTTTATACAATGAAAGTTATGATTTTTCCTTGGGAAAATAGAGAATGGTGATTTGTATGATTGAACCATATTTAACAAATTACATTAATAAATTAAAAATAATAATAACATAAAAATATTTTAACATTGAACCCAAATAAAATAATTCAATTCCACCTCAATTTATATCAATTTTATATAAAATAAAATAAAATATTGAAAGTACAAAACTTATAGTTTATTTTATTTATGATTATTACTAAAATATGTTTTGATTATTTCTTCCCGAAAAAAAAAACAAAGGAGAGCGCGCGCTCTGGAGACTGCTGCTACAGCCTGCGACTAGCTACGTTCGTTCTAGGACTCGCGCCCATGGAGGTGCAGGGCACTCCCCATGCGCCTCCCCCTCCTCCGCCACCCTCGATTGCTGAGGCCTTCAATCGCCTTTTGGCAGGACTTCCCAAGAATAAACACTCAGAAGCTGCGAAGTTTGTCAAGAAATTGGACGATATACCAGAGATCTTCCTGCCTGCAGAAACCCCGATTCAGGTTGCCTTATCTCTGGAAAAATGAGCTCTCGTAGGCCAGTTCACCGGACTATGGCCATCACCCAAAACTACTGAGAGCTGGGTAAACAGAAACTGGGCGCCCTTGATCAAAGAAAGTGTTACTTCTTATTTTTTGGGGAGAGGATTCTTTCTCTTCGAGTTCTCTTCAAAGGATGACAAAGATCTGATATTCCAAAATGGCCCCTACTTCATGGGCCCTCAGGGTTTATATCTAAATAAGTGGACTCCGGATTTTGATCTTACAGTCGATGTGCCCAAAGCAGTCCCGGTGTGGGTTAGACTCCCAAATCTCCCAGTTCACTGCTGGAATTGGGATTCTTTGATGCATATTGGAAATGCCCTTGGGAAGTTCATTGATCGAGCAAACAACAAGGACCAATATGACTGTGCCAAGATCTGCGTGGAAGTATATCTGGAAGTAGGGCTGCCAGAGGCCATCAAAATCAATGTCGGAAACTGGTCGCATGTGCAGAAACTGGACTATGAACAACTGCCCTTCAAATGCCGAAAATTCCATGTCTATGGCCACTTCGCCAGAGGTTGTCCATCCAACATTGAGGCAAAGCAGGGGAAGGAGGACGGTTGGAATCAAGTCAAGCGCCCCAAAACTTCTCACAAGAAGACGGGAGGCCCTAATGGCAAAGGTCCTCATCAGGCCTCTGCTCAACAGATCTCGCCCAAGGCCGCCTCAGAAAACAAGTTTGAGCTTCTCAGCTCGCAACAAGAGGACACTCAGGAGGTCGAGGCCCAAAAGGTAGTGACTCCGGACAAAGGTAACCCTTCTGCCTCTTCCAAGGATGCAACTGTTGCAGAAAGCTCAAAAGAAATCCTTGTTGAATCCGAGGAAGAGGAGCAGGAGACGGAAGACTCGGAGGAGGAAGGAGAAATAGGTGACTCCCAAGCCTTTGTTAGGAGATCCACAAGAGGCCGCAAAACAGATCAGGAGAAAAGAGAGCAGGAAACATTCAAGGATAAGTTACACGGTAGCCAACCAACTCTGGAAAAGCTGTTAGCAAAAAATCCAAAGATGGCGAGAAACCAGCCTCAAGGCTCCAAGGGAGCCCAACAAAACAAAGGTAAATAATGAAAATAGTCTCCTGGAATTGTAGGGGTATGGGGAACAAATTCAAGGAAGAGGCCACAAGAAACCTAATAAGAATAGAAGCCCCGGACATACTCCTTATCCAGGAGACCAAGCTGGAGGACTCAATCTTCCTCCAGACTAGTAAAAAAATCTGGAGTAAAAGTAGAGCCAAAGCTGTCTCAGCCCGAGGTGCATCTGGAGGGTTGGGCACCCTTTGGAATGATAGTAAGTTTTCGTTAGTCTCTGAAACTTCTAGCACTCACTGGCTGCTCCTAAAAATGCAGCATTTAGTCACCAAAGAATTTTTTTGTCTCTTCAATGTCTATGTGCCGGTCAATGCTGCAGAAAAGAAGGCATGTTGGGACTCTCTAAGAAGCCAAGCAGATCTTGGGAACCTAGACAATATCATCATTGCAGGGGACCTCAATCTCACTCTTCACTCCTCAGAAAAGCGAGGAGGCTGCATTGTGCGAGATCCGGCAAGGGAATGGGCAGAGGATCTTATTCATGATTGGGACTTACTGGACATCAAGCCCTCTTCTGGTAAGTTTACTTGGTCGAACAAAAGAGTTGGCCCTGGTCATATTGCAGCTAGACTGGATAGATTTTTAGTCCAAAGTTCCTTTCTTCTGCTCGGATTAGATGCCAGTATGTAAATTATTCCTTGTAGCATATATGATCACAATCCTATCAAGCTTGATCTCCGGGCTCTCCCCGATCTTGGACCCATCCCCTTCAGATTCAGCCCCCTTTGGGTCAAGGAACCCAACTTTTTGCAGATTTTCAAGGAAATTTGGTCTCAGCCAGTCAATGGATCTCCTTTCTATGTGTGGGAGGAAAAGCTCAGAAGAACGAAATTTGTCCTAAAGAGCTGGGCCAAAACTCTTCCTAATCCAGCAGCTGAAAGGAAAAAGCTTCAAAACCAACTTGAAGCCCACCATCTGCTCTCAGAAGAGGCATACGTAACCAGAGAAATTCTAGATAAGGAGGTTCAGCTCCAACAGAGTTTCCATAAAGCCTGCCTGGCTGAAGAAGAATTTTGGAGGATTAAATCTCGCTGCCTTTGGCTCAAAGCGGGAGACATAATTCCTCTTTCTTTCACAAGCAATCTCAAGCCAGAAAATGCTTCAATTCCATCACTAAGGTCGAGGAAGATAACTCCATACATAAGGACTTTGCAAGTATCAAAAGAGCAGCTTTCCTGCATTTTCAGAATTTGTACAGTGAGGATGTGAATCTGGTTCATAACAATGATCTTTTGGACAGGGTCCCCCCTTCAATCACTGCTGAGATGAAACTCCTGCTAGAAGCTAAAGTCACAAAGGCTGAGGTCAAGAATGCTCTCTTTGCCATGGACCCAGACAAAGCCCCTGGTCCTGATGGGTTCTCCGCCAGATTTATCCAATCCTGCTGGCACATTGTGGAAAACGACCTATATAAAATGGTTCAAAAATCCCAAGACTGTCAGAAAATTGGAGGTAGTACAAACTCTACGTTCCTTGCACTCATCCCCAAGGAGAAAGGCGCTAGATCCTTCAGCAAATTTCGTCCCATCTCTCTTTGCAACACTGGTTATAAGTTAATCACCAAAGTTATAGCTAACAGGTTGAAATACCTTCTCCCCACAATAATCCCAGAAAATCAAGGGGGCTTTATTCATGGTAGACAGCTTGTGGACAATTTCACCTTAGTTCAAGAGGAAATTCTCTCAAACCAGCAGCGCAAGGAAAAAGGTATGGTTATCAAACTGGACTTAGCTAATGCCTTTGACCGTGTTAGGCATAATTTTCTCTTGAATGTTCTGAAAAAATTTGGAGTTGGTGAGAAATTTATAAACTGGATTCAGGCCTGCATTTCGGAGCCATGGATTGCTCCCCTTGTAAATGGCAGAGCTGCTGGTTTTTTCAAAGCTTCAAGAGGACTAAGGCAGGGTTGTCCTCTTTCTCCTCTATTGTTTGTCCTCCAAGCCTCTGTTTTAAGTTTTCATCTAAACAAAAAAATGCAAGAGCAGGAGATCTCAGGTCTTTGTATCGCAAGAGGAGTCAACAGTATCAATCATGCCCTATTTGCAGATGATACTTTGCTTCTGGGGGCTGATTCGATTCATTCGGCCAACAGATTCAAAGAAGCTATTAACGAGTATTGCTTAGCGTCGGGAAGCAGTCTCAACAAGGGGAAATGTCATATTTATAGTTGGAATACTTCACCCAACTTGCTCAGTTTCATTGCAAGATGTTTTGGCTTCGCAGCCTCTTCATCTTGGACTTCTTTCAAATACCTTGGGCTCCCGATCTTCCTCAAGCGAGCCTTCAGTAGGGATTGGCTCCCCCAAGTGGAAAAATTCAAAATCAAGCTTCAGGCTTGGGGTTTCAACTGGCTTAATATTGCGGGAAAATCAGTTCTCATCAAATATGTCTTATGCAGTCTTCCCATTTTTCAGTTTTCTGTTCTTCTGGCTCCTGTTGGCATTATTAAGAGAATGGATCAGCACATTCGGCACTTTTTTTGGAAGGGGGGCAAAAACAACGAGAAAAAATTCCCTTTGGTTACTTGGGAGATTGCCTCCAAACCTCTGAGGGAGGGGGGTTTAAATTTCAAGGACCTTTCCCTTTAGAATACTGCCATGGGAGCCAAACTTCTTTGGAAAATCATCACGCCCAAGCCTGGCCGGGCCCAATTAGCATTTTGGAAGAAATATCTCAAAGGTTTGAGACTAAGATGCTTGGATGGTCCTCTCCCACAAGGCGTCTCCCCCTTTGCAAGACTCTGCGCCAAAACTGCTCCACTTATCATCTCCAACGCTTACTGGATTCCTGGAAATGGCAAGAAAATCAATATCTGGACAGATCGTATTATGAATCGTGACCCGATTGGTGACTGCCCCTCCCTGAACGCGCTGAGATGTTGGTTGACCGCTGCTGGGAAATCTACTTTGTGGGACATCTCCACTTGGGCTGGAATGCGTTGGACAGGTTGGGATTTTTTGGATGTGCCCCCGGAGCTTCTCCAGGACTGTAACATTCTCCGCTCCAAGTTGAATGGAATAGCTCCCACACATATGCGCAAAAGAGACTCGCGTGGCTGGGGTACGCTGGTTGTAGGTTACACTGTAGCTCAAGGCTACGCCATGCTCATTCGGAGGCCTCACGTCCCTCCAGACCCTGCTCCCTGGGCAGCGATCTGGCGTATTCATTCTCTGCCTAAAATTTACATGTTTTGTTGGATCTTATGCCACAAAAAAAATCCTTACTGATGATAAATTGCATAAACGTGGATTTTATGGCTCGTCCAGGTGCTCCTTGTGCAGAGAGAGTGTGGAATGTGCCACGCACCTAATGTTAAATTGTAAATTCGCTGAGTAGGTTTGGAAAGAGCTAATGGATGATTGAAACCCTAGTTTTGTGCTTCCCACTTCTATTACTGACCTCTTTGCAAATTGGCAGAGCAATTATCCCGACCCACCTCCCAAAAACAAAGTGATCAAAATCGCTTAGTCTACTCTTCCTAAAATCTGCTGCTGGCAGATCTGGTTAGAGCGAAATAGCAGAATCTTCAGAGACACTTAGCACGATGTCAAGGTGGTCACGGCCAAGATCAAATTCCAGCTAAAAGAGAGTTTGGGAGATCAAAAAGATGCTTCAAATCTAAACCAGATTGATTCTGTTTGGGGTGCCTCCCTAAATCTGCAATTTCATCAAACCATCAGAAATACTTCCCCCTCTGAAGACTAGAAAATAAGGGGGAAAAACAATGATGATTTTCAAGACTGGATCTCCACTCAAAAGGTGCACTCTCTCTTCTTCGATGGGGCATCAAAGGGAAGTCCCGGAAGCGCTGGGGCAGGAGGAATTGTTAAAAATGCTGAAGGTTTATTGATCCACCGCTTTGCATGGGGTCTGGGGATGAACTCCAGCATCCAAGCTGAGGCTTTGGCCCTCTTTCAAGGACTTAAGTTACTCCTGAACTTAGGGATCAAGGAGGCTAATATTTTCAGGGATTCCCAAGTGGTTATAAAAACCATGGTGTCAAATTCTTCCCCTCGGGATCTAAGATTGGAAAGATTGATATCTAGAATCAGAAGCTTGGGGAAATCGTTTCAAAACTTGAATTTATTCCATGTGTTGAGGGACAACAACAAAGACGCAGATCTTGAAGCTAATAAAGTTGCCCTTCTCTCTATTGGGGTAATGACAAGAGACGGGGACGAAACTTGGGATCCAATTCCATAATCTGTCAGCTGAAATGTTTTACTGCTTGCTTTTGAATCAGTTTTTTTGTACTTTCAAGCTTGGGGAAATCACAGAAATCGATTACATAGCTGTAGACAAAAAAAGTTGGAAGCTGTCCACAAACGCCATTGCAATTCTGGCTATTGATACCTTTTGGGCACTGCCCCTTCTCAATGTAATCTGAAATCTGGCAATTAGGCCAAACAGTAATATAATCCATAACCGTTTCTGTGAAAAAAAAATGTTTTGATTATTAATATATATTTTTAATTAAATTCTACATGTATGTTGTTCATATTGTACATCTCCTTTATAATGTCTTTGACTTCCCATTAGTTTTTCTTTGACCAAAAATTTCTCTGGCTTATCCATAGTTTAACATTGAGAATTCAATTTTTGTTATTTTTTATTATTATTTAAATTTAGTTGTAAGGTGATTGGTTGAGGTCTTATTATACGTTGTTTAGTAACTTCCATTTCTACTAGTTACTAATTTTTTGTTTCTAGTTTTATTTCCTTTTCATTTACCTTTTATTTCTATTGTTTCTATTTTCATGAATTATAGTTTTTTCTCCATATTTTGAATTTAAGATGACTTATTATTATATTAAAAATCGTATTTTTTAATATATATATATATATATATATATATATATATATATATATATATATATATATATATATATATATATATATATATATATATATATATATATATATATATTAACACACACACATATATATTAAAATGTATATATGTTAATATAAACAATATTAGTTAATCATATTTCTTAATTTTTGGTGATGATATTCAACAATACAATGTTTTATTAGGTGTTTTATTTTTGTGATAAAATCTTCATGTCTTTATTGTTATTTAGTTTAGTTAAGCTATATTTAAGCTAAACCACACATACTTTACTATGTAGCCCTTGTTTTTATATCCCACGTGTCAACAATCAATTACACATCTTTATAAAAAAAAAAAAAAAAAACAATTATAAACTAAATTGGAAATTATAAAAAGCAATCATCTCTCTACATGAAGTTGATGCAAAGTTATAGTGGAAATTAAAGTATTTTATTTGTGATGGACATTAAAAGAATTTTTATTTTTATTTTTTATTTTTTATTTTTTTATTTTTTTATTTTTTTGTCGCTAATTTTTAATTTGTTAATGTAAGTATTATTTATTAAGAATTGAATAAATTACACATCTTAATTAAAATAATTTTATTTAAAATGAGTATCAAATTTTTTATTTATGGTTAATATTATAAAAAATGGTGTAGCCTAACTTATAGACCAAATGACCTTTTCAGGACATTTTTTTTGTTAATTTTAACCAAAACCCTATAGAAATTTTTAAAAGCTTGAGTTTAAGTTGTTTAATCTATAGAATTCAAGTGCCTCGGGGTTTTTTAGGGCATTGAATCCATCTATGCATTAAAAATATATTTTTTAAACAATAGAAAATCACACTCTTGCTTGAAATTGTATTGTTGGGTTAGAGTGAAAAAGGCAATATCTTCTATAAGTTAGACTACACCAAAAAAATCAGTTACTAAAGAATAAAAAGCTATTATAAACCAAATTGGAAATTATAAAAAGCAATCATTACAACAATTTTCATCCATGCATCAAAGCTCATCATGTCATTAGGGGGAATTGAACCTAAGAGGGAAGGATAAAAAGACTATATCTTCAATAAGTTAGACTACCAAAAAAAATGAGTTAATAAAGAATAAAAAGAAATTATAAACTAAATTGGAAATTATAGAAAGCAATCACTACAACAATATTCATCCAAGCATCAAAGCTCATCATGTCATTAGGGGTAATTGAACCTAAGAGGGAAGGATAATAATCATTCCAGCCAACTACCTGAGATAACCCCAATTGACAAGTCGCGAGGTTGTGGTCCAACAACTAGGTGTGGAGGTTTGTTCCCCACAAGTCCTGTCTGCAGGAATATGTATGCTTGAGAGTTGCTCTGGGCGTGATTTCTTTAATTGAAAAAAAATGCCAAATAACAAGAGAGATTTTTAATTTATTAACTTGAAATTAATAAATTCATTGTAGAGTATTAACATTCTTTTATACTTAATCTTTATCAATGTTCATCAAAGCATCAAAAGGCATCATGTCATTAGGGAGGAATTGAACCCAGGAAGAAGGATAATAATAATTCCAACCGACTACTCGAGATAACTCTAATTGACTACTACGTGACAACTACATGCGGAGGTTTGTTCTGTTTGTTATTGACAAGTCCCTAGATTGTGGTCTAAAAATTATTGATCCAACACCTACGTGTGGAGGTTTATTCCCCAAAAATCTCATGATCCAATCCCAAACAAAACTATATATACCTGAAAATTACTCCTAACCTGATTTTTTTAATTAAAAAAAAAAACCAATTATATATATATATATATATATAAATTCATTGTATTGTATCCACGTTCTTTTATACTTAATCTTTATATCACTCCATATTGTCTCTTCAATTGATTCATGATATATCTTTTAATAATATCAATTAATATCTTAAAAATATGTTTGATGAAATTATATAGATCTCATTGTAGTTGCTATGGAAATATTAATAAATTTGTATCACTCCATATTATCTCTTTTCATGATATACCTTTTAATAATATCAATTAATATCTTAAAATCTTGTTTGATGAAAAATATACAGATCTCATTGTAGTTGTTATGGAAATATTAATAAATTGGTAATGAAACATGTTTCCATTTAAGTTGTCGGTTGAGGGCTTACCTTTACCCGTCTTTAAACTCTCATAGTTCCGTTGCATTTACATGCCTTAATTAAGAAATTGAACTAGAGGTTTATTATAGTCTGGTATTTCAAATTTTGTGCTACCATTGTTTGCAATACGAATAGGAATCATTACGTACTTTTGTTATGGAACATCAAGATTCCAACCACATGGGTGTTTTTGTATGGAATGAAGAGGATTAATAGGAATCATGACGTACTTTTGGTATGGAACATCAAGATTCTGACCACATGGGTGTTTTTGTATGGAATGAAGAGGATTTTAATTATATGTTTTTGTTAACATTAGTAATTAATATTTGGATATTAGAATTGCTTATTTTATATATATATAGTTAGTTAGTTATAGTGTTTTATTCAATTTTACTTACTATGTATGTTATTTTTGAAATTTTAAATTTGAATTTAAAAACAATAATAATATTAGATTTAAATTATTTTTTGGAATTTTAAATCTGAATTTAAAGACAATAATAACATTAGATTTAAATTTGCATAAAATATAAAGCAACTTCAAGATAAATACAAATGTTTAATGTGTGTAAACTTTGTTAAATTTTTCTATATCTAGCACTTTAACAATTAGAATTTAGAATTTGATGTTGTGGTGATGATTGAAATTTGATGAAAAAAAATTGTTACTAATAAATTATAACAAGAGATAATTGTGAAGTACGAAAACAAAAGTGGTACATGAATTAAGTGTCAAGTGGGGTAGACTAATTACCATATCTAATGTCACATGTGAAACCTAACACTATATGACATTATATGCTATAATATAGTCTAATTAATATTATAATATTATTTGATTTCATGTTTCTGGAGTTAAGAATTTCTCTCTATTTAAAATTTAAACATTAAAAATCATATGAATACTTTTGTGTTACGTTAAAATGCTAAAATGAAGCCAAGAAAAATCAATATGTTTTTATTAATACAATTGTTTTTTTTTTTTTTATATATCATTATCGAAAAAAAAACTTTAAAAATTGGATGAATAATTTGACCTTACCTTAATATGAGGTCAAATAACACCAACAAATCCTAATAATAAATATCCATATTTTTAATATATAGTATTTTAAATTATAATGTTACACTTTATAAGAAAACTCGAATTAATTATATTAATATTTTTAATAAGTATAAATCATAATATTATAAAGAAATTATATTAAAATGGTCCATTGGTGATTTGTAGGAAGCAAACTTTTATTTAAGTTAAATGAAAAAGATCACTTCATTAAAAATGATTATTAGTAATTTATAATTATTAATGATTTGTAAAAATATAAACTTTTATTCATGCTAAATTATTATAGATTTTAAATATTACTTATTTTCTTTATATATATTACAAAAAAAAAAAAAAAAAAAAAAAAAAACTTTTAACCAAACAAAAACATTTTAAAAATAAATAAAACATCAAAAAAAAAAATTAACAATTACTAAATTATTTTATTTATACACAAAAAAATATATATTTAATGTTTTTAACCATTACTATATTTTTTCTAACTACCCTTTATGAGAAAAGAAAAGCCAAATCATATTACAAATATATGCATGCATTACACTCTGGAGGCTAAGGATATCAATGCCCGTACTTCATAATAGTTGGTTGTGGTACCCATCCCTATCTACAATAGAAGCTAACGTTTTGAATTATTGCCCCTTGTCGTGGCATCCCTATCTACAACTCAAGCTAACGTTTTACGTAAAACGTTTTGAATTCCTGTGCTTTTGAATTTCTATAAAGTTGTTGGGAAAGTAGTGTTGCTTGGAAAATGTGTTCAATGTTGAACTTTAAGTTGTTCTTTTGTTTTTTTAAGAAGTGTACACATTCACATTACATTTAGGTTATAGGTTTTTAATTCAAATATTGAAATACATATTTGATATTAGAATATTTTATTGAATGTGTTATTTTTTTATTTACAATAAATAAATTTCTATTAATATTTTTAAAAATAAAGATATGTTTTATTTTGTGGTCTTGAGATTTCTTAATTAATCTCACTTGTTTTGTTGTACTCAACGATTTTATGGTCTTAAGTGCATCTGCGTGATTGACTATTTCTTTGTTGTTATTCCTCTCTTTTCACATTGTTTCACTTCGGTCCATTGTCGCATCGCTCCTCTATCTGTTATCCCTATCTCACCTTCACAATCTTCTGCTCCTATGGCCCATTGGGCCTACTATGGCTAAGTGGTCAATCATGACCAATCTAGCCTCCCCTTCTCAGTTGGATCAAGATATCGCAACCTTCAACTCTTTGGTCTCGAATGGCCCTAAGTTCGAGAAGGCTTCCTTCTCCTGGTTTGTCAAAAAGCATGGTGAGATTCCTAAATTTGAGATCTACACCCCTCATGTGGCTTCATGTTGTTTAGCTGGCAGATCGAGGCTTAGTGGGACAATTTATGGGATTGTGGCCCTCCCCTAGATATGTCCGCCAATGGTTCTTGAATAATTTGAAACCCTTGATCGATGGCGAAGTCACTTCTTCCTTTTGTGGAAAGGGTTTTTTCACCTTCTTCTTTGAGAAAAAAATCAGACCGAGATCTGATTTTTTGTAGTGGTTCATACTTCATGGGGGCACAAAGGCTCTATTTAGATCGTTGGAGTCCCAACTTCAATCTGGAGTGTGATGTTCCATGTACTATTCTAGTTTGGGTGAAGTTTCCCTTTCACTGTTGGAACGATGCCACCTTCAGAAAGATTGGTAATGCCCCAGGGAAATACAACGATTATGTAGAGCCTTGTGATGGAATTTTGTGCTAGAATCTGTGTGAGGTAGATTTGGAAAAGGCTATACTTTTTGCAAACAATCCCAGTTTGGATAGTTGGATGCATATTCAAGAGGTGGACTATGATCAACTCTCGTTCAAATGTAAAATTTTCCATGAATATGGGCACTTCGCCAAAAAATTCCCTAAAAAGAAAAAGATCTGGAAAAGGAAGGTGAATATGAAGATCAATGGAAAAAAGGAAAAAGGAAAAAAGGATCTCATAAGCAACAACCTCCTTCAAACCAACATCAGGCACAAGCTCCCATAAAGGAACCCAAGCTAGCTTCCCCCAATAACAAATCACCTGAAAGCGGGGAAGGAACGAGTAAATAAGCCAATCTTGGAACTTCAAATAATAGGTATAATGTCCTATCCAATGATGAGGAAGAAGGGGATATCCCCCATCAAGATCCCCCAACCTTAGATGCTCCTAGTAATCAATCGGCTCCCCAAAGTCTTGTTGAGGGAGCCACTGTGGAAATATCTAGAACCTATGGAAGATGAATCCTCAGAAGAAGAAGAAGACTTCCTCTCTCCAAGGGAAGGTATTGTCGAAGCTCCATTTTCAATTTTAATAGATGACAAGTTTGAAGAAAACAAAGCAATAGAGAAATATCATTAAACTTGTCATTCTGGAAGAAAAACTAATAAAGAAATCAAGATTGAGCAAATATAAAAGTAGAAAGAGCTTGGACATCAATCCACTCTCAAAAACATTCAAATGGGAGACATGGGAGGCAAGGGAAATAAAATAAGCTCTAACACAACCCCACCCAAGGGGGACTCTCATTCAAAAAATTAGTAATGATAGTCCTATCCTAGAACTATAAAGGGTTAGGGTTCGAAAAAATGAGATCAAAAGTAAAATCCTTAATTAGGAAAGAAAGGCCCTCAATTTCTCTACTTTAGGAGACCAAAATGGAGGAATAAGAAATACTAGCTCAACAGTTTCAATTTTGGAATGAAAATGTCATCACCCCAATCAACACTAGAGGGGCATCTAGGGGTCCCTACACTCTTTGGGATCCGACTTAGGTCCAACTTCTCAGTTCACTCAAAAATGTCCACTGGCTTGCAAGCTCGTTTCTCGACCTCTCCTCAAATAAGGTATGTTCTATTGTTAACATTTATATGTTTGTTCACTTTCAAAAAAAGCAATAAAGTTAGGCCTCCCTTCACATCCTTGGAGAATCTGGGTACATGGCTTTTAGTATATTTTGGGGAGTTTTCAATACCACATTGCATAGCTGGGAGAAAAAAGGGGATCACCACTCAAAGATCCCTTCCAAGAGAAAAAGGAAGATTTTATCTCTCATTCCAAATAAATGGGCATTAAACTTTATGGCCTCAAATATACCTAGAACAATAAGAGAGCAGACCCTAATCATATTGTTTCTAGATTGGACCATTTCCTTATCTCTGATGATTTTTTGTGTTGCAATATCTCCATCAAACCCTCCATCCTTCCTTGGAATGGATCTGACCATTTCCCAATCAGACTTGATTTTTCCTCCCCTCTCAATTACAACCCTATCCCATTAAAATTCAGTCCTTTATGGATTCAACATCTTGATTTCCATGATGTGGTCACTCAGTCTTGGTGCCCTCAAGTGGAAGGAAACCTAATTCAGATTTGGGAAAAAAAGATAAAAAAGCTTAGAGTTTAAATCAAATCTTGGGTGAGATCCACATAGACGGCTAATCAAGCAACAATTCAAGAAATGGAACAAAAAATTAGTCGTCTCCATTCCACCATGAAAGTGGATCCTGTATTGGATGAGATGTGGAGATAGGACAAATTCATGTTTGATTAGTACCACTCATTGTTGAGAGAGAAGGAAGAGTATTAGAGACATATGTCTAGGAGTGTGTGGATGCAGGGAAGAGATAGAAACACCGATTTTTTCCATAAGCAAGCTAAATATAGGGAGAGGAAAAAAAAACATTAAGGAAATTGTGGCAAGCAACACCAAGGTGGGGGAATTTCATCAAATTAAGGAAGAATTTGCGACATACTTCGATAATCTATATTCTCAAAGTGATCCTCCCTCTGAGGAATCTAAAAACTATATGTTGGACTGTACTTTGCAAATAATAATCGAAGGTATAAACAAACAACTAGCACTCCTTCCAAAAATTGAATACATACGCAGAATAGTCTTTTCCTTTCACCTGGATAAAGCCTCAGGCCCAAATGGATTATCTGCGCCCTTTTATCAGCACTTATGGGAGATAATCAAACGTGATTTCTACATAATGATTGGGTATTCTTTGAATAATTGTTGCATAGGTAGTGGGATCAATTCATCCTTCCTTGCTCTCGTCTCAAAATAAAATAACCCCTCCTCCTTCAAAAGATTCAGGCCTATTTCCTTATGCAATGTCTCCTACAAAGTTATATTTAAAATCCTCGTTGAAAAACTTAAATTGCCTCTCCCTGTTTTCATATCAGAGAATCATGGTGGTTTTGTGCCATGGAGAAAATTTTTTAAGGACATCAATTTTTTAGGAAGCCATAATCCCTCGTATATCGAGAGGGGATAAGGGGATGGCCATCAAATTAGACATGGCTAATGCCTTTGATAGAGTAAGGCATAGATTTCTTTACAAAATCTGGAGCAGATTGGGATTTTACAAGATCTCCATCAAATGGGTTTCTCTTTGTATTGGCTCTCCTTATATTACACCTCTTGTAAATGGAAGAGTTTCTAAGTTTTTCCAAGCCTCTCGTAGTTTGTGGCAAGGGTGTCCACTATCTCCCTTCCTTTACATTTTGGTTGTTGATACTATGAATAAGCATCTCAAATATGAGCACAGAATTGGTTGCCTTAAAGGTCTTTGATTCACTGGAAACATCAAAAGCGCCTTGATCACTCTCAGTTCATAGATTATACCAACCTTCTTAGGTGTGCCTTGATGGCTATTGCTAAAAGATTTAAATTGGTTTTGGACAACTTCCTTGCCGCTTCAGGGGATTTAACCAACTCACTGAAGCCCCAAATATTCACGTGGAATATTACGACACCTAAGAGACTTCAAATAGGGGAGATATTTTCCTTCAACATTGTTGATGATTGGAAAGAGTTCAAATATCTGGGTATCTCGATCTGTCTTAAAACCCACACTCCTCAGGCCTAGAAAAATATTATTTTTAAGGTTAAAAACAAGTTGGAGTCCTTGGGAGCCAGATGGATTACATTTGATGGTTGCATCATCCCCATAAAGTTAGTTTTGTTATTTATCCCTTTGTTCCAATTATCTGCTTTGCTCACTCCTTAATACATTTTTCAATCTCCTGGGAAGGTTATTTGAAAGTTCCTCTAAGAAGGTAGTAAGGCCTCTTCCAAGAAATTCCATTTGGTCAATTAGGCCACCATCCGCGCTACTAGAGATCATGGGGTCTTAGGGATAAGGGATCCTACCCTCATGAATCAGCCGCGGGAGGTAAACTTTCCTGGAAAATCAAAGCCAACTTGGAAGCTTGATGGGTCCAAGTTCTCAACGCCAAATAAATTTGGTTAGGTGTTGGATTAGGAACGAGCCTTCACCATCATTTAGATCATGTTCTTCTATATGGAAGCTTATCTCTTCCTCATTTGGATTGATCAACCATAATCTCAATTGGACGGTGGGAAATGGTTCAAAAATCCTCCTTTAGGCTGACTTTATTATGAATCACCCCCCTCTCCAAGACTTTGAATATTTGAGATCGCTTTGACATTACTTAACAAGTCAGGGGATCTCTTCGTTAGCTTAGATATCCTAGTGGAATAGTTCAATTTTATGGTCAGAATGGAAGCTTGATAATATTCCCAACAATCTTACCCAGCTCATTGACAAGCTTAAAGATAGTTTGATGGATTTTGCCCCCTTAAATCGACATGTAGAAGACAAGCTCAGTTGGAAATATCATGTTTATACGATCAAATTTGGGTATGAATAATTTCTCTTCTATGTGTAGATCCCTCATAAATCCTCTATCTAGAAAAACCTTTGGTTTAATAATTCCATTCCCAAAGTTAACACATTTTTCTAGCTCCTCATCCACATGAATAATTTGACCTCTAAAAATCTCAAAAAAAGAGGAATTTATGGCCCGTCATGATGCTCCTTCTACAAATAACAAGAAGAATCAGTTCTCCATCTGTTTTTGTCATGTCCCTTCACTTCTCAAGTCTAGTCCTTTGCCTTGGGTCCCTTGTTTATACATTTTAATATTCTTATATATATGTTTGTGCTCATATCCAACTAGCACAAACAATACTCATGATCTTTAGCTGGTAAGTCACTTTTCAAATGGATATGGACCTCTCTCCCGAAGTACATATGCTAGTAGACATTAGGGGAATTTTGAGGTCTAAATGGGCCTCCTAAGAAAACTGTACAATCAAAATTCACTTTATGAGAACCAATCACATTTTATGGAATGACATCATCCATAATGGTTGAGGTGGCACTACTTGAGTTAAAGGTACTTACTTGTTACATTCTTAATGGTGGATAAAAACTCATGGTTATCCATGGTAGTGCTCTAAGTACTTTTCAAGTCAAAGTACAGTACTCATAATAAATGTCATTTCACACTTTTTGAATAAAAATATATTATTGTAATTTCATATTTCTTGAAAGAAACAATGCATATCCCTATACATTTATTATATTATATTATTTTTATAGTGTATTAACTACATGTTGTTATACAATTTAAATAATATAAATTTTAATTATATTATTAATTAATTTAATATAAATTGATATTGATATTTTATTTTAAGTTATTTAAGTACAAGGACAAATGCATTAGTTGTTCAATGATAATGACTTTTTCTTGAAAAGATCATTCTTATTTATAGTCACATCAATACAATTTTTTTATTAATTTTATTTTGGTACAACTTTTGAATTGAATTTAACTATAGTTACATGGATTGTGGTGCAAAAAGTGAATTGTAAATTCATAAATATTATTTTATTGGTTTAGCTATTATTTTATTATTTCCTTAGGAGGCCCATTTTAGACCTCAAAATTCCCCTAATGTTTGGTTATCCTGAAATAGATCTATCTTCAAAAATGTTTCCATCCCTCCCAGATTAATAACTCTTAAAGCTCCCTCCTAGTGTGTAGAATACAATAGAGTGAAATTAAAAGATCACGATCTTTCTTTGGATCATCAAGAGAGATTATGGATGGATTCACTAGTTGATCCCTTAGGTAGCCTTCCCTTTTCTACTCTGCATCTCATTGCTACAACACCTTGGAAAATACGTATCTTTGATGTTGAATTCGAAGATTGGAATTTTTTTCAAAAGAATTGGATTCTCTTCTTTGATGGAGCCTTAAAAAGAGTCCTAGATTGGTAGGAGGAAGGATTCTTTAAATCCCAATGAAATACAAAAAATAAAGTATTCATAAGGGCTAGGCCAAAATAAGAACAACTTCGCATAAATGTACGGGCTTCTTCTTGGTCTCCAATCGGCTAAATATCAGGATGTCTCTAAGACAATGATCATGGGGAATTCCCTTATCATTATTCACACATTCAAAGGGGTTCCCTCACTAGGAACAACCATATATCCCTCCTTCTTAGTAGAATCAATAGTACCTCAGATTCATTCTTTCAAAAGGTCAATTGCCCACATTTTAAGAAGCCAAAACAAAGACACAGATGCACAGACTCACCAAGCCTGTATCCTTGAAGCAAGTTAGTATGAGATCAATGGAATGTCAAGATGGAAAGTTATTCTGTGAAGAATTCCACTCAAGATACCTGTCCCTCTCCCATAATTTTTATAGTTGGATAAAAGCACCATGAGAATTATTTTTTGAAGGTTACCAAGGCCCTCCTCTCTATGCCCCATGTCTCACCATATATATGAAAATATGTGTATCACATTTGGTGTCAAGGTTTTTTCATCAATGCTAAGGTGGAAGATTGTGGGTATGTAGGCCATGTGCCCACTTGTCCATTGCATGTGGCACCTTATGAAGTCATAAAATCCTTAATTTCCTCCTCCACCTTCGTAAAAAACTATTTGATGGATACAAGGTGGGGAGAGTTAATGAATTTCATGGCTAATTCGATCCCTAAGGAATGGAAATTCACTAGACTTAAGGTGGCATTCATTGTTGGTGTTAATATAATAAGGCGACAAGTATCTGGTTGAGGGTGTGTCCTTTAGAGTCGAGACAACCTTTTTTCTATCCGGTGGTATTTACACACCTCTGTAAACTCCACCGATGTTGAGAATTATTTCAATATTGTGAGGCTCCTACTCAGTGTTTGAAATGTCATCTGGCTAGTCTCATTCAAAGCGTAAATGTTGGGAATTCTCTTGTTAATTCTTGGCTCACTTTCATTCTTCTGTGCAGTAATAATTTGGGAATTTTTCCCCTTTGGTACGTTAGTGCCTTTTCTTAAATCTCAAGCAATCAAGTTTGAATTTTTTCTAGCTAGTGTTGAATTAATCATCATTGAATTTGAGACTTATCTACCACCCTATGCAATTCCTGTAACATTTTCCATGGATAGAGGTGGTATTGTGTTGGGGTTATCATCACTGGTGCGGCTTCATGCATCCTAGGTCTTATGAATTTTCCACAGGTACAATTTCTCTTGTGTAAAGCTTAACTTATTTGGTGCCCTTAGTTATGTAATGCTTTATTTTCTTAGTTAGGAGGCACCTTCCCTTTCTTCTAGTTTGTCACTTTCCTTGTGTTGATAAATTTTGGGTCACCTCCTTGTGTCGGTAGCTCCCCATGCTCAAACCTCTCCCCCCTAACTATTGGCTCTTTTGGCTCCCTATCTGTGATATTTAGTCGTTCTTTGTATCTGAATTCTTATTCGAGCACTCGCTTTCTGTCGCTTATGGAAAACAAATACTACACTCCTTTTGCTTCGGGTCGCACAAGCCATTGCATGTTTTTTCATTCCCCCCATCAGCTGTTAAGATGAGAATGGCGACTTTCATCAACAAATTTACCAACAATCAAATAATATCCTCTTTATGACATGATAAACGCAAAAACTCTAGGAAAAAGGTAAATTAGCTTGAAAATCAGCTTGATGTTATTTTTCGTCAACTGCCGAGCTGGAATCTCAAAGGAACTCTGAGGAACATCGCAACACAACCAACAACGCTCTTGGTTTCCCTTCATATAAGATGTCAATTTACCCTCCTTCATGACTTATGATCGCATTTTATAAGAGTGATTTGTTGTGTTGATAGTTTTGGCATGCCTACAACTCTTGAATTGTTAGAAATGTGTATGTATGGGGTAGCATGCTAGATGATGTTTTTTTATTTCCTCTCCTATTCTCTATTGAAAATCTTGTATCTTGGAACCAAATGTAAGCCTTTCCCGAGTATTTGGCTGTGTCTAGGCGTAGATTTAATGCCAAGATTACTCTTTATTTTCAAAAAAAGAAAAATGATAATTTGTTAACTTTATATTAAGCATTAAATCAATTATCCACCCCCCCTTAGGAAGTCTCGAGAGGATTAAGATTTTTTTTGCTTTCAATTACTTTATCTCTCTATAACGCTGATATAAAATTATTTCATTTAAGGTAGACATTGATTTTTTTTTCTTTATAACTAATATTGAAATATTTGTTGTTATGTAAGTGTCTAATTCACTCCATCCCCCTTAGGAAGTCTCGAGAGGATTAAGAAACTTTTTACTTTAAATTAATTTATCTCTCTATATAAAGTTGTTATAAACTTATTTTACTTAATATGGACATTGAAATATTAGATTTATGGACAACACAAATGATTTTCTTATTAACATTTTCTTTTAAATGTTAATTGTCAATTCCATGTTAAGCATGGTAAGAATACACTTCTCCCTCATAATGTGTTATAGAAAAACCTTTATATTCAAATATTTTATTCATGGCTCGTATAAAAACATATTTTTGTTATTAATATTTTTATAATGATGCGTTGATCAGGTGCTCAGTGTTAAAGCTCAAAAATGAAAGTGCTCTAATTGATTGGAAACTGAATGACAGCGAAGAGCTCATTTCCAGGAATCTGACGCAATTCATTTCGTCGAAAACAGAGTCTGGATCAAGAAGACAGAGCCTGTTGTTCATTTTCCTAAATAGCTAAAAAAATTGCAGAACAAGACTGAATGGTGACACGACAACCTAGTCAGAAGAAAAGGGATATTCTAGGAATATTCTGTCATTTTTGCCTAATGACACTGTGACAAGTGTCACTGCAAGATTTGCCAGAGTGTTTGGAAGGTGAAATTGTTTTATGTGTCTCCTAAGGTCGAATTTATTTTTATTTTTATTTTATTTTATTTTAATTTATTTTTTTAATGGTTGGAATGATCCAACCAAAGGCAGACATGTGGTGCAGCCAAGGGCCGCCATGTGCCCCCTTTGGTGGACCAAGGGTCAAGGCCGAAATTCATATATGTTTCCAAAGTCCACCTATGGTCGAATTTCCGAATTCAACTATGGTCAAGTCCGCATTATTATGCTATGGTCGAACTATATATTGTATGGCCGTATTAATGACATATATGGTGGTCGAATATTTATCAAGTCCAAAGTCGGATTTTATATTAACATATCAAAATCTGGGTTACACATTGTATATTGGTGCAGAATTATACATACAGGAAGGGTGGAGGTCGGGCCGTGACCCCACGACCTCCCCCAAGCGAGCGGACTGGCTTACCACCATACCACAAGGATGAGACTTAATAGTATATGCTTTCGATTTATATTTTAAATCATACAGTTGACCTGGTGGGGGAATGGAGGGGGCCAACCCCCTTCCCACATGACCACGGCGAAGCGCTGACAGTTAAGCGCGAGTTTATTTTTAATGCGGGTTTAATTAACTCGTAATTATTGTATTAATGCACTAATCCTCCAATAATCCATATTTGGATTAAAACACGCTTACCGCAATTAAACCAAGCTTAGAACTAATTAAACTGGATTTTAATTCGGCAGAAAATATGGCGGTCCGCCAATTTCGGCGCTGCCCCAAATTTGGCAACCTTAACTAGAGTCATCTCCATATTTAGTGGAGATTTCCTAGGCCAAACTATTTTGGCCATCAACTTTTGCAAAATTCGACCAAATTGGGGGAAAAAAGAGTCTATTATGGATGATGTGGACATTCGGAACACATTGAAGTTGGTTTCAGGAGCAGTAGATCAATTTAAAAAACACTTTTTTCACATTTAAGATAATATAGAGGCCCAAGCCATGGAATTTTGACCAAGGAGATATAGCCCAAGAGGGGTGAAATCCTTCATCAAAACACTATGTTAATGGATCATTGTGATGGTTTGTTGTACATGTGATTTCTGTTTTTCAACCTTTGTTTTTTAATGATTTTATGCTCTTGAATTTAACATGAAAACTTGATAAATTTACCTGTTTTAACAGTCACAAACACCAAGGAAGCAAGTGATCAAAAGTTTAATTATAATTTTGAAGATTAAATTAGCACAAAAAAACTAACATTCAGATTCATATCAAGGTGGTATTAGAGCCTGGTTGAAAGGTTGAAAGGTTATTTTCTTAATTTGCTTGAGTTTTGTGCAATTAGGGTTTTAATGGTTACAAATTTGTGATGCTTACAAGGTTAAAGTTGCAGAGAGGAGAAGGGAAAATATTGGTTGCAAGTCCTGAGATTAGGACTAGAAGAAGCAGAGTGTTGTGAAACCAGCTCCAAAAAGAGAAGAAAAGAGATATCAACACCTTATAAATAAGCCACTTCGAGGGGGAAACCTCCAATACATTACATGAATGAACAATTCTTGGATGATACAAATGACAAAACCTTCTTTATATATATAGGATTCCATGGGGCCACAATGTAATCCTAGTGGGGCCACAATGTAATCCTAGCCGACCTAACAATAATAATTTAAGGGCATAATAATAACAATATGGGGGTTACAAGGGTTCAACAATAACAATAAGGGGGTTACACTAACAACAATAAGGGACTATAGTAGTAATATAAGGACCTAACATGCTCCTCTCCTTCAAAAAGGTGTTGTCCTCAACGCTTGAGTAGCTCCGAGTGCTTTTGTATAAAATTCTCATCCTCCCATGTAGAATCTCCCATGGGTAAGTTCTTCCATTTGATGAGATACTCTGAAATTGATCGATTTCATAGTTGTCGAGTTCTTGTTTCCATGACTGCTTCAGGTTCCAATATGGTTTTTCCTTCCTTGTCAAGTTCTGGCAATATTTTTTGAACTGGAAGTTTGTCCCCTATAACCTTTTTTAAGCATGAAACACGGAAAATTGGATGCACTCGCGAAGAAGCAGGAAGCTCCAATTTGTATGCCATAGTACCAATCTTTTGTAAAACCTTGTAAGGACCATAGTATTTTGGTGACAATTTATTATCCTTCTTAGCTTGCTTGAGGGACATTTGTTTGTATGGTTGTAGTCGTAAAAATACCCAGTCTCCCACATCAAAACTTCTCTCACTGTGATGTTGATCTGCCTGTTGTATCATTCGATTTTGTGCCAAATTTAGGTTATCCTTTAAGAGTTGGAGAACTTCTTGTTGATGCTCGATGTGATCCTCCACTGCTTAAACCCTAGCATTTTCCCTTAAAGAAGATGTGATGGATGGTAGATGGTATCCATAAAGTGCCATAAATGGGGTCATTTTTGCTGCATTATGGAAGGAAGTGTTATACCACCATTCAGCCAAAGGTAACCACTTGACCCATTGTGCTTGCTTATCAGATACAAAACAACGAAGATATCCTTCCAAAAATTTATTCACTATCTCTGTTTGACCATCGGATTGAGGATGAGAAGATGAGCTATGAGCTAGTTGAGTACCCTAACAAGAAAATAATTCCGTCCAAAAATTTCCTATAAAAATGGGATCTGTGTCACTTACAATAATCTTCGGGTTTCCATGTAGCTTTTGAATTGTTTCCATAAATGCAGTAGCAACTGTACTTGCTTTAAATGGATGAGATAATGCACAAAAGTGTTTATACTTGGTAAGTCTATCAACTACCACCATGATGACACTCCTTCCTTCGAACTTAGGTAAACCTGTGATAAAATCCATTGAAATTTCCTCCCAAAGTTAACTTGGAATGGATAAAGGTTGTAGAAGACTCGAGGTCTTAATTGTCTCGACTTTATTTTGCTGGAAAACCAAACATTCTGCCACAAAATTTTGAATATCAGATTTAAGGCCATCCCAAAAAATTTCTTTCTTCACCCTGTGGTAAGTTTTTAAAAATGCCGAGTGTCCTCCTAAAGGAGAAGTGCGCAATTCCAATAGAATATTTTGATTTATTTGGGAATTCTTGCAAATATATAAGCGATCTTTGTACCATAAGGAATCATTTTTCCAACTAAATGTATTAGATGTACTAGGATCTTGCTGCAACTTTTGAATGGGAGTCCACACTTCTTCATCCTTCTTCCATTCATCCCTTGCTTCAGTTATCCAATCTGCTTGGATAATTGAAATGGCATAATGCAATGCTTCCACCTCTTCATCCTTTCTTGAGAGTGTGTCTGCAACAACATTTAGTTTCCCCTTTTTGTAGACGATTTCAAAGTCATAACCCAACATCTTTGTCACCCATTTTTGTTGCTCTTCTGAAGATAGTCTTTGTTCCAAAAAGTGTTTAAGACTATCATGATCAGTTTTTACCTTAAAGTGTCTTCCCATTAGGTAAGGTCTCCATTTCTTTAGTGCATGTAGTATTTCCAACATTTCCTTCTCATAAATAGCCTTTTGTAAATACTTTCCTTTGATTTAATGAATTTCAAAAGCAATGGGTCTTCCTTCTTTCATTAAAACAGCACCAATTCCATTTCCTGAGGCATCACATTCCACAATAAAGGTTTTTGTGAAGTCTGGCATAGTTAAGACTGGTGTTAGGCACATTGCCTCTTTAAGATGTTCAAAGGCCTTAGTTGCTTCAGGAGTCCATGAAAATGCATCTTTATTCAATAATGTTGTTAGAGGTGCTGCTATTCTCCCATAATTCTTAACAAACTTGCGATAATACCCTATTAACCAGAGAAATACGCGCAACTGCTTTATGGTTGTGTAGACTTTCCATTCCTTAATGTCTTTAATTTTGTTAGGGTCTACCTTAACACCCTCATGAGATACAATATGACCCAGATATTCCACCTCTTTCACTCCAAAGAAACATTTGGATGTTTTTGCATATAATTGTTTCTCCTCCAATAATTTGAGCACCCTGTCAACATGTAGAACATGATCCTTCCAAGACCTGTTGTAGATTAGTATATCATCAAAAAATACTGGCACAAATTTTCTAAGGAATGGTTTGAAAATGGAATTCATCAACCCTTGAAATGTAGAAGTTGCATTGGTAAGGCCAAAAGGCATGACCGAAAATTCATAATGACCCTCATGAGTTCGAAATGCTGTTTTTGGAATATCGTCAGTCTTCATTCTAATTTGATGATATCCTGAATGAAGATCCAACTTGGTAAAATAAATTTCTCCATGTAATTCATCCAATAATTCATCAATCACAGGAATGGGAAATTCATCTTTAATAGTGAGCTTATTTAGCTCCCTATAATCCGGACACATGCGCCATGATCCATATTTCTTGTGCACCAATACTACTGGAGCAGAGAAAGAACTTTTTCTAGGTTGAATTATACCCGCCTCTAACATTTCTGCAATCATATGTTCAATTTCGCTCTTTTGGACATAAGGATATCTGTAAGGCCTGATGTTTGGAGGAACACTTCCTGGAATCAAATGAATAGCATGATCATGATCACAAATAGGTGGGAGTCCTTTGGGAGTATCAAACACCTTGGAATGATTGTCTAATATTTTTTGGAGATCTGGAGAAATAAATGATTTTGATGTTGGAACTTCTAGTGAGCATAATTGTGCAATTATGACCCGTTGTTCTTTCTTCAGAAGATTTGTCATTACATTAGATCTTATTATCTTTCCTGGCTTCCCTGGAATACCCCGTAATTCAATTTCCTTTCCTTCCAAAAAAAATTCAAGAAAAATTCTTGAAAAATAAAAGCTACCGTCCCCAAATATTGTAACCATTGTACTCCTAGTACAACATCAGAACCTCCCATTGGGATGGAAAGAATTGGACTATTTAATACATATTCCCCCATGGCTAGCTTGATATTATGGCATTTTCCAGAGCAATTTATAGTTCCTCCATTTGCAACCATCACTTGACATTCTGGTGTTGGGTATAGGAAACAATTCAATTCCTTGGCTACCTTACAATGAATAAAATTATGGGTGCTACCTGAATCAATCAACACTATTACCTTTTCCTTCTTGATTTGTCCTTGTATCTTGAGAGTTTGAGGAGTGGTAATTCCTGCCAGTGCATTACACGATATGGTCGGATTCATTTCTTCCTCTTCTAGGGTTGGTTCCTGGTGTATATCCTCTTCTTGTTCATTTTCTTCTTCATCTTCACAATCTATGTAAAATAATTTATTCTCAGCACACTTATGACCTTTAGTGTATTTTCTATCACAACTGTAGCAAAGCCCTTTTTCTCTTTTTTCTTCCAATTTTTGTGGTGTCAACCTTGTAGGTTGTGGAAATCTAGGAGTAGCAACACTTCCCTCTTTATAGAAGTGAGTGGTAGGCTTCCTTGTCGCCATAATTTTACATTCGATTTTTCTTGCCAACCTGAATGCCTTCTCCAATGAATCAGGTTCCAAAACGCGAACTTCATGTTGGATGTTATCCTTTAAAGTACCTATGAAGAGATCAATCCTGTGTTCCTCTGGAATATCAGTTACCTTTATATTCAATTTTTGGAAGTCCTCAATGTGCTCCCCCACTAAACCCTTTTGTTTGAGATTTATCAATTGGCTAAAGAAGGTGTTGCTCTTTGTATCCTCATAATGGGCTATCATTTCCTCCGTAAAAATTGACCAAGTGACAATTTTTTTACGGGAGCAAAGCCATCGATACCATACAAATGTATTTTGTTCTAAATGTAAAGTTGCAATGCGTACCTTTTGTGTGTTTTGCACGTTATGGAGATCAAAATATTGCTCCATCCGTAGTATCCATGTTATAGGATCCTTTCCATCAAACTTCCTCATATCCATTTTTGGAATATGGTGGTTCTTCCCGCCAACATTAGATTTTATGAAATCATGATTAACATTTATTTTGTTCTCATCATGAGTTTCCTATACTATATTTTCACCATTAGGAAACATTTCTTGTATCAACTTTGTCAAATCATTCTTCATGTTTTCGATGTTGTCTTTCATTTTTTCATCAATCTTAGCTTCCATGTCATCCATATTAGCTTCCATGCCATCCATGCCCACTTCCATGCCATCAATCTTAGCTTCCAAACCATTCATCTTAGCTTCCACGCCTTTCTTTAAACCATCCATCTTAGTTTCCACGCCTTTCTTTAAAACTTCCATTTCATTTTTTTTTGCTCTTTGCGATAGCGAAATTTGGTGCACTTTCTCTTGTAATTTTGATATCTCATGTTGTGTTTCTTCGTCTTTATGAGTCATGGTAGAGCCTTCTGAAGGCTTAATTGGTGTTGAATTCTTTTTAGGGGGCATTTTAGAACCCAGCACTGATATCTATTCTTCAACATGCCCTTGGAATAAATTCAAATTAATTTTTTTCAAACGAGACTTATGTAATTTGAAAAAAATACACACCTTTTTTTTTTGCTTTTGAGGAGCTCGATATTGAAACTGAATTATCTCTGTGATTTCAGATCCTTAATATCTAAAATTATGCCCTATGGTAGCCCTTTGAATCCTCTTTTGAATGCCATAGGTCTGACCTGATTTGGATTCTTCAAGGCAAAGTTATGTCCAATATCCCACAATGACCTAATTATGGACTGATTCAGTAGAGCGAAATTGTACGACTTGCCATGTGTCACTGTTTGCTCCTTTGGCTCTGAAATTGATAGACAGGAAAATACAGTCTGTGTCATTCCAGCTACATTTTACATAATTCTAATCCGATGCTCAGAGAGAGAGTTATGAAGATTTTCCCATGATCACCTCTTTGAGATGAAATTCGGGAGCCTAAAAAAGACCTAACTTCCATAGATCATATCTCCGAAAATATTGTGAACCAAGCTCTGAAATTTTGTGACGATGTTCCTCAGGATTTCAATTTCATGCTCTAAAAATTTTAGCTTCTGAACCTTCTTAGAAAAAATGTTATAGCGAAAAATACACAATGACCTGTTTGGTGCAGCAAAACCATAGAATCCAAAGCTCTGATACTAAATGTTGTGAAACCAGCTCCAAAAAGAGAATAGAAGAGATATCAATGCCTTAGAAATAAGCCACTTCGAGGGGGAAACCTCCAATACATTACATGAATGAGAAATTCTTGGATGATACAAATGACAAAACCTCCTTTCTATATATAGGAGTCCAAGGGGCCACAATGTAATCCTAGCTGACCTAACAATAATAATTTAAGGGCACAGTAATAACAATATGGGGGTTATATGGGTACAAAAATAACAATAAGGGGGTTACACTAACAAAAATAAGGGACTATACTAGTAATATAAGGACCTAATACCAGATCAAGGTGGTATCAGAGCCTGGTTGAAAGGTTGAATGGTTGAAAGGTTATTTTCTTAATTTGCTTGAGTTTTGTGCAAGTAGGGTTTTAATGGTTGAAAATTTGTGATGCTTACAAGGTTAAAGTTGCAGAGAGGAGAATGGAAAATATTGGTTGCAAGTATTGAGATTAGGACCAGAAGAAGGAGAGCCACAAGGGAACCATCTACACCCAAAGTTTCATTCACATCTTCACTTGAAGCACCTCAAGTTTTATCTCTAACCAAGATTGAGGAGGTACAAGTTGAACTAGAAGTTGAGATTGAAGAAGTTCAAGTTGCACCAGAAGCTGAGCTTGAATCCATAACCATCATGTAAGGTTTTGGAGAGACTAAAGGTCTTTCAGAAGTGGAAGCATACAAGAAGGTTTTCTATGAACTGACTCAAAGGGTTAGGATCCTCTTTGAAGAGAGGAACACCGGGATGGTTGGAGAGAATTCTAAGTCTCCACATAAAGAGGGAACCTCATAAGGCAAGAAGGATGAAGATAATGATTCAAAGGGAAGTGGAGGAAAGCCTCCTCCATCTCCACCATCTTCATAATCATCCTCATCATCACCATCAACATCATCTTCCACTTCCACAACCAAAACTACCCATACTCACTCAAAAACCACAAAAGGAAAAACTCCTTAACTCAAACTTAATGTCAAATTTTAACTTCCAATGTATAATGGTGAGGTAAATGTAGATAGGCTAGATAATTGGATTCGTCAATTGGATTTTTATTGCAGTATTTAGAACCTTCATGAAGATGACATAAAGATTCAATTGGATTCTCCAAGGATGGAAGGATCAACACTTGTATGGTGGGAAGCAAGGACTCAAGAAGAGATTAAAAACTACGGTAATATATCAATGTCTTGCTCAAGTTTTATTGTTTCCCTTAAAAGGAAATTTTATCATCTAGCTTACATGCAAAAGGCCATTATGGACTAGCAAAATTTTACACAATTGAAAGGACAAAGTGTGCAAGATTATACTCATGAATTTAGGAGAAGAGCCCTTATTTTGGGTATTAAATTGTATTCTCAAGAGACTTTGTTAAAGTATATTGGGGGTTTTCACAGTTACCTTAGAAAAACTATTCTCATGTTCAATCCCACAAACTTAGATGAGGTTTGTGTTCAAGCCACACATTTAGAAGCAAGAGGGAAACATAATATATATGAGAAAAGTGATAGTGAGGGTAAAGGCACTACAAGAAAAAAGCACATTGGTGAGGGTCATGCTTGTGACGGACCTTTAAGGTCCATCACCAATGTCACATATGGTGACGGTCCTTAAAAAACCGTCACTGTAACTGTATATAGTGATGGTCCTTTATGGTCTGTCACCAAAGACATTTTCAATGACACTTTTGGTGAGGGTCGTTAAAGGCCCATCATTAATTCTCTCATTGATCATTAAAAAATCGTTACTGTAAGTGTATATAGTGATGGTCCTTTATGGTACGTCACCAAAGACATTTTCAATGAAACTTTTGGTGAGTATCATTAAAGGCCCATCAGTAATTCTCTCTTTGGTGACACTTCTAGTGACAAAATTTTAATGACCCTCACCAATGCTCTTTTTGTTACTTTTGGTGACGGTCAAAAAATATCCGTCATCATTGATCATTCCAATGAGTTTTTGATGACACTATGTGCCTGTTAATATATTTTTTGTGAAAAGATAATGATTTAATACCATTATTGTGGAGTATTTTTTATAATATGTCCAGGGCCATAGTGGTTAGGGTCAGTCAAATTTTTAAGAAGTAATTAGTGTGTATCATTTCCCTCAAGTAATGACTAGTCGAATAGAGATTTCCTATGAGTCAACACATGTTTCATATCTATTAAGTTTATTATCTAGAAAATTCCCTTCAGATAAAGTTCCACTATTGTGTGTAGGAAATATATTATTTAATACACAATCAAGCTCTGACAATTATATTAATGAGAAAGACCTAACACTCCTCAACAATCTAGGCACACCTTAAATTAATGCTTTGGGACACACTAACATTACTTATCACCCCACATGTCTTGGAACATCTTTGTACCTAGAACATATATTTGCGATGACACTGACGCCCAAGCACACGGTGGCATGCGATAGCACAACATGGAACTCTCCTAGCATGTGTTGGCATGCTGCATATAGTCCCTAGGATGCCCTGGAACACCTTGGTTGAATACATTGACATACATTAGCACTTGGCACACAATGCCACTTGGCATGTATTGGGACCTATTATTAGTGCACCTAGCATGCCCCTTTTCAAAAAGATAAAGTCCTGACTTATTAACCCTCTTATTGGTTCTTCCTTTTGTTTCCTTGACACATATTGACATACCCTGGCACCCTGCGCCACATCCTTAGCACCTAGCATGTATTGGCATATCTTGGCACTATTAATTGGCACATGATATAATTAGCACACCCTGGAACTCCCAAGCATACTTTGGGAATTATTGAAATGCCTTGATATTCCCTAGCATGCCTTACCAATGAATGGCGTACCTTGTCACTCCCTCCTTGGCATGACAACTAACACTCATTAACACTAGTCTCTGGCATACGTTCCTCATATTCATTAAATTCCATGAATTTTTACCTAGTGCTCCCTTAATGTTTTTTCCTAGTACTCCTTAACACTCATCAACATGCATTATCACTCTCTAGCACGCCTTAGCACTCTTCAACATTCCCTTCCACTTCATAACATGCATAACACTAGTCCCTGACACATATTAGCGCTTGGAAATTCTTAGCATGTATGGAATACGTTGAGATGCCTTGGTATGATTTGGCATGGTTTAATATTAAATTTATTTGTGATGATCAATTGTTGGAAAGTAGATGAGAAGCAACAAAGGAATACTTGGCACTTAGAATGCACTAAGACTCTGCACTTGGCACCTATTTCCGCCTAGTGTTGGTGTGCCTAGCATGCCCCTCTTGGAAAAGGTAAATTGATGACTTATTAACCCTCTTATATGTTCATTTACTTGTAGTTTAACTTTTTGCTCCCTTTTGTTGTCTTGACAGTCCCTGACATGCATTGACACACCCTTGCACATCTTGGCATGCCTTATCACTTGGCACATCTTAGCATGTTTGACATGTATTCCCACTATCTGGCACATCAAGGAGGTGAAGAGAGATGTATTCCTAAAGTAGGTCGAGTACGAGGGAGAGTAAGGGTTGCTAAAGGGAGGTCATGATCATCCTCCAAGAGCAAGATCTTCATGTGAGGGTTCAGAAGAATGTTGCATACCTTAAGGGTCGGTTTGCGCTAGGAGGTAGGATGGCACATTGTTGGTTCTCTTCTGGCAGATCGAGCTTAAGAGAGGTTTCTCATGAGAATACGGGCATGTGATTTCAATGGTGTCTTTGTGTGAAGGCCGCATCAAATTCTGAAATGTTGAAATTTGCAACAAGAAACAGTGAGATTGGAAACCAGAAAAAACAAGAAAAAGATGCACCCACACTGGTGAGGAATTTTAATGCACCATGAGTGAGGAATGTGGGGCATCTAATTTATTTTTCCCTTAAATAAATTGGACAATAAATTGTAATTTCATCTCATAACAACTTGTGTCAGTTAATTAAGTCATGATGACTGAGTTAGCTCAAGAAATTAGAGTTGAGGGTCTAAGATGAGGCATCTAGAGGGATTCTAATATTTTTTCGGTCCAGTTGAAGTTGATGCATTAGTGGGGTGCAAGTGTAATTAACTCAATTAAATGAGTTAAAATCAGTTTAACTAGTTCTAACTGAGTGATGAGCTAGTGAGAGGTCGAGTGAATTAAATTAGATTTAATTCACAATGAGTGATCAATCAGATAACTGATAATTCACTATTAATAGTTGCATGCATGTCAGTTTCGAGGAATACCCAGTTGAGACAGAGGTTAAAGGGAACATAACTATCAGTTGTATTCAGAGAAAATTTCCCATGTGCAATTATAAATTCATTGGGATGCCATGATGGATTGCACAATCAAGGAAGACTGATTTTCCTAATTAATAAGGAGTTAATTCCCTAGGAATTGCATGAGCAAGGCAGGCTGAAGTAAGGATGAGAATTGGCTAAGTACTAGACCGAGTTTGCCTAGATCAATAGGAGCCAATTGACAGAGTGCTGGAGAATCTCATGAGAGATTAAGCATTGTATTGTTTCATGATTCCTTAGCTTAATACATAATAGAGACAGAGGGGTTTTGAGCAGTTGCTTTCCCCAAATACATCATGTTGTTGTGCGATTGATAATTTATTTCTCTTACTTATATGTGATTGTGAAATTTTGTTTTGTTTTCGCAGATTGTAGGAAGGATTCAGTATCTTGTTTTAGTAGATTACAAGATCGGATTGAATCTCTTTGGTTAGATTTTCTACATGGTATCAGAGCAGGAGTTTTTTGGGCGACGAGTTTACAGAGAATATCTGAAGATTTTGGTGTAAAATTTTCAAAAATAAATAAAATATTTGGATTTCTTGCGAAAATATACCCAAATGGGAAAAAAAAATTGGTCGAATCGGAGCTCAGATGAGGGAGATATCATCGATTTAAAATCAACTCTTTTTTAGAAAATTTTTGTAACATCGGGACAATTACACTGTACGTGAGTCAAGAACCTATATGCACTTGAGGTACCAGATGCATGCAAAGCTTTGAGGAGAAAGGTAGAAGTTAGAGACTTGGTGGTTTAGAGGGAGCATAAATTACCTCTCAACATGCATCCTCATGTGAAACAGTCTCAGAAGGTTGTGGAGTAGCTGCCACAATTGGAGAAGTAGAGAGGAGACTGAGTGGAAGTGTCCACTCAAGAAAAGACCTCCATGAGGGGGAAATTTCGAGCCAGATGGGAAGAGGGAGAAGCCATACCTCGAGGTGTAAGGTGGGGTGATGTGTAGACATAATCCCAAGATAAAAAATTTGGGCAAGGTCCATTGAGATGGCGTGTCTCATGGATCGAACCTGGCTACGAGGAGTCCACAGTACAACAGTAGTAGGAAGGATCAGTTAGATTGATGTAGTCAGATGTCAGCAAGACAGAAATCAGAGTGACATATGTCAAATACTGGAGCACAAATCAGAGTTAGCAATATTTCAAAGGGCGCAGATGCAGATGTGAGCAGCAGCACAGAGAATCCAGTACTAGACAGGTGAAGTAGCGAGCAACAGTCAGAAGACTCTGATGACAGATGCATTATACTGATTTAGTTGTTCGGAGGCTATTCAGTTTCATGATTTGCAGGTGCAAACAAAACTAGATAAGTGTAGCATACAGAACATTCCAAAGGTACTGGATGGGGATAGATTGAATTCCTTTATTGTTGAGAGGGAGTGTTGAAATTTGCAACAAGAAACAGTGAAATTGGCAACTAGAAAGGACAAAAAAATATGCACCCACACTGGTGAGGAATTTTGATGTACCGGGAGTGAGGAATGTGAGACGTCTAATTTATTTTTCCCTTAAAAAAATTGGGCAATAAATCGTAATTTCATCTCATAACAACTTGTGTCAGTTAACTAAGTCATGATGATTGAGTTAGGTCAAGAAATTTGATTTAAGGTGATCCACTTAGGCCCTCGCCATTGTCTCTTTCAGTTTTTCAGTTTCCTTAATTATAACACAATTTACTATTTTTGTCAGTTTTTCGGGTCCTGAACTTCTGGAGCTGATTTGAGGCCCAAAACGACATTTTTTGGGCACAAAAGGGTTGGTGATTTCTTATAAATTTCATTAGCAGTTGTAGTCCTCGAAGAGATATTTCTAACGAGGTATCATGTGCGTCAAACAAAGATAATATGACCAAGTTACGACCCTGGGAAGTTGGCTACCCAACTAACCCCAACAGGGCCCATAAAATTTGTGTTACATCTCCTCGGGTTATGGTTTTGGTTGTTTAGGGTTTTATCTTATTTTAAATAATAAAAAGACCCTTGATCCTTATTGTAACACAGTTCAGAGGAACATAACTATCAGTTGTATTTATAGAAAATTTCCCATGTGCAATTATAAAGTCATTGGAATGCCATGATGGATTGTGCAATCAAGGAAGGTTGATTTTCCTAATTAATATGGAGATAATTCCATAGGAATTTCTTGAGCAAGGCAGGCTGACGGAAGGTTGAGAATTGGTTAAGTACTAGAACGATTTTGCCTAAATCAGTAGGAGACAATTGGCAGAGTGCTGGAGAATCTCAAGAGAGATTAAGCATTGTATTGTTTCATGATTCCTTGACTTAATACAAAATAGAGATAGAGGGTTTTGAGCACTTGCTTCCCCAGATACATCTTGTGTTGTGCGATTGATAACTTGTTTCTCTTACTTATATGTGATTATGCGATCGTGTTTTGTTTCCACAAATTGTAGGAAGGATTTAGTATCTTGTTTTAGTACATTACAAGATTAGATTGAATCCCATTGGTTAGATTTTCTACATGAAATAGAAGAGAGGGTTGATACCATCTTGCCTTGTGGTGGTTAGTAGGCTGCAAGGTCTATGATAAAGACCAACATAAATGGAGGAGGGCTTGCACTGTAATTTAGATCCATAACAGAAGTCGACGCAAGCATAATATTGACTGAGTTAACCCTAGTTTGAGGGTCGACATTAAGATTTGAAGTTCACGTCAAGATTCAGTCAAAGAAATGACCAGAATATATGGATCCATATGAGCTAGGTCAAGTCTCTTATGGACGTAAGAGTCGTGTTTATTCTATGTGTGGATAGGGCTTTTTCTACAACAATTAGAAGTACATAAGTATAATGCCCTAGTTAGGACAGTTTCCTAGCATGTTTAGTTCATAAGCCTGTATGCCCTTAAGACTATGACAAATTTGCGTAGAAGAAGACGGGTTGTGACCCTTATAGCGAGGTTTATTTCTGCAATAAAGACCGTAGATTTGGAAGATGGTTTGCAGATTCAATATATGTGGAGACAACAAATCCAAAGGAGGGTGGAACCTGAGCAGAAGATTGAGCATGCAGAAGAAATGTGCCATATGAAGAATGGATTGACATGCAGAGGAGTTGATTTTGGTGGACTTTCCATAGAGTTTTAGACAAATATCTGAAGAAACCTATAAAAAAATAGTAAATGGACTATTAGTGGCTGATTTGTGACCCTAGTTTAGTCATCTACAGATTGTTAGAAGTATGATAAGAGGAGTAGTTCATATTTGTTCATAGATTATACAACAAAGATCAAATTGTCAATACACAAGAATAGTGATCTTGAGAGGACTCAAACCATTGTTAGGTGGCAGATTTGAAGAGCTCTAGATGAAGACAATATTGTGGGCCTTATATCGGTAAAAAGAATTGATTGTGGTTGGGCAGATTGATGGTAGTCCAAGTACAGTTGGAGGGTTGTTGGGTTACTATCAAAGAAGAGCCCTGACCCTTATTTTGGTGAAGGACAACAAAATTGGTAGAAGGGCAGGTGTATAGGGCCTAAGGATATGCAGACTTTGAAGGACTAAAGTAACAGTCAAGTGGGCCAACCAACAACCCCTAGTTCACTTTATTGTAGAGGATTGATTCAGTGAGAAGAAGGGCAACCTCCATAGCACTGGACTTCTCATCTTGGAGTTGTAGTATGGAAAAAGTGGGCATACCAAAGAGTTGTTCACAAATGGAATTGTGAACAACTTGTTACCACTCAAACTAGTAGTGGATCTAAAAGGGGTTCCTAAGAGGACCACTGCTAGGACAAGGGAAACGATGGAGGCTTAGCCCATTATCACCACAGCTAAGGCTTCTTGCTCTTCACGGACGTTCAACAATGGGTGGAGTCCCGGTAGTTTAGGAAGTCATTTGTAGAGTATAGGTAAATGAATAGGTGGGAAGTGACCCTTGAAACTCTTTCCCTAAGATAAAATAAAGAGTGGGACTTTCTTTCCCTTTAAGAAAGGGAATTTATCTTCTAGGGAGAGAGGAGGGGGATTGAAGGGTTGAGGGAGAATAATAAGACTTATGAAGGAAGTTCTCAATCCCTAAAATCCTTTGGGAACTTGGATTCCCAAATGGTCCTTGATGAAAGGCCTTTGACACCAAATGGGACCACACGGGGCCAAGTGGATCCAGCCCAGGTTTGGGGATGGAATTTAGCAACCAATGATGTTCCTATCCTGGACAAGGTGAGGGGAAAGGATCAGACAAGATTTTTTACTTCGATAGGTCAAATTGATCCTACTAGGTTCTATCCTTGGGAACACCTATGCAAAACTTGATCCTAGAGCTAGGGCTTGAGGTATCTGGAGATTCCATCGTCGGAATTGGCCCAAGTTCTAAGGAGAGTGAGGGTACATAGCAACATAGATGCCTCTAGGAGATAGAAGTTTTCCTCTAGCTAGATTCCTGGGAGACAGGACTTCAACCCACTATGGTCTTCCTGTGTTGCACCGATGAAGGCCAACATAGGGCATGAAGGGATACCACCTATCACTGCAAGATGTCTATATCCCACAATGAACACGGGCTAGGAGGACTTCCCATCATTTGTTGTAGAAGTCCTTCTCCACACATGAGTCTAAGGCTACACAAAATTGTTCCTGGTTGATCAGACCCTTGACCTCTAACAACCATCGAGGTCCATGAAGATGATGCACACCGGGCCCCAACATGGGTACTATCACACTGTCCTCCAATAGACCATAAATGCACAATCCACGTTCACTCTTGGCCCACTCTCACGCTGCCCTCCAGCAGACCATGAGTGACCAATTATTTTTGTAGCATCTGCCTCTGGCTAGGGCATCCTCACACTTAGTAAACCCTCCTCTTGGCTACCAAGATACTTCTCTAACAGCCCTGTCCTAGGACACCCATTACTTCATTGCAAGATCTGCTCCTAGTTGGGGTTTCTTAACATCCAAGAGAACCCCAACACATAGCTTCCACAGATTGCATATGAATTTGATCCAATCACCAATCATTACACTGGTTAGGGCTTCTAACCAACACATTAGCCCTCCCTTCTTTGCTTCCACAGGCTATACTAAAATGATCCAACTGTCCAAACTAGGACCAATAATTTAACACAAAAACGTACCTTCTAAAGTGTTGGTACCCTGTTGTATTATGCAATCTGGTTAGGGCTTATTCACAGTCCATGTCATCCCTCTCAACACTTGCCAACAATCCCTTCTATCAATTTGGCTTGCCTTCAACCTAGATTTTATCTTGTACGTTGATTTTCCCTTAGTTATGTTGTAGGAATTAGGCCTACGACCTCTCCAACAAACCTAATACAAACATGCGTTATCCCTGCAATAACTACAATGCCTGAGACTCTCTTAAACAACAAATATGCCACCCCTTTTGGTACCAAAACAACCCTCTTACCAAATTATTTACGCAACTACTCCTCGACCTTGTTATATCTCCTAATCTAACCTCAAAATAGTCGTTTCAGGCTTCAACCTTCTCTTCTTCAAGCTGTGGCTTACATCAGAAGGTGTTTTACTCCTACATTTTTTCGCTTGGATGTTATATTAGCCTCCAACCTCACCTTCTATTTATACGCAATATAAGGGCTTCATTTGGGCGTCCACATGGGATTGAAAATTTGTCACATGGCTTATTAACATCAAGCCCACCTAGACTCTTCTTGTGCAAACCAAACCATATAATTCAAAAATTCACAACTCCCTCTGAGCCTACATGATATCCACTACTGTTTGTAGGGTCTTAGGGGAAAATAAGCATCAACTTCTAGCTCTTTGATATACTAATGAGTACAGATTATATGAGTAGTTTATATGGTTTATATGACATTGAATCAACCTTGAGATGGAGGTTGTTATGTGTTAGAGAAATTAAGGAGATGGGAGTTAAACAATTTCTCTTATCATGAAATTATCTTATGATGTTTTTTTACTATTATTTCTTCTATCAATTTATCTTTTCTTATCATCAAGAGTAATTCCAATGAACAAATAGAAGAAGACACAAGATGTAGGCACATGTTAGGAAAACCCCACCTTTTGGGGAAAACCCAGTTACAATTCTTCCTTCATTAGATTTAAGATGAGATGACCAAGACCTTAGACTATAGACTTCCTCCATCAAGTCATCCCTTCACTGTGTTAGCACCGATATCTCTATGACACCGAGATATCCTTTGCTTGCACCTAAACTCCATCCTCATTACCTTGATTGAGTTTGAGATAACAACATAGCACCGAGCATCATTACTGAGATCACCGAGCATCATCATAGCATTGAGAACCATAACTGAGATAACCGAGCATATTCATTGAATTGAGTATCATAACATAGCACTAATTCTATGGTAGATTTGTGTTGAAACCGAGGCACTTTTTTGCTACAACATCATATCATGGAAGTTACCTGATTCATAGCATAAATGGTTACCAAAATTCTATAATATGTTCGAGACCTTATCCTCCAACACCGAACCTGTGATCATGATCCGAACTGTATTTGTGGTCCGAAACTTCAGAGATTTCCAAACTTTTGTGGTAGAAATGAAAACTATACCCCTGTATATATAGTTTTTTTCCATAGTTATTGAGTCGACATGACAGTATGAAGTGTTGTGTCTTGATTTGAGTTGACTTGAAGACTGATTGAAGTCGACTTAAGGATGCAACTTTGATGACTTGTATCACTTGACATGAGGGTTGTCTTTGAAGTATATTTCGAGGATGATGACCTTGAAGAAGATGACTTGACGGAGGATCCTTTTGACAACCTAATGTTACATGATTTAAAAGCCCAAAAATTGGATCAATTTAAATTTGTAACAACTAACCTAGACGTCCACAATTGGGACCTTAATCTAAATACAACCCAAGCATGAAACCCATGCTTTAATAAGTTGAATAATAATAACTTCTTTTGACAAATACATTAATAATGAAGACCGAACCTAGTTACATTCTTCCACATTATGACTCCTAGAGCCTCATCCTTTTTCATGTTGATGAAATTTTTTTATTAGTTATCCCTTGGATAAGAACCACCATTTTCGTAAAGCTCTATAACTCTTCACTCTTCAACAATGTTCTCATATCTTGTGCCAAAATTCTATAATTTTGTCCATTAAAATTTATAAGATCTAGCTTGAAACTCATAATTTTGACCCACCGATTTGATCCTAGATTTAGTTTGCAATTAGAAACCTTGAACCAATCCACTAAACAAATCTGACTTTTTAAGAGCATCTACAACTTGCATGAGACTTGTAGGCAACATGCTACATCTCAAGCCATTAGCTTTAATACCATGTTGGAGAATCGAGGGATTTTGTATATTAGAAAACTCGTATTCTAAAATAGAGGTGGTGTCTAAATTCATTTTTATCACACCTAAGAACAACCAAACATAGTTCAACATACTAAGAACTGTAAGAAACAAAATTATTTCCATACACAACACATATAATCTATTGTTCACCATATAATAAATACACCCATAAGACCATCTTTTGTAGCACCAAGATGCAACCAACACATTCCATACTTTGCTTAAGATAAAATTGATAATAACATAAGAATGATTTGAATGCAAACTAAATGGAAATGAGTCATGGTAGAATGGATGAATTCAAAAGGTTGAGTTGGAAATTCAAAAAATAATGCAAACCCTACACAAGGAATAAACACATCACAAGTATGACCTTAGACAATGATGATAACAACTCCTCTTAACCACCCAAGCTAAACCTAATTGACATCCTAATTTCTTTTTTATCCTTTTCTAATGCTTCATATATATGAAATTGAAATGAATTTTTTTATTTTTATTTTTAAAAACTATACCTCGAGCTCCATTTAAATTTAAAATGAAACTAAATATAAACACATGTGTCAAACAAAATACTCCAATACCTACCATAATTAGTTGCATGTTGTTCAAAATATTGAATGAATGACATGCAAACTCTAATTTTGTTTCAAAGTGTCTCGCTTTTCGAGGAAAATACACAAATGTTGTAGGTCTATCATATGTGCTTCTTTGTATTCGGAAATAAAGCTAATTTATGGGATAATTGTACAAGATGGGATGTCAAAGATAAAAAAACCACACTTGCAAAACCAACCTTTAAGGACTACGATAATCAATGCATGGAGCATAGTTTTAGAGAATCACATGGGCTAATGACTAGGCTAGGTACGATACTAAACCTATCTCATTCTAAACAAGGTATTAATGATAAGAAAATATGAGTAATAAACCTAGCTATGGATTGGAGATAGAGCATTCCATGGGATTTAGGCTAAGTTTCTAAGGCTCATCATCATAACTATATCTTCGATAGAAAGGTTTGGATTGGCGCACAAGCAATAACCTAAACTTCCTTTAAGAGTTATAATAAACCCCTTCATTATGAGGAAGCATAAAATGTATTATTTAGGGGTTGAGTCATGTGTTGGATTCATATGTCCTAGAGGTTCCTACATGATAAATAAGCTATGAATATAAAAGAGGCATATAGTAAATCATGGAATGAGGGAAATTGTGTGGCAGTCCTAGCATTTAAGCATAAAATTGATATTAAATTGAGTATAAAATAGGCCTCTAATGAAGTGTGTATTGAAAATTGGTCAATGGAAGGTGTTGGAGTTTCATTCCTAGCCTAGATAGTCTTGAACAATAAAATGCTTTTACATTTAATAAAGATTCTAGATTTTTACAACTTGGTTTGAACTTCATTTGTAGTTTGCTGACACAGGTGGAATTTTATAACATGAAAAATAAATGTTTCATTTAAAAGATTCCTTGCTACCATAACCACTTCATCCCCCAAAATTAGGGTTTCCTCTCTTCTTTTCCTCAACAAAATACAATCTCAAACCTTCGTTCTAATAATGACATATAAATAGTGTGCATAATTCTTAGTCTCTAGCTCTCCCTTTCTCTCCCTCTCACTCCCTCCCTCTCTCCCTTTCTTTCCTTCTCCCTACCTCCCTCTCCATATCTCCCTCCACTTCTCCCTCTTTGTCGTTAATGGAAAAACCATAATCCAAACCCCGAGAATTGGATACCAAAATATTTATGCCTTTCCATCCAAATGCTAAACCCCCCAACCTTCCATTAGCATCCAAGGAAATGAAACTCCACCCCTTTAGTAGGGCTTCTAGACAACTGACAACATAAACACCATATCTTGATAATTGTCACCAACGAATTAGAGGATGTTTTGCAAAGAGGATTTGCACCATCTAGCTTTTCCTCGGTGCCCAAAACCTCCAATCCAGAACCCTTTTCTAACCTAATATGTACTTTCCTCTAGATGGATAGTCCCAAGTAAGAAAATGGAAGCTTATAGTTTTTAGCCAAGTGCCCATACCTATGGCCCTGCCTACACCTAAAAGGTATTCCTTCATAACCCAATATCTGAATACACTCCACCCCAATCTCGATATCCATGCCTTCAATAAGCCCTTCTCTGAGGTTCATATTAACCAAAATATGGGTGTATGTCTTAATCCCCATCTCTAAATATGCAGATTCATGGGCTAGATAAGATCCCAATGAGTTACCTATATCTTTGAAAATTAGGGCGTCCCAATAGTTAAGAGGGAGACTTAGAAGATGAACCTAGATTGGGGCCATATCTAGTCTCTCCTACTTTGCATCGAAGAGGGACATCTAGAAATTGAAAAGGATAGGAGATGGATCAATTTTCTAAACCATTTGTTGTACCTTATGGGTGCCTGCTACATCTTTGAAGCAAAAATGAATCCAACCTTGGGCTAACAATGACACCTTTGGAGAAAATTTTACAATAGGTAAGATTTCCTTGTCCGTCGACAAGTTTACGGTTGAGGACCTGAATTTTCAACCCCTTACTTGCCCCACCAAGGATTTTTGGGACATTTCCTCAGTATTTTGAATGGTGAAATTGACTCCCAAAAATAGAGAAAGGAGGACTTTGTTCTTCTTCTTGAAGCTACAATGTATTTTCCTCTTCCTTTATTTCTCATACTCCTTTTGAATCATAATTCCTTCTTATTCACAAGAGTGTTTCTCCCTAAAAACCAGAAGACCATTCATGATGTTAGTTTGACCTTCTTACGTTGTCGAGGCAAGGCTCTCCTTCACTAATTCACTGAAGGAGGGTGAGGCTGATGGCACTTGAGATTAAGGATATACATGAAAATAATCTAGAGAGGCTTCTAAGAGTGAAGAACCCCCACTGTGTTCAAAAAATTCTGAAAACCCTACGGAAGCAGTAACACATTGTATGTCTTCCTCCAATATCTGGGACAATAGGGAAACTAAACTTCCAAACACACCTAGAAGAGTTCTCTAGCCCCTCACAAACGTCTTCAGGCCCCGGGCTAGCTGTAACTAAAGGACCTGAATAGTGCGTGGTTGGAGCAAGGGTTAGGGCCTTCGAACCGCTAGATAGTTGCCTATTGAATTCTTAACTTTGCTTTCCAAAGATCCGGTAGGCCTAGAAACTACGGTATGGTGACCTTCTAAGTTGACTTTGAAATTCGAATGGATAAAATCCTTGGGACTAGACCAAATTTGTTGAGAACCCCCCTCCTCCAGTTCATAATCCACCGATTCCTCCTCCTCCATGTGGGTCCAATAGTAAGAAATCAACATCTCATATGAAAATCATATTTGACAAGTAGTTGTGTGCCTTCAAAGGGTTTATCATGACGACCATATCTCTACAAAATATATATCATGTGGATAAAAAACTCATGGTTACCATTTAATCTTATCTTGCATTTTGACAATGATATTAGAGCCTGGCATTGTCTAGAGCCTGTTCACTCTTTGTCAAAACTACGACCCTTTCTTCGCCTACAATTTTTCTGTGGGCCTCTAGGGTTTCTCTAGTGTTTAATTCTTCTCCTATGGTAAAGATGTCGTAATGTTCTCTTTAACATTTTGAGTCCGTCAAAGTAAAATAAAAATTAAAATCATATAATTAATAATTAAATCAATCTAGATCTATCTTAACTCTAGATCTACCAAGTGGGTTGAGAGGTAAGAATGAAATCTCTTGAGGTGCCAACCTATTTAGATTTGATCTCTAGACACTTGATAAATTCGAAATTTAGATAAACCTAAATTAATCATATACAATGAAAAAAATAAAAAACATAAAAAAATAAAATGATTTGCAAACTAAACATAGCATCCACCTTTCTTTTGAAAAATATTAAAATATTTACCATATTTGAATAAATTTTAAGAAACTCAAATTTGCATTATATTGGAATAATTTTCCCCATATTGTGATAAACGGTTTTGACCCTTCCGATCAAAATTCTGAGTCATCCGAAAATCATTTTCCCACCATTTAAATTTCAAGAGGTTTTCATGGAGGATTGGCGGGCAAACAAAACATAGAGCATTTGGTTACCAAAACGGTAGAGCAGAGCTAGAGATCCATGAGGGGAGCCTTAAAACCCTCTCATCGAAACTGAATGCATTGAAGAGTTGGACTCGAGCAAAGATGACAAAGCTATTATTCAGTTTCAAGAAGAAGAAGGTGGCCCCTCCTCCATCTGTTGAGAGGCATATGAGAAGGTAAGAGTTTTAATTTTAAGCAATTATTGCATGCATAATGTAGCTTCCATGCCATGGAAATCATAAATCAGGCCATCATCTGTGCACTCTCTCAAGACAGGGTAAACTCCACAAGGAATGTTCGTAAATGATGACGACTCCTGAATTTGAGCTCGGGAACCTCTATAGTAGCAAAGTCTCTGGTTCCCGTGCTTATTGTTTCTTCCACATCACCATTTGCTTGAGCTCTTCAACCTTCAATTCCACCTTTGTTATCCCTGATTTTATCACAAAATCAGCAACACACTCAATAGTGGCTATACCCTACTGCAAGGTGAACTGCAAACACTGTTGCTTAACAATGTTAGTGAAATCCATATCAAAGGTTAGCTCTGTGTACCATGCACCTCCATTTATCTCCTTTGAAGGTGTCAATTCTGCTAGCATATACACCTTCATTGCTTGGTTAGAAACACACTTCACCCCTTTTATTAAGTCACGAGATTCTAGATTTTTCAATGCTTTGTTAACCTGTGATGCTGTAAATTTGTTTCTCTTTTCATATCTTTTGTCCATATACCCATATTTCCAGCATTTTTTATGACTTGATATATGAGCATATCTTCAGATGAGAGGTCCTTGAACCTTACAGATTCTTCTTTCGTCTGTTGCTTGTAAACTATGAAATCACCCTGCTTGAAAACCTGGAGTTGATGATTTTGAAGCAGGGCATTGAGTGCCTGAGCTCTAACATTGAGACCAACATCTTTAAGATTTTCCTCAATGATTTTATCTGTCAATACATCAGAGAAAGTACTGAAAATACCCAATACTCTATTGATGCTAGTAGCCATTTGTGAAGCTGATGCTACCATCTCTAAGATCTTCAAAACTATAGTGGGCTTCGAACCCTAGAATAGTATGTGCATTTGCAGTGTCTGATTATCCTGATTACCCCATTTATAGTATGGGCTTCGAACCCTAGCCACAATATGTGCAATGTGTGTCCTCAAGCAGAAACAAAATATGTATGTATATATGCTCTGCATTTTGAACATTTGTGTGGCTATTACTATGTTTTGATCACAGAAAACAAAATTATGCACAACTGAATTTTGATAATTTGGATATTAAATGTAGAATTGAGTGGTGCCTGAAGCGTTGTTTGGTGGGGGACAATTTCAAACTAGTGGATTCAGTTTCAAACTGCTTTATGAATAGTCCTAACTTATTTTTCAGTTTTTTTCGTCTCAAACATATCAATGTCATTTTCCAACATATATTATTATCACTTACTCATGCAACCTGTTGTGCATAGGTTTTCCGTGTTTCATTTTATAGTTGTCACTGTAGAGGCAACCATGCCCTCCTTTTTCCAAGCATGTCTAGCTGTAAATTTCTGCCCTATTGTTTACAAAAGGGGCAGGTAGGTGTCATTTATTCAACTCTGTATCATCACTACTCACAAGTTAATTCAATGATATCCAGCATCCCATAGGTTTAATTTCTTATCTTCCTATGATCTATCATAGCCCAGATTCTCATGGTTTGCTTTTAGAGCCAAACATTTTGCAAAGATTCATCTTTTGGTGATCATCTTGAAACCTTCTTTAGAGATTATGATGTGCTCTTTTGATTTTGAGTTTGCATTATTGAATTTGAAGTGTGCTTTGAATTTTCTTTAACTGTTCCTTCACATGAATTGTATTCAATTTATTATTGTCTGTCCAAACATGAAAGAGCTCTAGATAAAAACCTATTGACGTATGTTGTATTCGGTGCTGCTTTCTAAATTGTAATCCAAGGGACTTAATGCGATAATCCATTGTATCCAGGAACATGGATATGTGCTTCTATCACCAACCACTGCTTCAACTTACTGTTATTATTTTGGCACTATGAACGAAACTTTTCCAGATGCTTACTTTGAGATTGCTTATGCCTGGCATGTGATACTAATTTGTTTGTCCATTTTTTTCTGGGCCAGGATTATTTGGAAAATGCATCAGCTGTTGAAATTGGATATACTGTACTTTTAGAACATGCGCTTGCGGAGAGGGACCGAAGGTATGTTTTTTCTCCTTCTAATTCTTGTTTTAGTTGGATTCATATCCTTACCACAAGAATAAACTATGTGGTATTTGAATGAATAGTTGTTTGTGTTTGTACCGAAAGATGTGAGATGCTCCACATCTTGCTTGGGGTGGGTGGGTCCGTCAATAGTTTATTTGCATGTAAATACATTTAATCAATACTATGTGTTAGGTGCATCGAATATAATATCCCAAATCCATCTAATTTTGGTTTCTATAGGGTCAATATTGCATGTCTTGAGTTCAGAGAAATGACTGATATATTAAATATTGAAATTTGAGATATTCAACCTTGAGCTTTGGAACATTGATGTGCATATCAAACACAATTTTAGATGTGTTTGTGCTAGTGTATATTGATTTCCATTTGATATTAGTGCGAGTAATCTCATTTTTTGTGGAGCTGACTCTATTTAGTTTGGAGGCTTTGCAGGTTTTTGTCATTTGGGTCAGAAATGAAAGTGTGCATTTTGATATGCAGTTTCGTCTTGATTTGTATATTTGTTACTCTTTGATGTTATTTATTTGTGGGAAGCATAGAGAATTAATGGAGTCAATGCATGCCATTGGGTTCTTAGTCCATTTATGATTTGTATACTGTGAAAATTTCTGAGCACAAACATCCTGCTAAATATTGATTTACTTCTCCTACTTGTTTTATTATGCACAAGTTATTTAACTGAAAATATTCAGAAAAACTATGAAGTAAACACAACTAGCAGCCTACACAAATATAGATCATTTATTGAACATCACGCACATATGACAAAGGACCTAGAGTTTTTGGACAAATGTCCCCGGAAAACCCAATGCGGGAAAACCGGTGCAACAAATGTGAGGGTTTATTATTATTAAGAAACAATATTCTGAGTACATCTAGGGTGACATAATCCGGCTCACCCAATAGATAAAACCTTGGCTACAAAGAAAATGTGAGTTTTACCTCACTCCTGCAAGTCTCGACTGATCCAGATGAGCCACTGGTGAAACTCCGACTAGCTTTGCACAGTCTCTACACTGCCATTGTGTAAGGTTGCATGGCCCTGACCGAGGGACTACGTCACCCTTGCTCTGCACTGATCAACTTCTACCAGAGTCTGGTTTCAGCCTTGCTGGCTCAGAAACCCTAGTCCCTAGTTGAATTTCGGACTTTCCTTGGAGGCTCCACGTTGCCCCTGCGTGGGCCTGCGTCACCCTCTCTAGGGACTACGTCACACCCTTTGATGGCTGCGCTGCCTCCACTGTGTCTCTATTGCCCTTGCTCTGCGTTGTACTCTTGGTCCTCCTGACCAATCACTGCATCCATCCCTCACTACTTCTCTGAATCACTCAGATATGATCTTTGCCCGAGCATTGCTCCGTCATAAGAATTCAATCTCTTAGATTCTGTGTGTGCGTTCTCCAACTAACCCCAAGCCCTTCCTTTATACTTTTCTTGTTGACAAATAAATGGTTGTGATCTAATCACTAATCGATGGCTAAGATTAAAATAAGCTTGATCCACTTCACTCAGAATGTTCTCATCACATGTGTAAATTAATTCACTTTAAATTTTTTAATTTCCCTAAGTTAGACTTAGGGTCCCCATTAAAAAATTTAATTATTTGAATAACTTTTACACTAGATGGAATTTCTCCAAACACTTTTTGGGTGTTGGAGATCTCATGTCTTCTAGCCCCTCCACAAAGTTTCGGAGCTAGAGCACATATGATGCTACCCAAAAATATCAACACTCCCTCTTAGTGAGAAGTGTGCTCTAGCAATAGTTCCCCATTGAAGTGTTACCTTGATCTTTGGCATCAGTCTTCACGTTTATGCTTGAACTGATGCCCTCCATCCACTACACCGCTACTCTTTGTACTGCTGCCCATGTCACTACCACTGACACTGCCACATCTGTACTGCATCTCCCTCTCAAATTTCTGCATCATGCTGCCCATAGTACCGCCACTGCTAATTGTTGCACTACAACTTAGTTGCTGAGAAGTAAGCACCTAAAGGACCACCACCCAATCACTGACAAACAAGTTAGTCGGGCTGCATCTCATCACTGAAGCACCCTCTGTTGCTATGCTGTGTTGTCTCTCTGAAGCTATGCGATGTCTGTTGCATTGTATTGCGTAAGCACTACCTTTGTGCTGCTGCCTCTCCTTTGCGCTCCTTTAGACTTCAGCGTCCCAACACTGCCTATGCTTCTCCATGATCTTATGCACCCACTGATCCAGTCATCCTACTATTGTCTTAAGGCTCCTGTAGCTCGTATGTGATTCAAGAGTTTGGGCACCCCAAGGATCTTGCTTGCCCATCTGTAGCTGCTCTACAGATCTATATCACCCCACCTCTTCTCTTGAGGCACATGAACACTCATGGCCACATCATCCTCACTACCACTGTCCCCTCTAACTGTTGTTGCCTTGGAATCTGAAGCTTCTGTGTCCTTCCTCTTAGGAAAAGTGCTGGCGAAGTGTCCAATTTCATCACATCTGAAGCATCGGACCTTGGATAGGTCCTTCTTCTTCCCTTGCTATCGATTTCCCTTTGATGCTAGGGCCGCATCTCCCTCCTGCTCCTTCTTCACCTTGACACTTCCACTGCCGAATTCCTTCTTGGTCATCCTCCAGATCTCCTCTTGTCGAAGAATAGCCCACATGTCACCCCAATTTGGGAGTTGTGCTCTGCCCAAGATGCCTTCCAAATCGCAAACTTGGACACACCGTCCAACCTATCCTGATCTCTTAGTTCGTACGGGGCCATCTCTGCTCAAACTTTTGAAACAGGTACTCTTCTCCCTTCTACTATTGCTGCACTCAACAGAAGACCGGATCTGGGTTTCTTGGTGTTAGGAACCCTTTAGAGATACTGCTCCCTCTGACAATTTATTTCCCTCCCAGAAATCCTCTGCCAATTCTGCTAAATCAAGCCTCTACGATCATCCTATTGATCGAATCTTAGACTTCTTGGAAAAAGTCTGTTGAGGAATTGTTTCTCCTCACTTTGTCACCTTTTCTAGGCATTGTTCTGCACCGATAGAAGCGATTCCTCACCAACAACTTTTGAAGATCAGAAGTTGCACTCTCAGCCTCGAAAAAATGCACAACATCACTCCCTTTTGGACTGTGTCACCTTCCTGGTGCTGCGTCAACCTCTGCATGAGCAACCTGGCTCAACGTCCCTCTCCTGGTGCTGCTTCAGCCTCTGCGTGAGCAGACTGCCTCTGTGTCACCTTCCTAGAGCTGCGTCAGCCTCTACGCAAGCAGACTGACTCTGCATCACCCTTGCAGGGTCTATGTTGTCCCTCTAGTGCTGCACTGCCTTCTTCCGAATCTATGCTGATTTAGCTGCTCGCCCTGCAACAAATATCTTCAGCCCCTTTGCTGATGGTTCAACTTGATCTGCAATGCTCTGATACCATGAGAAAAATTTTGAGCACAAAAATCCTACTGCTAAATATTGATTTACTTCTCCTACTTGTTTTATTATGCACAAGTTATTTAACTAAAAATATTTAGAAAAAATCTGAAGTAAACACAACTAGCAGCCTACACAGATACATATAATTTACTGAACATCACTCACATATGACAAAGGACACAAATTTTTCGGATAAATGTCCTCGAAAAAACCCAATGCGGGAAAACTAGTGCAACAGATCTGAGGGTTTATTATTATTAAGTAGCATTATTCTGAGTACATCTAGGGTGCCATAATCTGGCTCACCCAATAGATAAAACCTCGGCTACAAAGAAAATGTGAGTTTTACCTCACTCTCTCAAGTCCCGGTTGATCCAGATGAGCCACTAATGAAACCCCGGCAAGCTCTGCGCAGCCGCGACATTGCCACTGCGTGGTCCTGACTAAGGGACTGTGTCACCCTTGCTCTGCGCTAATCAACTTCTCCTAGAGTCTAGTTTCAGCCCTGCCGGCTCAGAAACCCCAGTCTCCAATTGAGTTTCAGACATTCCTTGGAGGAAATTATTTTATTATCAATATTCTACTCAAGATTTTAGACTTCATATCATTAGCTTTAACACAGAAATTACTGAGAATCAGCTAAAAGTGAAATGAAGTGAAACAATTATACACCATCCATACATTGAATACAAGATATACCCTAGGAAAACTCAATACAAGACAAACCCAACTAGAAGGAGAGGCCTATGCTTTGCTCTTTTGTTCTCTGGATGAAAAGTGAATACAAAGAAAGGGGTACTCGCACTGGCCAAACGTGGATGCTACATGGTTTTCTTCTTCCTATGTCATGCTTCAATATCCCATAACTATGAACATAATATTGAAACATAACTATGAAATAGATATAAATGCAGAGAACATAGAGAAACACCACTTGACTCGTTTATAGAGAGTTGAAGAAGTTACATGGTCACTAGGTGTTGTGATTTGTCTTATGAGGATCACTTTTTCTTTCCAATATTGATCCACTCAATTCTGTTCACATGGGTACATTGTGATATATTGATTTTTGAAAGGGAGTCATGAACATAAGGTGGTTAGGACTAAGCTTTGCATTTTTCGATTCACGAAGATGCTTTAAACCTCAAAAGAGATTTGATGGGACCAAAGGTAAGTGTGTCTCCCCACCACTACCAAGGGGAACTTGCATAGGTTTCTTTGCTTTTGGTTGAGCCATTTTCTTTGTTGGAGCACATATGTTTCCTTGTATTACTTACCATCCTTCGGGATTTTTCCTATGTCCATTGGATGTAGAAGATGTTGGTGAAGATGAATAGGTCTCTAGGAGGTGTACAGTTTGTTGGCATGATCTACATCTAAATTTTGAGCTTTCAATGTCTTACATTTCGGTAAAAGCGAGATCAACCCATTATATGAGCAACTAGTTGGGAAACTCACAGCTTAGGTTGAGAACTACACAGATATGGGTAAAGATGTTGAGCCCATGACAATATGAGCTCCATTAACTTTAATAAAATGACCCAGGGAGTTCCTAATAGTTATAAGAAAATTAGGATACCATAATTGAAGAGGAGGTTTGGAAATCTTACCTAGACTGCAATAGCTGTAATAATCGCGGTGTTTGGATCAAACTTTGAGAACTAGGGATGAAAGGAGGTGAATTTTCCCCTAGAAATAGGGTCCTAGGTTGATTTTTTTTTCTATCCACCACGGCCTTAAAAATTACAATGAAGTAACACTTGGAGTGGAGGAAGAGCTCATTGTTGGCAATCTAGGTTTGATTTTTCCACCCATGAAGCATTGTTGTAGATGGCCAAAGCCCATTAAAATGACAAAGAGTTCCATTCCTTAAGTACAAAAATTTGTGGGCATATACTTGCAAGTTCCAACATTGGAATGTCCTTTGATTTCTCCACTATGAACGCAGGATTGAGGGGCGCCTTTTTCTTTGAGGGAATAGAAAGCCTAGGCTTCACCTCATCCTTGAATTGATGGGATTGGGAGGAGGAGGGCATATTTTTGCATAGGGATCCTCCAAGAAGGCTTGAAACCAAAATCACGATAGCATCCTTGCTTATGCCAAAATCCACTGGAAAGAAACTATCAAGGAGTTGCCTTCTTGCATAGAGTCGTTTGTAATGGCTTGGAGGGAACCCTCTCTTTTTTGTATCCATGAATTCAATATAGAGATAGAACCCATGGATTTCATATGAAAATAGAAGGATTCCCCTGAATGGGACCTCATAAAGACTTGAAGATCTGCAGTGACTCCACCTTGTTTTTTAAGATTTGTGTTAGATAGGAGTGCAATGGTATTAGTCGAATGAAGACCATATTAGAGCTAAAAGTCTTATCTAGTGTTTGTGTAAGTTGCGACTCTTAAAATGCGATGGTGGCACCTCATTTGGCTTAAAATGCCATGGATATAGCCGGTGACCACATGCTCTCTCTAGTTATAGTTTTAACTGCCAATCCTAATATGGTCCTAGCTCATCCATTAACCCCTTTTATTGTCGTGTTCATTTAATTAGGGTTAACTATTTCAAGCGTGATGATAGAGCACTCATTCAATGTCTTATTGACCCATTGATGAGTGTTTTTAATGTATCAAATGCAGGATCAACCATAATTTGAGCCTTGAGCTCAAGATAGAATTTTTGAAACTTGAATCTCATGTTGACACTGGCATTTGAAGCAATGGATTTACAAACCCTTTATTTCATGAACTGTCTTGACTCTTGAATATTTGCTTGACTCCCTAGTTGCTTATATTAATCCCAAAAAAGAGACAACATGCAAATCTAAACTAGTTAATTAGTTGGAAAAAAAAATGTTATCATAAACCTTTTGCAGAACAGTGTTTGATGGCTTGGAGGGATCCCCTCCCTTCATTATTTCTATGAATTTAATATATAAAAAAATATGTGGATAATATGGAGGGGTTTCTCTGAAAGGGACCTCATAAATACGTGAATATCTGCTATGGCTCCCCCTTGTTTGAAGATTCATGTTAGATAGTATCGCAATTATAGTAGTTAGACAAAGACCATACTAGAGCTGAGAGGCTTGCTTGCCCTAGTGTTTGGCAAGTGAAAACTCTTCAAAAGATATGGTGCCACCTCATTTGGCATGAGATGCAAGATATAGCCACTAAAAATATTCTCTCCGTGGTTACAATTGTAACTACTAGCCCTAATGTGGCCCTGGCTTTGTCATTGACCCCTTTTGCTGTCAGGTTCATTTATCCAGGGTTTTTTATTGTAGGCATGATGAAAATTACTTCTTGACCCATTGATGTGACCCCTTTTGCTGTCATGTTCATTTGTCTAGGGTTTGTTATTGTAGGCATGATGACAATGACTTCTTGACCCATTGATGTGTGTCCTCAGTGTAATCAAAAGTAGTATTTGCCAGAATTTGAGCCTTGACCTCAAGATTCACTTCATCAAACCTGGATCTTATGTTGATGATGTCATTTGAAGCCATGGATTTACAAATCCTCGATTTCATGCACTGTCTTGAATATTTACAGTCTTGTTTCGATGTTCTTCTTCAGTCACTTGTTTATAACTTTATATTAATCTTAGAAAGAGACAACATGCAGATCTAAACTATACAGAACCACAGATTACAGGGTTATAGGGTTATTATTTCAGATGAAGCTCTATTATCTCAGAGATACTTTTGTTGTAGTTTCATCATGCAGCTCAATACGGATTTACAGTGATATTGTAATATTGCTGAAAGAAGTTTCAGACATATTACAGATAGTGCAGTTTGTATGTTTTTCAAGAAGGCAACATCACTACAGCTTGGATATGGTGTTGTTCTTTGTTTTGATACTCGGTGATGTATGACATGATGCTGTCTCCATTCTCAGCACTATGACATTATGAAACTCGGCAATATGATCAGTCATATGATGATGATATATTTGGTGCCATGATGATGCTATTTCTATCTTGATATTCAATGCCATGATGAAGGTTCAGTCATGATGCTTCAGTGCTACATCAATCCAGAGCTACATAAGTTGGAGATACTACAAAAGTGATCACTATAATTAAAAAATTTGAATAGAAACCTACAGTTGAGATACTACAAAAGTGATCACTGTAATTAGAAAATTTGAATAGCAACCTACAGTCCATTTCAACATAATGAATACAGGGATGTTCAAAATTTCAAGAGTCTTTCTCAGCATGGTTCAACATAACGAAAGAGGGATGTGCAAAAGGTTTTAGAAATATGCATTTTCAAAAGCTTTAAAAACAGGTTAATGATGTGTGTCCTGTATTTACATATGTATAGCACATACAACACATTTGTATATGCAAAATTTACAAATTAGACACTTGAGCACAAATATCATTCATAAACATTAAACCCAAAAGCATGTTTCAAGCTTGTCATGTGAACACCTTCGACCTATATAAATGGAAGTGGATATAATGTGCTCAAGATCCTGATTTTTTGAATTGAAGGCCAAGAAAAATGCCCTATTACATAATCTGTGCTCAAGCATGCTATGTTAATATCTAAAAGTTACTTTTATCTTGTTTGGCATTGGGTTCCAAATCCATGATCTAACAGAGACAACCTACAGGTAAAGGTCCACGGCACACATCAAATACAAGCGAGTAGCCTTGTTGCTCAAGGACTGCTGGCACTCAAATATGGAAATTAGAAGCCTATAAACTACTTGAGGTTCAATAAATGAGAAATGAGTGTTGATGGAAAATTTAACATTGACCTTTGTGTAACCAGCTCCAAAAATAGAAGAAAAGAGATATCAACGCCTTAGAAATAAGCCACTTCGAGGGGGAAACCTCCAATACATTACATAAATGAACAATTCTTGGATGATACAATTTACAAACCTCCTTTCTATATATAGGAGTCCATGGGGCCATAATGTAATCCTAGTGGGCCACAATGTAATCCTAGCCGACCTAACAATAATAATTTAAGGGCACAATAATAACAAAATGGGGTTACAAGGGTACAATAATAACAATAAGGGGGTTACACTAACAACAATAAGGGACTATACTAGTAATATAGGGACCTAACATGCCCCTCTCCTTCAAAAAAAGTGTTGTCCTCAACGCTTGAGTAACTCTGGGTGCTTTTTTATAAAATTCTCATCCTCCCATGTAGAATCTTCAGTGGGTAAGTTCTTCCACTCGATGAGATACTCTGAAATTGATCGATTCCGTAGTTGTCGAGTTCTTGTTTCCATGACCGCTTCTGGTTCCAATATGATTTTTCCTTCCTCATCAAGTTCTGGCAATATTGTTTGAACTAGAAGATTTTCTCCTATAACCTTCTTTAAGCATGAAACATGGAAAACTGGATGTACTCGCGAAGAAGCAGGAAGCTCCAATTTGTATGCCATAGTACCAATCTTTTGCAACACCTTGTAAGGACCATAGTACTTTCGCGATAATTTATTATCCTTCTTTGCTTGCTTGAGGGACATTTGTTTCTATGGTTGTAGCCGTAAAAATACCCAATCTCCTACATCAAAACTTCTCTCACTACGATGTTGATCTGCCTGTTGTTTCATTCGATTTTGTGCCAAATTCAGGTTATCCTTTAAGAGTTGGAGAACTTCTTGCTGATGCTCGATGTGATCTTCCACTGCTTGAACCTTCGAATTCTCCCTTAAAGATGATGTGATGGATGGTGGATGATATCCATAAAGTGCCATAAATGGGGTCATTTTTGCTGCAGTATGGAAGGAAGTGTTATACCACCATTCAGCAAGAGGTAACCACTTGACCCATTGTGTTTGTTTATCAGATACAAAACAACGAAGATATCCTTCCAAACATTTATTTACTATCTCAGTTTGACCATCAGATTGGGGATGATAAGATGAGCTATGAGCTAATTTAGTACCCAAAGAAGAAAATAACTCTGTCCAAAAATTTCCCGTAAAAATGGGATCTCTGTCGCTCACAATCACCCTTGGGCTTCCATGTAGCTTTTGAATTCTGTCCATAAATGTAGTAGCAACTGTACTTGCTTTAAATGGATGAGATAATGCACAAAAGTGTGCATACTTGGTAAGTCTATAAACTACCACCATGATGACACTCTTTCCTTCGGACTTAGGTAAGCCTGTGATAAAATCCAGTGAAATCTCCTCCCAACGTTGACTTGGAATGGATAAAGGTTGTAGAAGTCTAGGGGTCTTAATTGTTTCCACTTTATTCTGCTGGCAAACCAAACATTCTGCCACAAACTTTTGAATATCAGATTTAAGGCCATCCCAAAAAAATTCTTTCTTCACCCTGTGGTAAGTTTTTAAAAATCCTGAGTGTCCTCCTAAAAGAGAAGTGTGCAATTCCAGAAGAATCTTTTGTTTTAGTTGGGAATTCTTACAAAGATATAAGCGATCTTTGTACCATAAGGAATCATTTTTCCAACTAAATGTATCGGATGTACTAGGATCTTGCTGCAACTTTTGAATGAGTGTCCATACATCTTTGTCCTTCTTCCATTCATCTCTTGCTTCAGTTATCCAATCTGGTTGGATAATAGAAATGGCACAAAGCAATGCTTCCACCTCTTCATTCTTTCTTGAGGGTGCATCTGCAACAACATTAAGCTTTCCTTTTTTGTAGATTATTTCAAAGTCATAACCCAACATCTTTGTGACCCATTTTTGTTGCTCTTTTGAAGATAGTCTTTGTTCCAAAAAGTGTTTGAGACTATCATGATCAGTTTTTACCTTGAAGTGTCTTCCCATTAGGTAAGTTCGCCATTTCTTTAGTGCATGCAGTATTGCTAACATTTCCTTCTCATAAATAGGTTTCTGTAAATACTTTCCTTTGATTGGACGACTTTCAAAAGCAATGGGTCTTCCTTCCTGCATTAAAACTGCACCAATTCCATTTCCTGAGACATCACATTCCACAATAAAGGTTTTTGTGAAGTCTGGTGTAGCTAAGACCGGTGCTAGGCACATTGCCTCTTTAAGACGTTCAAAGGCCTTAGTTGCTTGAGGAGTCCATGAAAATGCATCTTTCTTCAATAATGTTGTTAGAGGTGCTGCTATTCTCCCATAATTCTTAACAAACTTGCGATAATACCCTGTTAACTTGAGAAATCCTCGCAACTGCTTTATGGTTGTGGGGACTTTCCATTCCTTAATGGCTTTAATTTTGTTAGGGTCTACTTTAACACCCTCGTGAGATATAATATGACCCAGATATTCCACCTCTTGTACTCCAAAGAAACATTTGGATGTCTTTGCATATAATTGTTTCTCCTGCAATAGTTTGAGCACCCTGTCAACATGTTCAACATGATCCTTCCAAGACCTGCTGTAGATTAGTATATCATCAAAAAATACTAGCACAAATTTCTAAGGAAGGGTTTGAAAATGGAATTCATCAACCCTTGAAATGTAGAAGGTGCATTGGTAAGGCCAAAAGGCATGACCAAAAATTCATAATGACCCTCATGAGTTCGAAATGTTGTTTTTGGAATATCTTCGATCTTCATTCTAATTTGATGATATCCTGAACGAAGATCCAACTTGGTAAAATAAATTGCTCCATGTAATTCATCCAATAATTCATCAATCACAGGAATGGGAAATTTGTCTTTAATGGTGAGCTTATTGAGCTCCCTATAATCTGGACACATTCGCCATGATCCATCCTTCTTGTGTACCAATACTAGAGGAGCAGAGAAAGAACTTTGACTAGGTTGAATTATACCCGCCTCTAACATTTCTGCAATCATGCGTTCAATTTCGCTCTTTTGGAAGTAAGGATATCTATAAGGCCGGATGTTTGGAGGAACACTTCCTGGAATCAAATGGATAGCATGATCATGATCACGAATAGGTGGGAGTCCTTTGGGAGTTTCAAACACCTTGGAATGATTGTCCAATACTTGTTGGAGATCTGCAGAAATAGATGATTTTGATGTCGGAACTTCTAGTGAGCATAATTGTGCGATTACGCCTCGTTGTTCTTTATTTAGAAGCTTTGTCATGACATTAGAGCTTATTATCCTTCCTGGCTTCCCTTCAATACCCCGTAATTCGACTTCCTTTCCTTCTGAAAAAAATTTCAAGAAAAGTTCTTGAAAATTAAAAGCTACCGTCCCCAAAGATTGTAACCATTGTACTCCTAGTACAACATCAGCACCTCCATAGGAATGGAAAGCATTGGACTAGTCAATACATATTCCCCCATGGTTAGCTTAATATTATGGCATTTTCCAGAGAAATTTATAGTTCCTCCATTTGCAACCATCACTTGACATTCTGGTGCTGGGTATAGGAAACAATTTAATTCCTTGGCTACCTTACAATGAATAAAATTGTGGGTGCTACCTGAATCAATCAACACTATTACCTTTCTCTTCTTGATTTGTCCTTTTATCTTGAGAGTTTGAGGAGTGGTAATTCCTGCCAGTGCATTACACGATATGGTTGGATTCATTTCTTCATCTTCTGGGGCTGGTTCCTGGTGTATATCCTCTTCTTGTTCATTTTCTTCTTCCTCTTCACAATCTATGTAAAATAATTTCTTCTCAGCACACTTATGACCTTTAGTGTATTTGCTATCACAACTGTAGCAAAGCCCTTTTGCTCTTTTTTCTTCCAATTGTTGTGGTGTCAACCTTGTAGGTTGTGGAAATCTAGATGTAGCCACGCTTCCTTCTTTATAGAATTGAGTAGTAGACTTCCTTGTTGCCATAATTTTACATTCAACTTTTCTTGCCAACCTGAATGCCTTCTCTAATGAATCAGGTTCGAGAACACGAACTTCATGTTGAATGTTATCCTTTAAACTGCCTAAGAAGAGATCAATCCTGTGGTCCTCTGAAATATCAGTTACCCTTATACTCAATTTTTGGAAGTCCTCAATGTGCTGCCCCACTAAACCCTTTTGGTTGAGATTTATCAATTGGGTAAAGAAGGTGTTGCTCTTTGTATCCTCATAATGTGCTATCATTTCCTCCGTAAAAATTGACCAAGTGACAATTTTTTTACGGGAGCAAAGCCATCGATACCATGCAAATGTATTTTGTTCTAAATGTAAAGTTGCAATGCGTACCTTTTGTGTGTTTTGCACGTTATGGAGATCAAAATATTGCTCCATCTGTAGTATCCATGTTACAGGATCCTTTCCATCAAACTTCCTCATATCCATTTTTGGAATATGGTGGTTCTTCCAACCAACATTTGAGTTTATGAAATCACGATTAACATTTATTTTGTTCTCATCATGAGGTTCTTCTCTTATATTTCCGCCATTAGGAATCATTTCTGGTTTTAAGCTTGTCATCAAGCCTTCCATGTATGCTTTTAGATCATTCTTCATGTTTTCCATGTTGTCTTTCATGTCATCCATCTTAGCTTCCATGCCCACTTCCATGCCATCCATCTTAGCTTCCATCTTAGCTTGCACCCCATCCATCTTAGCTTCCATGCCTTTCTTCAAACCATCCATCTTCACTTCCACACCTTTCTTCAAAACTTCCATTTCATTTTTTGCTGCTCTTTGCGAGAGTGAAATTTGTTGCACTTGTTCTTGTAATTTTGATAGATCATGTTGCAATTCTTCATCTTCATGAGTCATGGTAGAGCCTTCTAAAGGCTTGATGGGTGTTGAATTTTTTTTAGGGGCCATTTTAGAATTCAATATTGATATCTATTCTACAAGATGCCCTTGGAATCAATTCAACTTGATTCTTCAAACAAGACTTATGCAATTCGGAAAAAAATACACACCTTTTACTAGCTTTTAGGAGCTCGATATTGAAATTGAATTATCTCTGTATTTGAAAATCTTTGATATCTGAAATTCCGCCCTGTAGTAGATCTCTGAAGCTTCTTTCAAATGCCACAGGTCTGACCTGATTTGGATTCTCCAAGACAAATTTGTGTCCAATCTCCCACAATGACCTAATTCTGGACTGGTTCAGTAGAGCGTACTTGTACGACTTGCCACGTGTCACTGTTTTGTTCTTTGTCTCTGAAATTGATAGCTCAGAAACTTCAGTCTGTGTACTTGCGACCACTTTTTACGGCACTTAAATCCAATGCCCAGAGAGAGAGTTATTGAAGTTTTCCCACGATCACCTCTTTGAGATGCAATTCAGGAGCCTGAAAAAGCACTACCTTCCACAGATCATATCTCAAAAAATATTGCGAACCAAGTTCTGAAATTTTTTGACGAATTTCCTCAGGATTTCAGCTTCGCACCATATGAATTTCAGACTCTGAACCTTCGTACAAAAAATTTTATAGCGCAAATGCCACGATGACCTGTTTATGAGCCTGAAAAAATACCTAACTTCCACAGATGATATCTCCTCAAATATTGCGAACCAAGATCTGAAATTTTTAGACAACCTTCCTCAAGATTTCAGCTTCGCACCATAAAAATTTCAGCTTCTGAAGCTTCGTAGAAAAAAATTTATAGCGAAAATGCCACGATGACCTGTTTGGAGCAGCGAAACCCTAGAATCCCAAAGCTCTGATACCAAATGTTGTGTAACCAGCTCCAAAAAGAGAAGAAAAGAGATATTCACGCCTTAGAAATAAGCCACTTAGAGGGGGCAACCTCCAATACATTACATGAATGAACAATTCTTGGATGATACAATTCACAAAACCTCCTTTCTATATATAGGAGTCCATGGGGCCATAATGTAATCCTAGTGGGCCCGATGTAATCCTAGCCGACCTAACAATAATAATTTAAGGGCACAATAATAACAAAATGGGGGTTACAAGGGTACAATAATAACAATAAGGGGGTTACACTAACAACAATAAGGGACTATACTAGTAGTATAGGGACCTAACAATTATGTAGTAAATTCCTGAATACAGTTGTAGGATGCCTTTCTGGAAATACCTACAGAGAATATGAATGACAAACAGTTCATGAGAGAAATATCACATTGATATGGAATCTCAATTGACCAACAACCTCGGATCTACAAGCCCTCCACTATGTTGCACAGTATATGTGTCACTTTGCGTGGGGATTTTGTGGCTTACACATCATTGGTATTTTTTTGACTGGATCTGCCCTTCTGGCCTCTTCTGGTATCACACCCCAGCTCTCTGACACTGGATCTAGCTGACCCTTAGATGAATCTCAAATTCCCTTGAGGTTGCAGCGCTGCCTCTGCGTGGGACTGCGCTGGATCTGCATAACTTATACATTTCCTCTACTGATATGCTCTTTGCCTTCTCCAGCTCGGGAAAATCTCCAACTAGAATTATTGCACCTCATTGTGATTAAGAATCACTGAGATCTAATTTTCGTCCGAGCACTGCTCCGTCAGAAAAAATCGATCTCTATATCCTCTCGGTGTGTCTTTCCAAATGGCCCTCAAGCCTTCCTTTATAGTGTTCTCTTTGAGACATCAACAACCGAGATTAGATCTCTAATCAACGACTAAGATTATAACTTGACTTGATCTTTGATTTTTCTAGATCATTCACACTATGTTTTATTAATACCCTTTAATTATTTAATTTCCCTAAGTTTAGACTTAGCGTCCCCATTAAAATAAATAATTTTTACAATAAAAATATTATGAGTGGAATTTTCACAAACAGTTTCTGGGCTCTTTGGAATACAAGTTCCTAAGTCTCTCCACAAATTTGGAGACTTAGATCACTTATGATGCTAGCAAAAATCAACATTCCCTGTTAGCGAGGAAATTTCTCTAACAACATTCCGGCTACATACTGCTCTAACCCTGAAGCATCCTTTGTGCTGCTGATGTTTGACAAGCTATCCACCAATCACTGTGTTGTTGCTGCTACTATGACACTTCCACTGCCACTGTTGCATCTGTCCTGCAGCTCCCTCTCAAATGTTGCATATTTATGCTGCTAGGACTGCCACTACTAACACTGCAACTTAGCTATTGAGAGAAGCAACTGAAACCACCCAAAAAATTGAACAAGTGTTCAGTGACGCATCTCGATGGTAAAGACACTGACTGCTGATAGCTACTACGATGTCCCTCTAATGCACTACGTTGTTGCTACTTTGCACTGCGCTGCTGCTACTCTGCACTACGCTACTGTTGCTCTGCATTGCACTATTGCTGCTCTTCTTTGTGCTACTTAGAATTTGGCGTTGTTACCCACTGCAACTGTCTTCTTTGTAGTCCTCTACACCGACTGAAAAATCCTTCATCCTGCTACTACTGATCATGAGCTCTCGTAGCAAGGTTATGATCCATGAGGTGGGCTCCTCAAGGATATTTCCCAATTGAATTTCGAGGTGAACTACATTTCTATGTCACCCCATCTCCCTCCTAGAGATGCCTGGGCACTCATGGCATACTCATCCTCCTCGATTTTCGTAGGTGCAACCTTTGGATTGTGCTTCCCATCCTTATCCTTTTTCTTCAAAGGACACTGTGATGCAAAGTGGCCCATCTTGCCACAACAGAAGCACTTCACCTTCGAAACATCTCTCTTGTGTTTTCGTTGCTCTTTTTGTCCCTTCAATGTGAGGGATGCACTCTCCTCCTCCGGATTTTTCGATCTGCTCCCACTACTACCGTCAAGTTTTCACTTGACCAGATCTCTTCTCAGCTCCTCCTCCTGAAGAGCTTCCCACATCGACTCCCAACTAGGTAGCGTTACCCTGCCCAAGATACTTTGGACAAAAACTTGTGACTCCTCAGTGACTGCGTTAAGGGCCAGTCTCACCATAGTTGTACCATATAGGGTAGATCCCACGGTCGACAACTGAGCACAGATATCATGAAGTCTCGTTAATAATGGAATGATGCACTCCCCCTTCTGCATATGGATCACCCGAAGCTTCTACTCCAAGTACATCTTCTGTTTCTCGGAATTTCCCTCATACAACATGGACAAGGCCTCCCATATCTGTCTGGTTGTGTCCTTGCCAGCTATATGAGAGATTATATGATCCTTAACACCATCAAGGATTAGCCTCTTAGCCTTTTCCATATTGGACATGTTGATCCAGGTGGATATTGGTGGCCACCCGCCTATTCCACTTTGGGCCCCACCATTGTCTCTTTCGGTTTTTCAGTTTTGGCACAACTTACTATTTTTAGCAGTTTTTCGGGTCTTGGACTTCCATAGCCGTTTTGAGGCCTTAAATGACGTTTTTTGGGAAAACAGGGAGCAAAATAGGGCCACGAACTACTGTTGCTCACATCAAAAGTTTTATTCTGATAGATCTTTCTAACGAGGTATGATGCGCGTCAAATGAAGATCGTATGCCAAAGTTACGTCCCCGGGAAGTTGAAACACCAATTTACCCAAACAGGGCCTATAGTTTTGGCGCTTCATCTCCAAGGCTTGAGGTTTTGGATGTTTAGGGTTTTCCATTGTTTCTAAATAATACATAGGCCCTAGAGCCTCATTGTAACACAGTTCAGAGGCCTGTAGCCATTGCATCTCTTCTCAGAGATAAGCTACCAGCGCCCTAGCTAGTTTATTCCCATTTTGTCTGTAAGCAAATTTCAGTTCTTTGATATTAATGAAATGAAGTGTTATTCCCGTTGCATCTTTGTATTTATGGTTATATTTGTATTCTATTATGTTCCTGCATAAATCCGAATCAGTGGTATCAGAGCGGTCTGATTTTTCTCGATCCTTCTTTGCATGTCCCCAACGAGGTCAGGGTATAAGGATTTAGGGATCGATCTAGTTGAACCTTTGCAAGATCAACCTCGCAAACCCCTACGTCTGCCCATGGGGGACAAAAATAAAGATGAGGGAGCAGGAGATCCTATCAAAATATTTCTCGAGGAGGCCCTCGAAAAACAAAGGAACGTGATGATGGATAACTTTGCCCAGATCTTCAACGACTGCCCACTGACAGCGCATCTGCATCCAGCAACCACTTTGGAGGCGCGACTCCCTTTAAGGTACAAGTAAACTTTGATATTCCCATATTTGAGGGTCAAATAGGTGCATATGCCGTATATAAATGGTTGAATCTATTAGAAGGATATTTCTCGGTTCATGACTTTTCTGACTGGGATAACATTATTTTTGCACTCCTCAAAGCTACCCCCCATGTCAAGGATTGGCGGGAAACATACTGTGAGAAAAAGGACAAGATAAAACCCTCTCTATTATTATCCGTACCCACTTGGAATTCTTTCTGAGATGCCATCAAGGAACAATACTATCTCATGGGGAGCTATGAGTACAAGTACATACAATGGACCACGTTGCGGCAACAAAAGGATCAAGATGTGCATGAGCTGACGAGTCTATTCCATACCCTGCGCCCAAAGTTGGGTATCAAAGATTCAAAGAAAAATTTGGTGCTAAAGTAACGCAGTTGTCTGCACAGATAAATTCAGGAGGAAATGGATTTCCTCGACATCTCCTTGCTTGGTACGACATACCGGTATGCTGCCAAGATTGAGTAGAAATTCAAATAGAAGAAGCGAGACTTTGGATCTGTGAATCAAAAGCAAGGGAAAGGTGCCCCCAAACTGCAGAACAAAGGACAAAGCCAAGGCATGGCAGCCTAAGACAACCTGCCAAAGCCGCAAGCAAATAACAACACCATGAAGCCAAAGAAGGACATGGGAAGGTGGTGTGAGTTCCAGAAGAGATCCACTCACAACACAAGTTAGTGTCGGGCTAAGCAGTCGTTGGTGGCTGAGATGAGAGCTTTTGAATCAGATGCATGCTCTGACTCTGAATTAGAACCTGACAAGGGGAATGATGAAGGGAAACAAATTATTGATGCACAACCCAACGCCATTGTTTCCACTGTGAAGATCCAGAGGAGGAGGAGCGTCTCTTCCTCTCCCAGATGTGGGTAAAGGGTTCCCCGCTACAGTTCATTGTCAACAATGGGAGCCAAAAGAAACTCATTTCAGAAGACGCTGTGAAGCGGTTGGGATTTCCGAGCACAACACACCCGCAACCATACACCATCAGGTGGCTTCACCAAGGATGAGATCTCTGCGTCAGCCAACAGTGTCGCCTTCCCTGTAACATCAATCCCTTCACGGATGAGGTATTATGTGACATTGCTCCTCTTGATGTTTTTGATGTATTATTAGGCCAACCATACTTGTGGAAGTGACATGTTGTGTATTAGTCCCAGCCTCGCGCTGTTATTGTTACTTTGGGAAATAATTTGTACAGGATACCAGAGGTACCACCGCCAGTCGTTATCTCTTTGGTTACTACAAAAAAATGCAGTAAGCACATCTCCAAAACCAGGAAATTTGTTTTCCTGATGATCTGCCCCCAGGGAAAGAAGAATATTGGGGCCATGACCTCTAGACAGGGCTGCTCTGCACGACAACAAAAAATGGACAAGCTTGTGGAGGAGTACAGGGACATATTCACCTCACCCACATGGGTGCCTTTGCATTGTCAGGTCAAGCACCCCATTGATCTGACCCTAGGTGCGCTAATACCCAATGGACCGATCTATCGGTGCTGTGTTATAGAGAACGATGAAATCAAGAGGCTGATTTAGGAGCTGCTGCAGAAATGTCACATCCGGCCGATTTCATCGCCCTATGGGAGCCCGATCTTGTTGGTACAGAAGAAGGATGGGACTTGGAGACTCTATATTGACTATCGGGCGCTGAACAAGATCACTGTCCGGGATAGGTACCCGATCCCATGGATTGATGACCTTCTGGACCAACTAAAAGGGGAGAAATATTTCAACAAGATCGACTTGAAGTCTGGGTATCACTAGGTACCAATCGAACCCTCTGATGTGTGGAAGACTACCTTCAAAGCCAAGGAGGGCCTTTTCGAATGGCTGGTCATGCATTTCGGGTTGACAAATGCTCCTGAAACCTTCATGAGGTTGATGACGACATATTGTGGCCATTCACCAACTTATTTGTAGTGGTGTACTTGGATGACATTATGATCTTCAACAAGACTTGGGAAGAGCACCTCCACCACATCCGACAAGTCCTCCAAACACTGCGACAACACAAGATGTGTGCCAATTTAGAGAAGTGCACTTTTGGCATGACCCAGGTTCAATATCTAGGATACATTATTGGTGAAAGGGGAGTGCATGTGGATCCAACCTAGATCCAAGTCATTTGAGATTGGCTAGCCCCAACCATTATAAAAGAGCTTCGCAGCTTTCTGGGTCTTGCTAATTTCTACCGTAGGTTCATGTTGGGATTCTCTCATATCACTTGGCCCTTGAGTCAAGTCACCAAGGGAGGAGCGAAAGTAGAATTCTTTTGGTCGGAATCTCAACAGAAGGCGTTTGTAGAATTGAAACATCGCCTTTGTTATGCCCCAATGCTCACATTACCAGACTTGCAACAACCATTTGAGATTGAGATAGATGCCTCTGACTATGCTATTGGGGCAGTTCTTAATCAACAGGGGCATCCAATGACATATCACAGTGAGACATTGTTCGATACAGTCTGCAAGTATCCCAATTATAACAAAGAAATGTATTCCATTGTGCAGGATTTTCGACAGTGGAAGAATTACATTTTAGGGAAGGAAACGATCATCCACATAGACCACCGACCCTTGCAGCTCATACAAACACAAGGGAAGCTGCAGAACGATCGCCATCAGAAGTGGTCCACATATCTGCAACAGTTTCATTTGAACATCAAGTACAAGAAGGGTAGCATAAATAATGTTGTAGACTACCTCAGCCAACCACCGATCGTCGCACTAACCACCGTTCTCAACTCTTGTGGGCACGAGACTTCTAATTGGATGCTTCTCTACAAGAGCGATCCAGAATTCAGCCACACATGTAAGGCACTATTGGGGGGTACAAAGTTCCAAATTTTGTCACTTGGGACACCTTTTTGTTCCGTCAAGCAAGCGTGTTAAGATGATATGGGAAGCACACTATAGTCGAGCCGTTGGGAATTTCGGGGTCGAGAAAACAGTGGCAGTACTACAAAATTATTTCTATTGGTCGAACCTTCGACAGGATGTCAGGAAGTACATCAGATCCTGCACTGCTTGCGCCATTGCCAAACCGACTATCAAGAATATAGGCCTCTATAATCCACTACCTACCCCTAATCGACCTTGGGAATCCATATCCATGGATTACATGTCAGGCCTTCCTTCTACTAAGCATGGAAACAATTGTGTTTCATGGTCGTCGACAGATTCTCGAAGATGGCCATTATGGCGACCTGCAAGAAGAATATCACAACAGAAGCCATTGCTAAAATCTTCTTTGAACGAGTGTGAGTGCACTTTGGGATCCCACAGTCTATCATCTCAGATCGGGATAAAAGGTTCCTCAACACATTTTGGTCCAACCTCTTGTCAATGCTGGACACCAATCTCACCACGTCCACAGCTTTCCATCCCCAAACCGATGGCCAGACAGAGGTCGTCAACATGATGATTGTACACATTTTGCGCATGTACAATTCAAAGCATCCATGCACATGGAATGAGAGCCTCCCCTATGGAAAACACAATTATAACTGGGCTCTCCATAGCTCAACCAGCCACAGCCCCTTTCAGGTGGGCTTGGGATTCCAACCACTATGTCCCATTGACGTAGGCATGCCATTTGCAGCTACTCAGGCCAATTCGACTCATGTTCAGTCTAAATATGACAAAGCGAACAACTTCATTGAGCGCATTCAACAGATCCACCAACAGGTTCATGTCATATTGGACAGAGCCAATGATAATTACAAGCAACGACATGATCAACATCGGGTGCCACACAACTTCCAGGTGGGCGACAAAGTGTGGTTACATTTGCAGAATGAGCACTTCACTCGACCCCACCGCAAGCATCGCTGGCTCCGATATGGGTCGTACACCTTCACCAAGGCTGTAGGAAACAATGCCTTCGAGCTAAGTATTCCACCATTCCTTTGTCTACACCTAGTATTCAATGTGGACCGCCTTCGTCCGTACTTCCCACCTCTACTGGACACCTCTGACATTGCAGAACAACTCACACCAACATAGTTAAACCCAGATTGCATGGAACAGGCTACCACGGATTGTATCTTGGACATGCAAATCAAGAACACTCACCGACAAAATATCCAACTGTATCGGGTTGTCAAAGCTGGCTAACTCCTGCACCAAGGCAAGTGGTTCACTAGGGACCAAGTTCAGTAGAAGTTTCATCATCTCATGGAGGAACTCAACACAATGGGGACCATGGCTTCCTAAGGGGGGAGGAATGATCCAAGTGGATATTGGTGGCCACCCGTCTATTCCACTTAGGGCCCCACCATTATCTCTTTCAGTTTTTTAGTTTCGGCAAAACTTACTATTTTTAGCAGTTTTTTTGGGTCCTAAACTTTTGGAGCCATTTTGAGGCCCTAAACGACGTTTTTTGGGAAAACCGGGATAAATATGGGTCCATGGACTGACATTTCTCACACAAAAAGTTGTATTCCTTAGATAGATCTTTCTAACAAGGTATGATGCACGTCAAACGAAATCGTATGCCAAAGTTACGTCCCCGGGAAGTTGAAACACCAATTTACCCAAATGGGGCCCATAGTTTTGGCACTTCATCTCTTAGGGTTATGGTTTTGGATGTTTAGGGTTTTCCATTGTTTCTAAATAATAAATAGGCCTTGGAGCCTCATTGTAACATAGTTCAGAGGCCTGTAGCCACCACATCTCTTCTCAAAGATAAGCTACCAACGCCCTAGCTAGTCTATTTCCATTCTGTCTATAAGCAAATTTCAGTTATTTGATATTAATGAAATGAAGTGTTATTTCCATTGCATATTTGTATTTATGGTTATATGTGTATTATGTTGCATTCCTGCATAAATCTGGATCACTTGTACTTTTTGTTCAGATCTGGATCTGTAGGTACAACAACCATTTTGTCTACGAATGCTTTGAGATCATATTCGTCTAGAAGGTATTTGATTCTTTCCTTCCAGATCACGTAGTTGGAGGAACCCTCCAACCGATCCTGATCTCTAAATCCGTGAGATGCCATATCAATTGAAAATTGTCAAACTGCTTCCTCTTTCTCCATATTGCATAACTTCTAGGCTAGCTTACGCACTGCCTAATGGAGTTGGTAAGTTTGTTGCTCCTTTGTTGCCCAACAAATGCGAGAAACTAAATTCCTCGGCAAATGAACTCACTAAGGAATAATTCCCTCATTATGTGCTCTTCTTATTCGATGCTTCTCTGCGAAACAACTGCTTGCAGAAAAACCGCATCCCTCTGGCTCTGTGCTACTCCCTCTGCCTCGACAAGATCTCGATCCGGAAGTCTTACCTCTTGGTCGACTCACTTAGAGAGAGACCACCTCAAAAATTCAGCCCTTCTGGCTAGAACTGCACAATCCCTCTGGGGGTTCGATCTGTTGCTGCTGCAGTAATTCGGCCTTAACTTCAGTGCTAGATCTAATATTTTTGTTTCAGATCAAACATTTTTATATCGTGTGAAAATTCATAGATCTAACAATCTCAGGAATCCTACTGCAACCGACTGAATCTATTTCACCTACTTTGTAAATTACATTACAAAATTATTTCAGATTATTTCTTACAACATTGAAGTAAATTACTGAATCAACCTACACTTCGTTAAATATTATTCTAAAACAAGGAAACTGAGCAAAGAAAAATACACATGCCCGAAAAAAATCCAATGCAGGGAAACTGATGCAACAGATTTGAGGGTTTATATATTATGGAATAAATTTCTGAATACAACTATGGGATTCCTTTCTGGAAATCCCCGCAGAGAATATGACTGAAAAAAATTTCGTGAGAGAAATCTCACACTAATATGGAAGCCTGAATGACCAACAACCCTAGATCTGCAAGCCCTCCACTGTGCTACGCAGTCTCTGCATCACTCTGCGTGGATTCTACATCACTGGTCTTCTGCTGGCTGGATCTGCCCTTTTGGCCTCTTCCGGTATCATGCCCCGACTCTTCGACACTGGATTTGGTTGACCCTCAGCTGAATCTCGAATTCCATTGAGGCTATAACGTTGCCTCTGCGTGGGACTATGCTGGCTCTGCGTAGCTGCTATGTTGCCTCTGCTGATATGCACTTTTCCTTCTCTGTTGTGTATTCTTTGGCTTAGGAAAATCCCTAACCAGAATTACTGCCCCTCACTGCAATCAAGAATCACTCAGATCTGATTTTCGTCCGAGCAGTGCTCTGTTAGAAAATTTTGATCTTTAGATCCTCTGGTTGTGTCTTTCCAAATGGCCATCAAGCCTACCTTTATAGTCTTTTCGTTGAAACATCAACGCCTGAGATTATATCTCTAATCAACGACTAATATTGTAACTTGACTTGAAATTCGCTTTTTCTAGATCATTCACACTCTGTTTTATTAATACCCTTTAATTGTTTAATTTCCCTAAGTTTATACTTAGGGTCCCCACTAAAATAATTAATTTTTACAATAAAACATATTCCGAGTGGAATTTTCAAAAATGGTTTCTGGGTTCTTTGGAATACATGTGCTTAAGCCTCTCCACAAATTTGGAGACTTAGATCACTTTTGATGCTACCAAAAATCAACAAAGTCAAACTAACTTAGTTAACTCATACAAGTTGTCATGAGATGTGGAATTGCAATTTTATTCTAATTTAATTCAAGGGAAAATTAAATTTGAATCTTTCTTGGTCCCATTTTCAACACTCCCTCTTAGCAAGAAAGGGATTATCTGATACCATGATCCTGCCTCTATGGAACTTGAACTTGCCTCTTGACAGTGCATTCGTCAAGATGTCTGCATCATGTTCCTCAGTAGGAATGTACCTTAGCATCATGTTCCACCTCTGCACACAATTTATGAGATGGTGATACCAGATGTTGATATGCTTGTACCTATCTTGAAAAACTCGATTAACTGAGAGTTTGATGCAACTTTGGTTGTCACAGTAAATCACTAAAGGATCCGTCTGTTGACTAAGCAACCTAACAAGGATCTTCCTCATCAAGATAGCCTCACAAGATGCTTTACTAGCATCCATGTACTCTGCTTCTGTTGAACAAAGTGCAATTGATCTATGATTCTTGTTGTACCAGGAAACTTCTACTTACCCAATACTGAAGATTCTGCCTGATTTTTTCTTCTAATCGAATAAACTCCCTGCCCAATCTGCATCTGTGAAGCCTTGAAGCTTCACTCCCTATGTCTATCTGTACTACAGACCAAACTGAGTGGTGCCTCTGAGGTATCTCAACACATTTTTGGTTTCCTTCCAATAGAGCTTGTTTGGATTAACCATTGCTTCACTAAGCTATTTAACCGCGTAATACATGTCTAGTCGTGTGTTCACCAAGTACATAAAGTGAACCCACAAGTTGTCTGTAAATGGTAGCTTCTACCACTTTTCCTAAAGTGGCATATTCCTTTCTCCAATTCCCTATTAGAGGACTCTCCATGGGTTTGTTTCTCTCCATGTGAAACTTCTTCAGTATGTCGTTGGCATACTTTCCCTAAGAGAAAAACAGTTCCCCATCTCTTTGCCAAATTTCCAAACCACGGAAATAATACAAGAGCCCCATGTCCTTCATCTCAAATTCTCTTTCCAAATATTATTTGCAAGATTTTATTAGCTTCTCATCACCTGTTAGAATTAAATCATTGACATATAATACTATAATCAATTATTTACCTTCAACCACAATATGGTAAATTTTGCATCTACTTCACTTTTGGTGAAGCCCAACCTAGTGAAATAATTGTTGATCCTAGTGTACCAAGCACAGGGTGCTTGTTTTAATCCATACAACACTCGCTTGAGTTTTAACACATGTGACTCTCTGTTGAAGGTCTCAAATCCTTCCAGATTCTCTATCTGCACCTCTTCCTCAATCACTCCGTTAAGGAAATATTTATTTACATCCATATGATGTATTTTCCATCCCATCTACGCTGAAAGTGATAGAATATATATGATTGAAGAGTACATTGCTACTAGAGAAAAGGTCTCCTTGTAATCTATTCCCTCCACCTGAGAGAACCTGTTGGCCATAAATCTAGCCTTGTGTTTATCGACACTCCCATATGCTGCTTGCTTCACCTTGTAGACCCACCTGGATCCTACAACTGACTTGTCCTCTAGTCTTGGGACAACTTCCCATGCATTGTTCCTTATAATGGAGTCATACTCCATTATCTGTCTGCATTCTGATGGGGGTGCTCCCACATTCTCTCTAGCATCATGCATCAACCTGTCAGCCTCTCTGGTGCGATTCCTTCCATCTCGAGATATCTCTACATGAGTGGGTGCTTCCATTCTCTACTCCTCTGCTTATGGCTACTCCACATCTTGAGGTTGTTCTTTCAGAGCTAAAATATCCTCATCTTCATGCATATGAAGATCCATCTCAAGGGAAATTCACATGGCTTTATGTTAATTGAATTTCACATCCCTACGAACCACTGCCATCTTGTAATATGGCAGGTACACTTTACAGTTGTGAGGTGTATCACTCTACCCCACAAATATGCCCAACTCAGCTGTTGGTTCTAGATTTTTCCGTGCATTCTTGGAAACATGACAATAAACTGATGAACCAAATATTCTAAAGTGCGCCACATCTGGCTTCTTACCAAAACATGATTCCTCTAGTGTACTCATCCTGATAATCCGATGAGGACTTCTGTTCTGCAAATATACAATTGTGTTTCATGCTTCCGCCCACAAGTGCAATGGTAGGCCCTGATCATGTAACATCGCCCGTGAAACTCCCACAATGCATATGTTATTACTTTCTACAATCCCATTCTGTTGTGGGTTATGGGGTGCTATCAAATCTCGTTGAATTCCTTCTAATGCACATAAGTTCTTGAAGTCCTTCGACACATCTTTGAACTCAATTTTTTTTTAGAATGGTTGGTATTTCTTCTGCATGAAGAATATCCAACACTTGCATGAAAAATCATCTACAAAAATCACATAATACCTGTGCTTGGTCGTGGAAGCTGTCGAGAATGGTCCACATACATTTGAGTGAACTCTTTCAAGGATCGCTTGCACTCAAGTGTCCTTATCATGAAAGGTGGATTTGGTGTACTTCCCCAATGTACACCCTTTGTATGTATCACACTGCTCAAGTGCACCCTTGGGAAGTCTTGTAGAAATCTGTTTCATGATCTTCAAAGCTCCGTGATGTAGATGACCCAATATTCTATGACATAACTCACCGATGTCTCGACTCTCCACCTTCTCTGCTTTCGTGCTCAAGGAAACACAATATTCTACATCGAATTTGTATAGATTCTTTACCTGAACCCCAATTTTCTTCACTTGTACCATGGCTATGTGACAAAGGAACTCCTTTCCTTTTCTAAAAACCACATCATAGCCATGGTCTTCCAAGATAGCAACCGAAACTAAGTTTTTCTTCAAACCAGGAACATACATGACATATTTCAATGTGAGATGAGAACCAACCTCCCTCTAAAAGGTAACAGTACCAATGTAGACCACATTATGCCTCCCATCATCTCCCATCTCGATGTGCATATGGAGGTCCTTCTCCTCCAAGTCGCTAGAGAACTCTTTGTTGTCGGTCATATGGAATGAGGCTCCACTATCTAGATACCACACACTACCCATCACTGATGACACCATGCATGCGATGATGGTAAAATCGAACTCGAATTTTGAAGAAATTGCTTCACCAGCCGCTCCTCTTGAGGGCTTCTTATCGACCTTCTTGTGCGAACACTTCGTGGCATAATGTCCCAGCTCATGACAGTGAAAACATTTAATCTTCGACAAGTCCTTCTTCTTTCCTGCTTGACCATAATATGGTTTGGAATGGGATGAATTCCATTTCCATTTATTTGCCTTTCCAACCAAGGCATAGTTCTCCTCATCATCATGCTTTGATGAGGATCCATCTCTAGTGTTCCGTTGAATATATTCTTGCACCAAGTCGGACCATAAATGCTCCCACTCTGGTAGCTTGTCCCTCCCATTTACCAAATCCTTGTAGCTATGCCAACTCTTGGGAAGGCCTAAAAGTGCTAGGATCACCAAATCATCTTCGACAATTGTAACACCAACACTTCCAAGATCATCCCGACATTGGGTAAACTTGCTCAAGTACTTTGGTATTGTTTCTCACTTCACCATCTTGATTCTACCGAGGTTGTCCTTTAGTGCCATCTTCCTATGGTCACTGTTGTTCTGAAACAAATATGTTAAGGCCTTATACATTGAAAATGGAGTTTTCTTTTCGTGGAGGTTTGAGACAATATGATCGCGAAAACCTTCCAGTAGAATCCTTCTTGCCTTTGCAACACACTTCTTCCACTATGTTGGAGCCTGTGCGTCAGCTGGAGCTGGTTTTGGGGTGTCCTTATTAATAAAATCGTTCAATCTGTTGTCTTTTAATACTTCTTCCATCCAGTCTCTCAAGGCAATGTAATTCGAGCTACCCTCAAGGGCATACTAGAGCCTCAGACCATAGAACGCCATCCTGATCCTGCTACTAACTCTAGAGAAGAAATATGTAAAACCTGTTCCTCCTACAAGTACAAACTCATATTCTTCTCTTCTATAGTGATTTCAGCTCTGATGCCATGTATAAAATCCACATAGATTCAAACTTCCATTTGTAATATGATAAAACAATAGACTTGAATATACTCTACCAATTGCGGAAACCAATTACGATAAGGAAATCACAAAGCATACAAGAGAAAGAATTGAAATCACACATTACACAATGATTTCCTAGGGAAAGCCTCAGCTAAAAACCTTGTTATCTGTATGTTGCATAATTAAGAAAACATAAGAAGATTATAATGATTTTATCGAACCATAGAAACCTCCGCACTGTCTCCATCTGTCTCACTGCTTCCTAGAAAAGCCTAGGAAAGTACTTAACCAATATTATGTTTGCCTAGATCCCTATTTCCTTGCGTTGTTTCCTTGGGTAATTTTCCCCTAAAAATTAGGGAAATTCCCAATCACAAATACACAATTCATCTAAGGCCTTCCTCTGACTGCATGCACCACCTGTATAATTTATTTGATTATAAAACAAATAGTACACAACCCTTGAACTCCAATATCGACTGGGTATTTCCCTGATCTGACATGCATGAGTTATTTATGGTTGATTTATCAGTTATTTGATTGATCACTGCATGTGGTTCAAGTTCAAGTGCCACACTTTGACCTCTCACTAGTTCCTCTAACAATTGGAACTAGTTAAACTGAATTTAACTCAGAAAAAAAGTGAGTTAATTAATTACAACTCAAAATAAACTCAACCAGGACACCTAAATAGTAGGAACCACTCTACATGACTCAAGTTAGACCCTCAACTTGAATTAATTGAACCAACTAAGTCAAAGTAACTTATTTAACTCGTACAAGTTGTCATGAGATGTGGAATTACAATTTTATTCTAATTTTATTCAAGGGATAGTTAAACTAGAATCTTTCTTGGTGCCATTTTCCACACTATTTAGAGAATTTCCTTTCTTACTTCGAGCATAATGGAGTCAAAAAAGTTGGCCACGGACTCCCATCCGAACAAACTCCGACATCGCGAAGAGGATGTCCCTGGTGCACCACCCCTGCAAATAGGCAACCTTTGTTGTGAAGCCATATAAGCATATAACTTGTAAAAAATACGGGAAAAGAAAACTCTCGAAAACAAGAGGACGAGAATAAACAATGTGAGGGGAGGGAAGGAACCCGACACTATGTGAAACTAAAACCTTGTAGTGAAACGAGAGATGTGATTTTGTGGGTGGGGAAAGAGAAACGAGAATCCACGATATGTACAAACTGACAATTTTCCTAACTTCCATAGACCCCTAAGTTTGTGTAAACATAGAGCTACATGAATTAAAAACTTCTGGACGACTGAAAATCTAAACACGCCATAACCATTATCAAAACCAAATGCAGAAGGTACCAGGGTACCACACTTCGCAGGCCAACACTAGGAAACTGAAGGAAATCCCAGTAAGGTCGGAACTTTGAGGTGCCACAGAGGGTGATACTGCCACCAATTCAAATGCAAGACCAAACCCGGAGTTGTGTAAAGATAGCACAAAAAACATTGACCCTTATATTTAAAAACCAAACAACCCAGAGATGAGTAGACTACCTTGCAAAATATGAACATATAACCAAGAAATAACCAGACCACTAAGGGACTAAGACACAACCAGACAATTATAATCTGAAGAGAGTTCGAAGAATACAAATCTCCCTGGAGTGCAACATAGGCGACCCTTGTCCACCCTGAACAAGTTGACGAAAAATATTTTAACATTGACCTCGTGGAAATTAAAACATTTGATTGGTTCATGCACTTATAATAAGCTATGACATGGAAATGAGTCTTGTTATTGCGTTGAGAGGCGCTCTCCAACCCAATATGGTAGAGATGCTGTAATGTAATGTTTAACATTTTGACTACGTCAAATTACATAAGAATAAAAATTACATAAAATTAAAAATATATATTTAATAAATATATTAATGCAATGTAACGTGAACATTTTACTTTGTCAAAATAAAATAAAAAATAAAAATAAGCTTAAAAATAAAAGATAAAAAAAATGCATGGTATTGAGAACCCATGGTATCACGTGGAATATAGCCTATTTGAAGGGAGAAATTATTGATCCCTCTAGGGGTTTGGTATATCCGGAGTTAAGATGATCTAGACTAGTTATAAATATAACATTGATCCGAAACATTACTCTAACCTATTTTTTGCATTTTATAATAAAATTAATAAAGTTGATAAGACTTTTCCTCTCTACTAATTGTTGTTAATAAAATAAGAGGAGGAATTACTATTTATATTCATCAAATAATTACTCCTATTAAAACTTTCATTTGGATTTATAAACTTTTCTTCTTCATCTTTCATTTTTTATAATATTATCAACACCCCATATATATGTGTTTAAAATCCCATCCTAGATCCATCTTAACTCCGGATCTAACAAGCGCCGAGAGAGATCAAATCTCTCAAGGTGCAAACCTATTTTTTGAGTGAAAAACTTGAGGAATGGTTTGCACCTTGAGATATTTGATCCCTCTCGGTGCTTGATAGCTCCAAAATTTAGATGGATCTGGGCTGGTTTTAGTCATGTGCAGCCAAAGAAAATCTAACGAACATATGATTAATTTTATCAATAATATGTAAATAAATATAATACTAATATAATCATTTTAAATATACTAAATATGTATGAGATTATTCTGTTCATTTTAATTTTAATTTTTCTTAGTTACCTATGTTCGTTGAGATGATAAATATTGTTAATAACTTTAATGATGAAATACAATTTTTGAATGCAAAGTGACAATGTAATAGTGTTGAATGATAGAAAATGTGAATAATAAGAATGTATTCAATTGCAAATAGTCTTCATTGTAATTAATCTCAAACTATTTTATTATGCTATCCTTATTGTCACCCTTGTTAATTTTTTCATATTCTCATATTGTTACAGAGTAATTTGTCACCGTCCCTACCATTCCCCATCCCGCACATTGGAGGGCCCATTCTGTGACCTGTGAGCAATGTCATGCCTTGAAACCATTATCATTGCATTCCTCTAAATATGAGCTTCAATTTCCTTGAAGACCTCTCCTTGCAAAAAACCATAAAACATCCATTTTTTCATTGGCGTGGGTATCCAGTTCATCACTCGCGCCAATGGGGAAAATCCTACAAAGAGGCGCGCCAACTGGCACTCTATCCCAGATTCGCAGTCGTGCCAGCCAATTTAAGGAGTGTTTTTAAAATAAAATGGCGGAAGTTTCGTTTCAACAGACTCAGAAACTGTTATCTATCTTGAGTTGGGAGGTTTGGCTCCGGGAATTCCATGTAGGGGAAGTGGTTTGCCACCTCTCATGGAAGCTTCCTTGAAGATAGGGCCAATCCCACAATTATAGGGATCCCAACTCCCCTTCCTCCATCTATAAAAGCTTTCCCATTACCATTGCAAGCTAGTCTTGAAGTGCCCAAGCTTTGAATCTCCAAGCTCCCAAATTCCCAAGAGCCTTAATGCTGCAAGAGCCCTCATTCTTCCCTTAAGGCCAACTCAAGCAAGGAGACTATCATCGAGAGACTCTACGAGAGGCTTGTCCCATCCTTGGTAGGCTTTGCGAGACGTGTACTACTGGGGACCTGTTCGAAGGAGACCTCAGAATCAGAACATTGGTTGTACTCTCTTTCGATTGTTTATTAATGAATGACTACTGGTTATGGTTCCACTCTGTTTTTCACTTATGATAATGATGAGTTATATCCTTTCTGACTGATATATAGTTGCGTATTCTGGGTTTTATGCTTGCGTTTGTTGTTGTTTCTTGCATATGCGGGTGTCCGACCACAGAGAGCAGGTGTCAGATCACGGGGATCGTGAGGATTGTGATGCCGGGGCAAGGCAGGAGCACCACCTCTTCTACAAATGACATTGTTGGATTCCGGGTAAGCCTTCCTCGCAAGTCGGTTTATTTACAATTAGGAACCTTCAACTGTGGCGTGTTTGATTGTTCTTCCAGACCCGATGCGGGCTAGTAGGGATCGCCTGCGGTACGCAGGGGGGATTTACCTCTTCAACATATATCGATTATATGTAAAGGACAATTGAAATCGTAATACATTTAAATCTTTAGCTTGAGTTGCTGTAGTAAACATCATACCTTCTCTCTCTTGCTCTTCAATAGTAATGGGTTGAATTACTATAACATAAAAATCAATGTACATTGCCAATAATTTTTTGTTCTTACGCTGAAATCAATGCACAATGTTAATCAAATCACTTTAAAATTAAATAAGATTAGAAAATCAATTCATCTAATGCAAGCAATTAAATAAGATTAGAAAACAACTTCTACACTGAAATCAATGTATCTAATGCAAGCAATCAAAAGGATTAGAAAACAACATCTACACTCAAATCAATGTATCTAGTGCAAGTTAGCAAATAGGATTAGAAACCAACATCTACACTGAAATCAATGAATTTTGTGCAAGTAATCAAATAGGATTAGAAATCACCATCTACACTGAAATAAACGCATTTAGTGCAAGCAATCAAATAGGATTAGAAATCATCTTCATTGAAATCAATGCATGTAGTGCAAGCAATCAAATATAATTAGAAATCAACATCTACATTGGAATCAATGCATCTATATGAAAAGGACAGTTAAATCGTAATCCATTTAAATCTTTAACTCAAGTTGTTGTAGTAAGCATCATACCTTGTCTCTCTTACTCTCCAATATTAATGGGTTGAATTAATATAACACAAAATAAATGTACATTGCCAATAATTTTTTGTGCTTACATTGAAATCAATGCACATTGTTAATCAAATCACTTTAAAATTAAATAAGATTAGAAATCAATGCACTTAATTCAAGCAATTAAATAAGATTAGAAAACAACTTCTACACTCAAAATCAATGCATCTAATGCAAGCAATCAAAAGGATTAGAAATCAACATCTACAATCAAATCAATGCATCTAGTGCAAGTTAGAAAATAGGATTAGAAACCAACATCTACACTCAAATCAATGAATTTTGTGCAAGTAATCAAAGAGGATTAGAAATTGCCATCTACACTGAAATCAATGCATTTAGTGCAAGCAGTCAAATAGGATTAGAAATCATATACATTGAAATCAATGCATGTAGTGCAAACAATCAAATATAATTAGAAATCAAGATCTACATTGAAATCAATGCATCTAGTGCAAGCAATCAAATATGGTTAGAAATCACCATCTACACTAAAATAAATGCATTTAGTGCAAGAAATCAAATAGGAATAAAAACCAACATCTACGTTTAAATCAATGCATTTAGTGCAAGAAATCAAATAGAATTACAAATCACCATCTACACTGAAATGAATGCATTTAGTGCAAACAATAAAATAGGATTAGAAATCATTTACATTGAAATCACTGCACCCAGTGCAAGCAATCAAATATAATTACAAATCAACATATACACTAAAACCAATGCATTTAGTGCAAGCATTCAAATAGGATTAGAAATCACCATCTACACTTAAATTAGTTCATTTAATGCAAGCAATCAAATAGGATTAGAAATCATCTACATTGAAATCAATGCATCTAGTGCAAGAAATCAAATAGGATTAGAAATCGCCATCTACACTGAAATCAATGCATCTAGTGCAAGAAATCATCTTCCCTCTCCCCCCCATCCATCTATATCTACATCTACCTCTACATCTCCTTCTTTATATTTATATCTCACCCCCCCAAACACACATGCTCTCTCACTCCATATCTATCAATCTCTCTATCCCTCCTGTTAGCATAGTTCTAAGCTAAGTCATGAGTAGATTTTAAATTTTTTGTTTTTTAGGATATAATTTGTAAATTTCAAAAAAAATTAAAACGCTACTGAAATTTTTGGTAGCATTTGTTTTAGACCTTTTCGGACAAACTATTTTAATTCTGTTTTGTGTCTGTTTTTCTTTAACCCGATGCTACTGGAAATTCCGGTAACTTCCCCAGTTTTTTTTTTAAAATAAAAAAGTGCATCTGATTTTGTGTTAAGCCACGTGTTCCCATTATCGACTACGTTTTTTAAAAACATTTTATCATGAGTTAGGTCACGTGATAGGAAAGGTTCACGTTGAGTGATGTTAAGTTGACGTCGTGGTTATACATGGTGAATGCTAGGTGTCAATCCATAGTTTTTAAAATCCTACTGTTGTTTGTCCTCTCTGTCAGTTGAGTCACTTCATCCACATGTCAAAGTACATGTTATGTGTTAAGAAAGATCGTGGATCTATAGTTTTAATGTGATGACCGTTTGGTTTGATCATGCATGGATGCTGCCGAAAATTTAAGCCTGTAATAAAGATACAATGGAAGTGACTGCCAGCTCCAGCTTCGCTCATCTCCAACCACCTATAGCATACCATATGAAAATCTGCGGCCAACTGAAGTTCATCATGAATACCACAGGGTGCATGCTACGGTCTAAGATATTTACCATAATGAAAAATCTCATGCATGGGAAGGTGAACCAACATATCTATTTTAAACCATCGAAAAGAAAGGAAGACCATTAGTTTTGAGTTTAACTGTTGGTAAATGAGATATTCCAGTGAGCAGCTTGAGAAAGGGGTCCTAGAGTTTAGACAGATCTCATAGAAGACACAACAAAAATTGTTAGGTGAGCTCCTCTAGTCTTAACACCTATCAAATTTCAGCAGATAACCTTCTTTATTACTGAAGATGAATAAGAAAGGAGGAAAGAAAACACGAATTGAACCCCAATGAGCTGACCTAGTTGATGGTAATCCGAATGCGAGAAGGATTTTTGTTCAAGCAGGGTGGTATCCATTGTGTTCAATATTGGGAATCTCTCATTTAGGAGTAGCTCAGGAGTTTTCACACTCTTTCAATGGACAAGAAGCAACTATCTATGGTCTCAGATTGCAGGTATCAGCAGAGTCAATTGTTGAAGCTTTCAACCTTCCACAGCAAGGAGAAAAATGGTTTAAGGCAAAATCATCACTAGAGGAGACCTCAACAACTTCCTTAAAGATGGACACAGAGATCCCAACTGGGATAAAGGAATTCCCATTAGCTACCTCAAAAATGAATAGGCTGAGACTGTCAAGCTCATCAAAATTTGCCTCACCTGTGAGAGGAGGTATACTGTGGTTTTTCTTTATCATATGAGATTTTTGTTTGATATTGCATGTATGAAGACCCTCAACTTACCATTATTTCTACTGAAGATATTGACAAAGATGTCATCTAGGATTCAAACACACACAGCTGCATCAAAATACAACTTATATTATCAAGCTCTTATTAAAGTGTTAGTTGAGGAAGAACTCAGGAAAAGAAACCAATCATGGGGCCATTTTCTGTTTTACAGGGCAGAATAACCTGCACCTACACCAGATGTTCCAACTCAACCATCTCCAGTTTCACAGCAACATCCTTAGCCTGCTAAGAGAACTAAGAGAAAGGCTAAGAAGGAAAACATCTATAAAAAGGCTAAAGGCAGAAAGGAAAAGACTCCTTCAATCAAGGTTGAGAAGAATTTGGAGAAAGGAGAAGGCTCATCAACCACTAAGCCTAAATCTATGAAGATGGTGCCTCCCATTCCTCCTTTTCCAAAATTTTATATGAGAGCTCAAAGAGGAAAGTATACAACTGCAAAAAAATCCAAAGCGCAGGTGTTACCAGAAGTTTTGGAAGCAGACATTAAACAAAAAATTCAGAAGGAATATCAACCCACTAAGTTTGATGAAGAGCTCCTAAAAGATGCAGGGTGTGATATTAGCAGAAAGAGAATGATCGATTTATGCAAGAATTCGAAAACGGAATACGAAATAACCATAAACATAGAGATGCGGCGGAAATAATTCTTCATTTCATTAATATCAAATAATAGAAATATGCTTACAGACATAATGGAAATAAAATAGCTAGGGTGCTGGTAGCGAATCTCTGAGAAGAGATGTGATGGCTACAGACCTATGAACTGTGTTACAATGAGGCTCGAGGGCCTATTTATTATTGAGAAACAATGTAGAATCCGAAACGTCCAAAAACCTAACCGTAGGAGATGAGGCGCCAAAACTGTGGGCGTCCGTTTGGGTAAATTGGTGGTTCAACTTCCCGGGGGTGTAACTTTGGCACCCGATCTCCATTTTATGCGCTCAATAGCTCGTTAGAAAGATCTATCCGAGGACCACAAATTTTGGGATGAATTTCATTCCATGAAATTTGTTGGTAAAACGATACCCAAAAAACGTCGTTTAGGGCCTCAAAACAGCTCCGGAAGTTCAGGACCCGAAAAACTGCTAAAAATAGTAAGTTTTGTTGCAACTTGAAAACTGAAAGAACTGATGATGGGGGTTCAAATGGAATAGGTGGGTGGCCACCAATATCCACCTGGATCATTAAGCCCCAAAAACGGCTCCGAGAGTGGAGGACCCGAAAACCTGCTAAAAATAGTAAGTTGTGCTGAATGTGAAAAGCTGCAAGAATTGATGGTGCTGGTCCAAATGGAATAGGTGGGTGGCCACCGATATCCACCTGGATCATTCCTCCCTCCTTAGGAAGCAATGGTCCCCATTGCGTTGAGATCCTCCATGAGATGAGGCAAATTATGTTTAACTGAGTATGCTGGATGCATTTAGTAAATTTGGTTTCTTTATCAGCCTCAGACAGTACATGTTTGGATTCTGTATGTGTAGTTGCAGGATGTATGGCAACATCAGGCGGTGGTGCGTTGGGAGTCAGATCAATGGAGTGCTTGTCCTGACAGTGTAGAGGAACCTCTATGAGTGAGGAGAAATTTTCATCGTATTTGTCCATCTGCTGCAGCCGTGCAAGGGATCCTTGTTTCAAGGTTGTGGCCACAATATTCTTCTTCCCTGTGAGTGAGTCATAAGGAAAATGAATTTCCTGGTTTGGGAAACGATCTTACTGCGTTGTTTTGCAGTAGTCAAAGAGATGGCAGGAGGCGGTATTACCTCCGATATCCTGTACAAGTTATTTCCCAAAGTAATAATAACAGTACGAGGCCTAGACTCATACACAACATGTCACCTCCACAAGTATGGTTGGCCCAATAGTACATCATCTACATCAAGAGGAGAAACATCACACAATACCTCATCCGTGAATGGCTTGATACTGTACGGAAGGCGACATTGCTAGCGGATGCAGAGATCTCTCCCTAGGTGGAGCCATCCGATGGTATACGGCTATGGGTGTGCTATGGTCGGTAGGCTGAGCTGCTTCACGACCTCTGCTGAGATGAGGTTCTTTTGGCTTCCGCTATCGACGAGAAATTGCAGCGGAGAACCCTTTACCCACATCTGCGACTGGAAGAGGCGCTCCCCCTCCTCTGGATCCTCTGGACCCTCCTTCTGGATCTTGGTGGTGGCAACAATGGCACTGGGATCCGCATCAATGATCTGCTTCCCTTTGTCATTGCCTTTGTCTGGTTCTAACTCGGGATCAGAAAATGCATCTGATTCGGGTGCCTTTAGTTCAGCCACCAAAGACTGTTTGGCCCGACACTCGTTTGTGCTGTGAGTGGGGCTGTTATGAAATTCACACCACTTCCCTGTGTCCTTCTTTGGATTTGTGGTGTTGTTATGAGTTGCATTGCTTTGGCCTTGCCCCTTGTTCTTCGATTCGGGGGCACCTTTCGGATTCGCAGATCCAAAGTCTCGCTTCTTCTGCTTAAATTTCTGCTTGATCTTGGCGGCATAGCGATATGCCGTGCCAAGCGATGTAATGTCGAGGAACTCCATTTCCTCCTGAATGTGTTTTTGCAGACAGCCGCGGTACTTGAGCACCAAATGTCTCTCCGAATCTTTAATACCCAACTTTGTGCGCAGGGTATGGAACAGATTCGTCAGTTCGTGCACATCTTGATCCTTTTGTTGCCGCAGCGTGGTCCATTGGATGTATTTGTCCTCATAGCTCCCCACAGGGTAATATTGTTCCTTGATGCCGTCTCGAAACGAATTCCAAGTGGGTGTGGCCGAGAACAGAGAGGGTTCCCCTTCGCCCTCTTGCTCACGGTAGGTTTCCCACCAGTCTTTGACATTGGGGGCGGCTTTGAGGAGTGCAAAAATAATCTTTTCTCGGTCAGAGAAGTCATGGACCGAGAAATACCCTTCCAACAAATTTAACCATCTGTCTACAACATCTGCATCTATTTTTCCTTCAAATATAGGAATGTCAAAGTTTACCTGTACCTTGAAGGGAGTGGCGCCTCCAGAGTGGCTGTTGGATGCAGATGCGCCATATGTGGGCAGTCGTTGAAGGATTTGAGCAAAGTTATCCATCATCGCGTTCCTTTGTTTCTCGAGTGCCTCCTCGAGCAGTATTTTGATAGGATCTCTTGCTCCCTCGTCTTTCTTTTCTTCCGCCATGGGAGGTCGTCGGGGTTTGCGAGGCTGATCTTGCAAGGGTTCAACCAGATCGAGCCCTAACTCCTTATACCCTGACTGCGTTGGGGACATGCAAAGAAAAACAAAGAAAGAGCAGTCCCGCTCTGATACCACTGATCCGGATTTTATGCAGGAACGCAACAGAATAAACACATAACCATAAATACAGAGATGCAGCGGAAATAACACTTCATTTCATTAATATCAAATAACAGAAAGATGCTTACAGACATAATGAAAATAAAATAGCTAGGGTGCTGGTAGCGAATCTCTGAGAAGAGATGTGGTGGCTACAGACCTCTGAACTGTGTTACAATGAGGCTCGAGGGCCTATTTATTGTTGAGAAACAATGTAGAATCTGAAACGTCCAAAAACCTAACCGTAGGAGATGAGGCGCCAAAACTGTGGGCGCTCGTTTGGGTAAATTGGTGGTTCAACTTCCCGGGGGCGTAACTTTGGCACCCGATCTCCGTTTGATGCGCTCAATAGCTCGTTAGAAATATCTATCCGAGGACTACAACTTTTGAAACGAATTTGATGATCAAATTCGTTGGTAAAACGATGCCCAAAAAACGTCGTTTAGGGCCTCAAAACGGCTCCGGAAGTTCAGGACCCGAAAAACTGCTAAAAATAGTAAGTTTTGTTGCAACTTGAAAACTGAAAGAACTGATGATGGGGGTTCAAATGGAATAGGTGGGTGGCCACCAATATCACCTAGATCATTAAGTGCCCCCAAAACGGCTCGAGAGTGGAGGACCCAGAAAAACTACTAAAAATACCAAGATCCCTTCCGAATGTGAGAAAAAGAAAGTTTGCAAGAATTGATGGTTTGGTCTTTGGTCCAAATGGACAATGGAATAGGTGGTGTGCAGAGTATCCCTGGATCATTCCTCCCTCCTTAGGAAGCAATGGTCCCCATTGCGTTGGGATCCTCCATGAGATGAGGCAAATTACATTGAGCGAGTATACTAGATGCATTAATGGGGTGGTTTCTTTATCGACCTCGAATCAGTACATGTTTGGATTACGTATGTGTAGTTGCGGGATGTATGGCAACATCGGGGCGGTGGTGCATTGGGAGTCGGATCAATGGGTGCTTGTCCTGGCGGTGTAGAGGAACCTCTATGAGCGAGAAATTGTCATCGTATTTGTCCATCTGCTGCAGCCGTGCAAGGGAGCCCTGTTTCAAGGTTGTGGCCACAATATTCTTCTTTCCCTGTGAGTGAGTTGTAAGGAAAATGAATTTCCTGGTTTGGGAAACGATCTTACTGTGTTGTTTTGCAGTATTCAAAGAGATGACAGGAGGCGGTACTACCTCCGGTGTCCTGTACAAGTTATTTCCCAAAGTAACAATAACAGCACGAGGCCTAGACTCATACACAGCATGTCACCTCCATAAGTATGGTTGGCCCAATAATACATCAGCGACATCAAGAGGAGCAACATCACACAATACCTCATCCGTGAATGGCTTGATACTATACGGAAGGCGGCACTGCTGGCGAATGCGGAGATCTCTCCCTGGGTGGAGCCACCCGATGGTATATGGCTGCAGGTGGGCTATGGTCGGTAGGCAGAGCCGCTTCACGACCTCTGCTGAGATGAGGTTCTTTTGGCTTCCACTATCGACGAGAAATTGCAGCGGAGAACCCTTTACATGCACGGCTGGAAGAGGCGCTCCCTACTACGGATCTCGAACCCTCATACGGATCTTGGTGGTGGCAATAATGGCACTGGGATCCGCATCAATGATCTGCTTCCCTTTGTCATTTCATTTGTCTAGTTCTAACTCAGGATCAGAAAATGCATCTGATTCGGGTGCCTTTAGTTCGGCCACCAAAGACTATTTGGCCCAGCACTCATTTGTGCTGTGAGTGGGGCTGTTATGAAATTCACACCACTTCCCTGTGTCATTCTTTGGATTTGTGGTGTTGAGTCGCATTGCTTTTGGCCTTGCCCCTTGTTCTTCGGTTCGGGCGCCTTTCGATTCGCGGATCAAAGTCTCTCTTCTTAGCAGAATTTACACTCGATCTTGGCGGCATAGCGATATCTCGTGCCAAGCGATGTAATGTCGAGGAAATCCATTTCCTCCTGAATGTGTTTGTGCAAACAGCCGCGGGACTTGAGCACCAAATGTCTCTCTGAATCTTTAATACCCAACTTTGTGCGCAGGGTATGGAACAGATTCGTCAGTTCGTGCACATCTTGATCCTTTTGTTGCCGCAGCGTGGTCCATTGGATGTATTTGTCCTCATAGCTCCCCATGGGGTAATATTGTTCCTTGATGCCATCTCGAAACGAATTCCAAGTGGGTGTGGCCGAGAACAGAGAGGGTTCCCCTTCGCCCTCTTGCTCACGGTAGGTTTCCCACCAGTCTTTGACATGGGGGGCAGCTTTGAGGAGTGCAAAAATAATCTTTTCTCGGTCAGAGAAGTCATGGGCCGAGAAATACCCTTCCAACAAATTTAACCATCTGTCTACAGCGTCTGCATCTATTTTTCCTTCAAATATAGGAATGTCAAAGTTTACCTGTACCTTGAAGGGAGTGGCGCCTCCAGAGTGGCTGTTGGATGCGGATGCGCCATATGTGGGCAGTCGTTGAAGGATTTGAGCAAAGTTATCCATCATCACGTTCCTTTGTTTCTCGAGAGCCTCCTCGAGCGGTATTTTGATAGGATCTCCTGCTCCCTCGTCTTTCTTTTCTTCCGCCATGGGAGGTCGTCGGGGTTTGCGAGGCTGATCTTGCAAGGGTTCAACCAGATCGAGCCCTAACTCCTTATACCCTGACCGCGTTAGGGACATGCAAAGAAAAACAAAGAAAGAGCAGTCCCGCTCTGATACCACTGATCCGGATTTTATGCAGGAACGCAACAGAATAAACACATAACCATAAATACAGAGATGCAGCGGAAATAACACTTCATTTCATTAATATCAAAATAACAGAAAGATGCTTACAGACATAATGGAAATAAAATAGCTAGGGTGCTGGTAGCGAATCTCTGAGAAGAGATGTGGTGGCTACGGACCTCTGAACTGCTTTACAATGAGGCGCGAGGGCCTATTTATTATTGAGAAACAATGGAGAACCCTAAACATCCCAAAAACCTAACCCTAGGAGATGAAGCGCCAAAACTATGGGCGCCGTTTGGGTAAATTGGTGTTTCAACTTCCCAGGGACGTAACTTTGGCATACTATCTCCGTTTGATGCGCTCAATAGCTAGTTAGAAAGATCTATCCAGGGACCTACGACTTTCGGGACAAGTTTGATCATCAAACTCGTTGGTAAAACGATGCCAAAAAACGTCGTTTAGGGCCTCAAAGTAGCTCAGGAAGTTCGGGACCGCTAAAAATAGTAAGTTTTGTTGCAACTTGAAAATTGAAAGAACTGAAGATGGGGGTTCAAATGGAATAGGTGGGTGGCCACCAATATCCACCTGGATCATTAAGCCCCCAAAACGGCTCCGAGAGTGGAGGACCCGAAAACCTGCTAAAAATAGTAAGTTGTGCTGAATGTGAAAATTTGCAAGAATTGATGGTGCTGGTCCAAATGGAATAGGTGGGTGGCCACCGATATCCACCTGGATCATTCCTCCCTCCTTAGGAAGCAATGGTCCCCATTGCGTTGAGATCCTCCATGAGATGAGGCAAATTCTGTTGAACTGAGTATGCTGGATGCATTTAGTAAATTTGGTTTCTTTATTAGCCTCAGACAGTACATGTTTGGATTCTGTAGTTGCAGGATGTATGGCAACATCAGGTGGTGGTGCGTTGGGAGTCAGATCAATGGAGTGCTTGTCCTGACAGTGTAGAGGAACCTCTATGAGCGAGGAGAAATTGTCATCGTATTTGTCCATCTGCTGCAGCCGTGCAAGGGAGCCCTGTTTCAAGGTTTTGGCCACAATATTCTTCTTTCCCTGTGAGTAAGTCGTAAGGAAAATTAATTTCCTTGTTTGGGAAACGATCTTACTGCGTTGTTTTGCAGTAGTCAAAGAGATGACAGGAGGCGGTACTACCTCCGGTATCCTGTACAAGTTATTTCCCAAAGTAATAATAATAGCACGAGGCCTAGACTTATACACAGCATGTCGCCTCCATAAGTATGGTTGGCCCAATAATACGTCAGCTACATCAAGAGGAGCAACATCACACAATACCTCATCCGTGAATGGCTTGATACTGTACGGAAGGAGGCACTGCTGGCGAATGCGGAGATCTCTCCCCGGGTGGAGCCACCCGATGGTATACAACTGCGGGTGGGCTATGGTCGGTAGGCCGAGCCGCTTCACGACCTCTGCTGAGATGAGGTTCTTTTGGCTTCCACTATCGACGAGAAATTGCAGCGGAGAGCCAGCACCCACATCACCACGCATTCGGAAGAGCGCTCCCCCTCCTGCTGGATCCTCTGGACCTCATACGGATCTTGGTGGTGGCAACAGTAGCCTTTGGGATGCATCGATGATCTTGCTTCCCTTTTGTCATTTCCTTTTACAGTTCCTAACTCGGGATCGAAAATGCATCGATTCGAGTGCCTTTAGTTTAGCCAAAAGACTGTTTGGCAGAACACTCGTTTGTGCTGCTTTATGAGTGAGGCACATTGTAAATTCACACCACTTCCCTGTGTCCTTCTTTGGATTTGTGGTGTATATAAAGAAGTCGCATTGCTTTTATATATCCCCTTGTTCTTCGGTTCGGGGGCGCCTTTGGTTGCGGATCTAAGAAGTCTCTCTTCTTCTGCTTGAATTTCTGCTCAATCTTGGCAGCATACCGGTATGCCGTACCAAGCGAGGAGATGTCGAGGAACTCCATTTCCTCCTGAATGTATCTGTGCAGACAACTGCCATACTTTAGCACCAAATGTTTCTCTGAATCTTTGATACCCAACTTTGTGCGCGGGGTATGGAACAGATTCGTCAGCTCGTGCACATCTTGATCCCTTTGTTGTCGCAGCGTGGTCCATTGTATGTACTTGTCCTCATAGCTCCCCACGGGATAGTACTGTTCCTTGACGGCGTCTCGGAACGAATTCCAAGTGGGTGTGGCCGAGAACAGAGAGGGTTCCCCTTTGCCCTCTTGCTCACGGTAGGTTTCCCACCAGTCTTTGACATGGGGGCGGCTTTGAGGAGTGCAAAAATAATCTTTTCTCGGTCAGAGAAGTCATGGACCGAGAAATACCCTTCCAACAAATTTAACCATCTGTCTACAGCGTCTGCATCTATTTTTCCTTCAAATATAGGAATGTCAAAGTTTACCTGTACCTTGAAGGGAGTGGTGCCTCTAGAGTGGCTGTTGGATGCAGATGCGCCATATGTGGGCAGTCGTTGAAGGATTTGAGCAAAGTTATCCATCATCGCGTTCCTTTGTTTCTCGAGGGCCTCCTCGAGCAGTATTTTGATAGGATCTCCTGCTCCCTCGTCTTTCTTTTCTTCCGCCATGGGAGGTCGTCGGGGTTTACGAGGCTGATCTTGCAAGGGTTCAACCAGATCGAGCCCTAACTCCTTATACCCTGACCGCGTTGGGGACATGCAAAGAAAAACAAAGAAAGAGCAGACCCGCTCTGATACCACTGATCCGGATTTATGCAGGAACGCAACAGAATAAACACATAACCATAAATACAGAGATGCAGCGGAAATAATGCATCATTTCATTAATAACAGAAATATGCTTACAGACATAATGGAAATAAAATAGCTAGGGTGCTGGTAGCGAATCTCTGAGAAGAGATGTGATGGCTACAGACCTCTGAACTGTGTTACAATGAGGCTCGAGGGCCTATTTATTGTGAGAAACAATGTAGAATCTGAAACGTCCAAAAACCTAACCGTAGGAGATGAGGCGCCAAAACTGTGGGCGCCCGTTTGGGTAAATTGGTGGTTCAACTTCCCGGGGGCATAACTTTGGCACCCGATCTCCGTTTGACACGCTCAATAGCTCGTTAGAAAGATCTATCCGAGGACTTCAATTTTTGAACGAGCAACATCGGTCCATGGACCCATGTTGCTCTCCGTTTTCCCAAAAAATGTCGTTTAGGGCCTCAAAACGGCTCCGGAAGTTCAGGACCCGAAAAACTGCTAAAAATAGTAAGTTTTGTTGCAACTTGAAAATTGAAAGAACTGAAGATTGGGGTTCAAATGGAATAGGTGGGTGGCCACCAATATCCACCTGGATCATTAAGCCCCCAAAACGGCTCCGAGAGTGGAGGACCCGAAAACCTGCTAAAAATAGTAAGTTGTGCTGAATGTGAAAGGCTGCAAGAATTGATGGTGCTGGTCCAAATGGAATAGGTGGGTGGCCACCGATATCCACCTGGATCATTCCTCCCTCCTTAGGAAGCAATGGTCCCCATTGCGTTGATATCCTTCATGAGATGAGGCAAATTCTGTTGAACTGAGTATTAGATGTATTGAAGATGTCATGGACCTGCGAGTGGACATGCTGGATGCGTTTAGTAAATTTTGTTTCTTTATCAACCTTAGACAGTACATGTTTGGATTCTGTATGTGTAGTTGCAGGATGTATGGCAACATCAGGCGGTGGTGCGTTGGGAGTCAAATCAATGGAGTGCTTGTCCTGACAGTGTAGAGGAACCTTTATGAGTGAGGAGAAATTGTCATCGTATTCCTCCATAACTTTGTCCATCTGCTGCAGCCGTGCAAGGGAGCCCTGTTTCAAGGTTGTGGCCACAATATTCTTCTTTCCCTGTGAGTGAGTCGTAAGGAAAATGAATTTCCTGGTTTGGGAAATGATCTTATTGCATTGCTTTGCAGTAGTCAAAGAGATGACAGGAGGCGGTACTACCTCCGGTATCCTGTACAAGTTATTTCCCAAAGTAATAATAACAGCACGAGGCCTAGACTCATACACAGCATGTCGCCTCCATAAGTATGGTTGGCCCAATAATACATCAGCTACATCAAGAGGAGAAACATCACACAATACCTCATCCATGAATGGCTCGATACTGTACGGAAGGCGACACTGCTGGCGAATGCGGAGATCTCTCCTTGGGTGGAGCCACCCGATGGTATACGACTGTGGGTGGGCTATGGTCGGTAGGCCAAGCTGCTTCACGACCTCTGCTGAGATGAGGTTCTTTTGGCTTCCGCTATCGACGAGAAATTGCAGCGGAGAACCCTTTACCCACATCTGCGACTGGAAGAGGCGCTCCCCCTCCTCTGGATCCTCTGGACCCTCCTTCTGGATCTTGGTGGTGGCAACAATGGCACTGGGATCCGTATCAATGATCTGCTTCCCTTTGTCATTACCTTTGTCTGGTTCTAACTCAGGATCAGAAAATGCATCTGATTCGGGTGCCTTTAGTTCAGCCACCAAAGATTGTTTGGCCCGACACTCGTTTGTGCTGTGAGTGGGGCTGTTATGAAATTCACCCCACTTCCCTGTGTCCTTCTTTGAATTTGTGGTGTTGTTCTGAGTCGCATTGCTTTGGCCTTGCCCCTTGTTCTTCGGTTCGGGGGCACCTTTCGGATTCGCAGATCCAAAGTCTCGCTTCTTCTGCTTAAATTTCTGCTCGATCTTGGCGGCATAGCGATATGCCGTGCCAAGCGATGTAATGTTGAGGAACTCCATTTCCTCCTGAATGTGTTTGTGCAGATAGCCACGTTACTTGAGCACCAAATGTCTCTCTGAATCTTTAATACCCAACTTTGTGCGCAGGGTATGGAACAGATTCGTCAGTTCGTGCACATCTTGATCCTTTTGTTGCCGCAGCGTGGTCCATTGGATGTATTTGTCCTCATAGCTCCCCACGAGGTAATATTGTTCCTTGATGCCGTCTCGGAACGAATTCCAAGTGGGTGTGGTCGAGAACAGAGAGGGTTCCCCTTCGCCCTCTTGCTCACGGTAGGTTTCCCACCAGTCTTTGACATGGGGGGCGGCTTTGAGGAGTGCAAAAAATAATCTTTTCTCGGTCAGAGAAGTCATGGACCGAGAAATACCCTTCCAACAAATTTAACCATCTGTCTACAGCGTCTGCATCTATTTTTCCTTCAAATATAGGAATGTCAAAGTTTACTTGTACCTTGAAGGGAGTGGCGCCTCCAGAGTGGCTGTTGGATGCAGATGCGCCATATGTGGGCAGTCGTTGAAGGATTTGAGCAAAGTTATCCATCATCGCATTCCTTTGTTTCTCGAGTGCCTCCTCAAGCAGTATTTTGATAGGATCTCCTGCTCCCTCGTCTTTCTTTTCTTCCGCCATGGGAGGTCGTCAGGGTTTGCGAGGCTGATCTTGCAAGGGTTCAACCAGATAGAGCCCTAACTCCTTATACCCTGACCGCGTTGGGGACATGCAAAGAAAAACAAAGAAAGAGCAGACCCCCTCTGATACCACTGATCCGGATTTATGCAGGAACGCAACAGAATAAACACATAACCATAAATACAGAGATGCAGCGGAAATAATGCGTCATTTCATTAATAACAGAAATATGCTTACAGACATAATGGAAATAAAATAGCTAGGGTGCTGGTAGCGAATCTTTGAGAAGAGATGTGATGGCTACAGACCTATGAACTGTGTTACAATGAGGCTCGAGGGCCTATTTATTATTGAGAAACAATGTAGAATCCGAAACGTCCAAAAACCTAACCGTAGGAGATGAGGCGCCAAAACTGTGGGCGCCCGTTTGGGTAAATTGGTGGTTCAACTTCCCGGAGGCGTAACCTTGGCACCTGATCTTTTTTTGATGCACTCAATAGCTCGTTAGAAAGATCTATCCGAGGACCACAACTTTCAGTAAAACGATGCCCAAAAAACATCGTTTAGGGCCTCAAAACGGCTCCGGAAGTTCAGGACCCGAAAAACTGCTAAAAATAGTAAGTTTTGTTGCAACTTGAAAACTGAAAGAACTAATGATGGGGGTTCAAATGGAATAGGTGGGTGGCCAACAATATCCACCTGGATCATTAAGCCCCCAAAACGGCTCCGAGAGTGGAGGACCCAAAAACCTGCTAAAAATAGTAAGTTGTGCTGAATGTGAAAAGCTGCAAGAATTGATGGTGCTGGTCCAAATGGAATAGGTGGGTGGCCATAGATATCCACACGGATCATTCCTCCTCCTTAAAGGAAGCAATGGTCCCCATTGCATTGAGATTCTCCATGAGATGAGGCAAATTCTGTTTAACTGAGTATGCTGGATGCATTTAGTAAATTTGTTTTCTTTATCAGCCTTAGAAAATACATGTTTGGATTCTGTATGTGTATTTTTAGGATGTATGTCAACATCAGGCGGTGGTGCTTTGGGAGTCAAATCAATGGAGTGCTTGTCCTGACAGTGTAGAGGAACCTTTATGAGTGAGGAGAAATTGTCATCGTATTCCTCCATAACTTTGTCCATCTGCTGCAGCCGTGCAAGGGAGCCCTGTTTCGAGGTTGTGGCCACAATATTCTTCTTTCCTTGTGAGGGAGTCGTAAGGAAAATGAATTTCCTGGTTTGGGAAACAATCTTACTGCGTTGTTTTTCTGTAGTCAAAGAGATGGCAGGGGGCGGTATTACCTCCGGTATCTTGTACAAGTTATTTCCCAAAGTAATAATAACAGCACGAGGCCTAGACTCATACACAGCATGTCGCCTCCAAGAGTATGGTTGGCCCAATAGTACATCAGCTACATCAAGAGGAGCAACATCACACAATACCTCATCCGTGAATGGCTTGATAATGTACGGAAGGCGGCATTGTTGGCAAATGTGGAGATCTCTCCCTAGGTGGAGCCATCCGATGGTATATGGCTGCGGGTGTGCTATGGTTGGTGGCGGAACATGCGACCTCTTGAAATGAGTTCTTTTTTGGCTTAGCTACCCGATAAGAAATTATCACGCGGAGAACCCTTTACCCAGCATCTGCGGCCCCGGAAGAGGCGCCTGTTTGCTCTAGATCCTGCGGACCCTCCTCTAGATATTTGTGGTGGAAAAAATGGCACTGAGATCTGCATCAATGATCTGCTTCACTTTTTCATTGCCTTTTTTTCATTCTGACTCAGGATCAGAAAATGCATTTGATTCGGGTGCCTTTAGTTCAACCACCAATGACTGTTTGGCCCAAAACTTGTTTGTGCTATGAGTGGGGCTGTTATGAAATTCACACCACTTCCCTGTGTCCTTCTTTGGATTTGTGGTGTTGTTCTGAGTCACATTGCTTTGGCCTTGCCCCTTGTTCTTCGATTCGGGGGCACCTTTCGTTTTCGCAGATCCAAAGTCTCGCTTCTTCTGCTTAAATTTCTGCTCGATCTTGGCAGCATAGCGATATGCCGTGCCAAGTGATGTAATGTCGAGGAACTCCATTTCCTCCTGAATGTGTTTGTGCAGACAGCCGCGGTACTTGAGCACCAAATGTCTCTCCGAATCTTTAATACCCAACTTTGTGCGCAGGGTATGCAACAGATTCGTCAGTTCGTGCACATCTTGATCCTTTTATTGCCGCAGCGTGGTCCATTGGATGTATTTGTCCTCATAGCTCCCCACGGGGTAATATTGTTCCTTGATGCCATCTTGGAACGAATTCCAAGTGGGTGTGGCGGAGAACAGAGAGGGTTCCCCTTCGCCCTCTTGCTCACATTGTTAGGTTTCCACCGAGTCTTTGACATGGGGGAGGCGGCTGAGGAGTGCAAAAATAATCTTTTCTCGGTCGGAGAAGTCATGGACTGAGAAATACCCTTCCAGCAAATTTAACCATCTGTCTATGGCGTCTACATCCATTTTTCCTTCAAATCTAGGAATGTCAAAGTTTACCTCTACCTTAAAGGGAGTGGCACCTCTAGAGTGGTTGTTGGATGCAGATGTGCCATATGTGGGCAGTCGTTGAAGGATTTGAGCAAAGTTATCCATCATCGCGTTCCTTTATTTCTCGAGGGCCTCCTCGAGCAGTATTTTGATAGGATCTCCTACTCCCTCGTCTTTCTTTTCTTCCGCCATGAGAGGTCATCGGGGTTTGTGAGGCTGATCTTGCAAGGGTTCAACCAGATCGAGCCCTAACTCCTTATACCCTGACCGCGTTGGGGACATGCAAAGAAAAAAAAAGAAAATGGACTGCTACGATACCAGCTGATCGGTTATGCGGGGAGCCTTATGAATGACACATAACCATAAATACGGAGATGCGGTGGAAATAATGAGTCATTTCATTAATAACGAAATATGCTTACAAACATAATGGAAATAAAATAGCTAGGGTCTTTGATGAATCTCTCTGCGAGAAGAGATGATCTGTAGCTCAGACCTTGAGGCTCAATTGATTAGGCTAGGGGCCTGTGCAACTGATAAGAAATAATGTAGAATCCGAAACGTCCAAAAACCTAACCGTAGGAGATGAGGCACCAAAACCGTGGGCGCCCGTTTGGGTAAATTGGTGGTTCAACTTCCCGGGGGCGTAACTTTGGCACCAGATGTCCGTTTGATGCGCTCAATAGCTTGTTAGAAATATCTATCTGAGGACCACAACTTTCGGGATGAATTTCATTCCATGAAATAAAACGTCGTTTAGGGCCTCAAAACGGCTTCGGAAGTTCAGGACCCGAAAAACTGCTAAAAATAGTAAGTTTTGTTGCAACTTGAAAACTGAAAGAACTAATGATGGGGGTTCAAATGCAATAGGTGGGTTGCCACCAATATCCACATGGATCATTAAGCCCCCAAAACGGCTCCAAGAGTGGAGGACCCGAAAACCTGCTAAAAATAGTAAGTTGTGCTGAATGTGAAAAGCTGCAAGAATTGATGGTGCTGGTCCAAATGGAATAGGTGGGTGGCCACCAATATCAAGTTGGATCATTATTTCTATCATCTCAACCAACCCATTTTTAATAAGTTGTTAAAGAAAGGCATTGGGATGATGCATTGAACTAATAAATTGTTGCCATAGAGAAGAACAAGACTTGGGAATTATTTGTTCTCCCAAGAGACAAAACCAAAATTAGTGTAAAATGGGTATATAAGACCAAGTTGAGTGAAAATGGAGAAATTGAGAAACATAAGGCAAGGTTAGTTGCCAAAGTATTATGCGAATATTTTGGTGTTGAATGCAGTCAAACCTTTTATCCACTATCAAGGTTAGACACTTTGAGAACTATTTTAGCTACATCATCTCACCACAAATGGAAATTGTATCAACTTGATATAAAATATTATTTCATAAATGGTATATTTCAGGAAGAATTTTATGTAGAGAAACCTCCATGTTGTGAAGTTCCAGGACAGGAGAATAAGGTATACAGTTTGAAGAAGTATTTGAATGGTTTAAATAATATCCAAGATCTTAGTAAAGTCACATCGACACCCTCCTCATCAAAAGTAGTTTTTGCATAAGTAGACATGACTCAAATTTGTATACCAAAAGTCATGAAGGTAGCATTATTATTGTATGTATTTACTTAGATGATATTTTTTATACAAGAAATATGATGTTATAATACTTCAAAGAATAAATGAAAACAATGTTTGATATGAATGATGTAGCGGTCATGAAATACTTCTTAGGCATTGAAATTCAACTATATGTTAAGGGAATTTTTGTTGATAAAAAAAAATATGCCACAGAGATCATCCAAAAGTTCAGAATGAAAAATTGAAAACTCGTTGATACACCAATTTATGAAGGTGAAAAGCTGAGAAAATAAGATGTAGCACCACTAATTGATCCGAAATTGTATTAAATTTTAGTTGGAATATTATTGTATCTCACTGCAACTAGACCTGATATTATGTTTGCTGCTAGTTTTGTTTCCACGTTTATGCAGTAACCTAATATTTCTCATTGGAAGGTTGCAAAAAGGATCTTAAGTTATATTTGTCAGAACCTATGGTTTGTTCTACACACATTCTGAAAATTATTCACTTTCAGGTTATACATACAAAAATTATGCAGGAAGTCTAGGTAATCGCAAAATCACCTAAGGGTATGAATTTAATCTTCTAACCAATATTATTTCATATGCATCAAAGAAAAAATCAATAATTTCAATACCTTATGCAGAGGAAGAGTATGTAGCAGCAAATTTAGCAACTTGTCAAGTAGTGTGGTTGAAACTATAAATGGAAGTTATTCCAAATGTTTAGAAGGAGCCAAATCATATTTACTATGATAACATTTCAACAATTTATTTATTAAAAAATCATGTTTTCCATAAAATTTCAAGCACATTGACACATTTTTTCATTCCATTAGTTAGCTCATCATTGATGGGGACATAGTACTTTCTTTTTGTGATCCCAAAGACCAACTTGCGAATATTTTCACAAAGCCATTGGGAAAAAAGGAATTTGAATTTCAAGGAGAAAAATTAGGCATTATAAGTGTCTCTACTTGTAATAGTTGAGATTAGGAGGGGATGTTGAGATATTAAGCTCATTCTCTGCTAGGTGTCATCACATTTGATTATCTTGTCTGCTAGGGGTAATATAAAATTTATTTTTACTTCAATTTAGTCGAGTTCTACTCTAGTGACTTATTGGTGATGTTTGCAATGTAATATGTTTAGCTATTTTGAATATTGAGAAGAGAAATCCTTAGTCCATGATTTCTTTCATTATTTGTTACGTGAGTCAGATTTCATAATTATATTCCATATTTTGTTTTATTTTTTTCTATACATTTCAATTTCTTGCTATGATTTTGCACAATTTTTATAATATTTTGTTTTGTGTCAAATCTAAAGGAAATAAAAACAATTATCTTTTACAAAAATAATAGGCTAATTAACTGGAAAAAAATAAAAACAAGCTGACAACTAAAGATATTACTCATAAAAGAGCTTTAGCGATTTGAGTTTCACTTTTTCTTAGAATCTAGGGTATTTAATGTTGTGTGAATGAAAGAGGAAGAGGAAAGAGAGATGGACAACTACACCTAACCCACAACCAAAAGATATTTAGTTATGGGAACTACCACTACCATTCCTGTCCCAACTAACATATTGGTACTCCATGTTATGTTCATTGCTATGCTACATAACACTTTTACCTGATATGGATAAATTGATCACATCATTTTTTGATGGATCATAGTGAAAATTTTCAATAGTGTTTTTATTTAAATTCAAATTATTTCATAATAGGACAACTATAATATTAAATTGAATTTCTTCCGACTAGGTCTATCTATATGTTTTATTTTAAATATATCGATTTTAACTTTATATAATATTTACTTTTAATTTTTATGTTCTATATATATATATATAGATATATATGCTTGTGATAGTACCAACCTAGATTCATCCTAACCTCAGATCTATCAAGTCCTGAGAGTGCTAAAATCCCTAGAGTTGCAAACCTATTTTTTGAGTGCAAAACTTAAGGAAAGGTTTGCACCACAAGATATGTGATGGTTCTCATCGCTTGATAGAATCGAGCTTAATATAGATCTAGGTTGGTACTATCATAAAGGTTTACACCTCAAGAGATTTGATCCCTCTCGACACTTTATAGATCCGAGGTTAATATGGATGTAGGCTAGTTATATAATATTGTATAATATCTATATTTTTATTTATGTATCTCTTTATTATTCCCTCTCTTTATATCACCCTCAAATATAAACACTCTCTCTCAATATCTCGCTTGTCACTCCCTCTCTCTCTAGACATTTTTCCATATGTGTCTTTCTTATTCCCTCCCTTTCTCTTCCCCTCCAACTCCCTCTCTCTCCATTTCTCTCCCACCTCCCTCTATCTCTCCCCTCCATCACCTCCTCTCTCTCTCACTCTTCCCTCCAACTATATCACAATATCCTTCCCTCTCTCCTTTTCTCCCTCCTCTCCATATTTTGGTTTCCTTCTCTCTCTCTTCTCCTTTTGTCCCTATATCTCTCCTACTCTCCTCTCTCTTCCCTCATCTCATATCTCCCTCACTCTCTGTGCATATCTACCTTCTCACTTCCTCACTCTATCTGTAACACCCCAAGTTGCTATGCTTTTTAATTTTACATTTGAACAAATTTAAAGGGGAATTGGACCCCAATGGAGAAACAATTTTTGGATTTATTTAAATATTTGTTAATAAAAATAAGGAGAATAGATATGTGTGCACTATGACTAGAGTGAGATTGGAGATCCTAAACCTTGATCCATGAGGATATGGATAAGGTTAGACTTTCCCAAAAACCTTTCAGAAAACCTTGAAAGGAATCTTACTAAACCAGATTGGGAGAGAAAAATCTAATGTCCCCAAGGAAGAGGAAAGTAATTGGGAAGAGGAAGAAAATATGGAAAAGTGGAAAAGACAACTTTAAAGTACCTCACTAAGGGAAGCCTAGGCAAAAACAGGAAGAAAGCATCCTAGAATTTATCGACGCAGAAATTAGAAACGGGCTTGGGAAAGCACTGCTTAAATAAGTTGCTCCAAGATAGACAAAGGGTTTTCTAACGCTGGAAGAAAAAAGGTCTTAGCTCGGGGGTGAGTTAAGGAGATAAAACTCTATGGTTGGGAGGACTGGTCTAGTAAATTTCTATGCACGCTTTACTAATCTATTTTAAACTTATGAAAAAAAAATGTTATAGTATGATAGAGCCTTGATAAAGTGAATAAGGTAAAATCTGATATGTTTAGTTAATTAGTTTCCATACATTTAGTATATTTACTGAAGACATAATCTCTTCTATTTCTACATTGTTGTATTGGAGTTGTCTGATGAGGGCCATCCACCAGAATGTCTAATACCTGAGAAAGGTTTAGATCTGATGATAGGTCTCTCTCTTAGAAAAAGAATAGTTAAGTTATGTAGAAAAATATATAGTTATGACTCCTTGCTTAGACTTGATAAATCATATTCATGCAATTGAAAAATTATTGAAGAGGAGGAATGGAATTAATTTATTCTAGTGTATATTGATGTATACTGATATACATATATATATGAGTATGATATTACTGTTGAAAATCTGTTCATAGAAAATTAGTGTTAGAAATTTAAAGCATAAGTAATCTACTTAAAACTATCATAGTCATTCTATGTTGTCAGATTTACTTAGGAAAGGAAATTGATTATAGTAAGAGAATTGTAGAGATTTACCATGCATGCTTAACAAAAATCATAGATGTATGTAAATATAGAACCAAATTCAGGTTAAAATTATAAGCAATAATAGAATTATCATGTTATGTTCATTCAAAAACTGGAAACCACTTAGATAACAACTGGTACCAAAATGATGGAATATTGAGTTATCATGGTGCTATAATATCAGAGTTTGTACATGAGAATTTCACATTTTTTCATAACATAAAACTATAGGTAACTCTCCTGTAGGAAGAGTAATAAATACAGGAACAAAAATATCTATATGATGACGTGTAGAAATACAATTTCCATTTCAGTACAAATGTACATAAAGGGATAAGGTTATCCATACTGAAGTTATACAAATGAAAAATTTTCCTTTAAAAATTTCCAAGTACATCTAATCATAAATTAAAAATTATGGACTTGTACTTTTCAGACCATGATGGTAAACACATCTTGTACATATACTCTGTATAGTTTAAGAAAAAGTAAATTGATATATATATATATATATATATATAAAGTCAAGTTGATAATTATTGATATTCAAATAATACTTATATATTATAACTATTGTAAAAATTTATGATAAAAAAATTGGAATTAACGTCATATGGTGAAATACAGTGTTGAGGTATTCACGATTTTAATATACAGAGCTAAAGTATGCAACAGTAAAAATCGAGACAATGAAAACCTCCATGTATATGGAACATTTTCAATAAAAATTATAGTCCATATATAACTACAAAAGAATGGATTAACAGTTCACTGAAAACATATTTAGTTTAAGGTCATCGTTACAAATCGATGAGGAGGATCCTCAATTCCTCACGAAAGCTAAACTAGATAAATTTAGAAAAGAGTTAGAATCCTGATTTGAAGAATAAAAGCACTGCCTTCGTGCCAAAGACGTGGAGGAACAACCTGATAGAAGATCCTTGAGTTAAGGCCAAATAAAGGAAATGAGTTAAACGCTAGAAGACAAATTTGAAATAAACCCTGCGAACTCATTACGTGTACAATTACGAAATTAAAGTATTAGTACCATTCTAAATTCAGAAACTGGTCAATATAAGTATATAAGTAATGTAATGAGATCACCTGTGTAAAACGAAGATGGATAAGATTATATGGAACTCGAAGAGGGTCGAGTTCCCATATAAACTTTCGAAATAGGCCAACGTAAATATTATAATCAACATAATTGAAATTAGAGAAAAACTCAAACAACAATTTTATATTTAATAGAAATATGGACCTTCAGAAAATGCATAGAAAAGCCATATGAGAGGGGAAGAATTGATACTTAAACCTTATCCGAGCCATACAAATTTATAAAACCCAACTTGGATAGCTTTTCACTACACTATCATCTGAAAGTAAACAAACCCTACTATAGAGGGCAAGAGTATATAAAACGAAATTTTTCCAAGGTAAACAAAATGTTTCTATAAACCAGAAAAAAATGATTCTCCATAAACGAAAATATAAATTGGAAAAACTGTTGGGTTTTCAACATAATAAAAAGTATTGCAGCATTGGGTCATCACTGTGGTACGATATCGCAATTAACTTAAATTGTTGATCAAACCTGAGATACACAAGTAGAAAAAAAAGATTTTGAAGATGGCAAAACAAACGTATTATTACTGATTTGAATCCATACCTAAATACGTTGACGAAGAAACCAGATGTAGAAAGATGACCGCTCTCCAAAAATGCGGAAGGTTTCATGAAAGGCGAAAATGAAGTTCAAGTCCAGACAGTGAAAGACTAAAATCCCAAAATGAAATTTCAAACTTTTAACCCGTAGTAGATGAGAAACCCTAATGCATTATAGCCCTACAAGTGGCACGAGATTAAGTTACAGCATGCGGATCGAGAGTCAACTGCAAACAAATCGAGGTCTGAGTGATGTGTACTACAGGAAAACTATGAGAGGTAATATTAAATTAAATGCCTTAGACGTTAAAGAGTACCTTCATATCGTAAAGATATTACATGGTATAGGATTACATGGCTTAGTAGCTGGCCTCGGTAATAGCTAACCCAACAATCATAAATTCTCTAACATGATGTGGTATCTCATGGCTCAAGATCAATGGGATAAGATCTCAGTACTGGAGATATAATAATTATATATGAATTGGACGTTAAGTGACCCCATGTAATACGTTGGGATCCCCAGCATTAAACTCCAATGAATTTAATTAAAGTTAATATTCATTAGTTAAGAGAAGTCGAATGATATGGAACCAAACTTGGTTATGTGGAGGAGAAACCAATTAATAATTCCTATTTTAAATATGGTATGGATGATAGGTGTAAAGTAACAATTAGAATTAGGGAAATGTATCAAAGTAAATCAATATATATATATATATATGAAAACTTTGAAACATGCTTAATATGGAAGGGTTATATAATTATACATGTAAATATGAAATTTTATATGTATAGATCCCCAATATAAAATTTCCATATGATTGTTTAAGGAAACAATTAAGCTAAATGGTTGGATAATTTATTAATAAAGGGTTGAGTGGAACATTTTATCCAATTGAAAATTTAGCTAAGAGGGTTAGAATATCTATGTGTGGATGGTAGAAATAGAAAAAAAAAAAAATTTATAGAGACGTTACACTATCCACCTCTTTGTCTCTCTATGTATGTATTCTTTCCTCCATCTCTCTCTCTCTCTATATATATATCTCTCTCCCTCTTTCATTCTCTCTCTCCCTTCCTCTCTCTCTTTCTTCCACTTTCTCCCTCTCTCTCACACCTCCATCTCTATTTCTCCCACCTCCGTCTCTATCTCTCCCCCCACCACTCTCTCTCTCTCTCTCTCTCTCTCTCTTCCCTCCAACATTGTCACTATCTCCATCCCTACCCCCTGCCTCCCACTTCTCCCTCTTTAATTGTACCCCATTGTATTGTGTTTAAGAAAGTATATAAATTAAAAAAAAAAAAACTCAATTGGTTTGAAAATATTAAACCTATATTTTCGATCAATTATGTCAAAGAAATTACGATAATGAAAAATTTCAACATGAACTATCTCTCCTTTATTATTGTTAGTCACTTTGATTTCTCTCATTGCTTAGATCATTAGTTAACATGGATATATGCTTCTTCTTAATTATATTATTTATATTATACAAATTTCCCATCTTTGTATATAAAAGTATTTTCATTTTTTTTTTAATATTTATTTTATTTATATGGGAATATTTCTAGTAGGCTTGAGGATAGAGGGTTTGGATATATGTAAAAAGTGATTATAATTTTTTTCCCTTCTATATTTAATTAAAAAATATATACATTAAAATTAAAATAATATTTTTTTTATAAAATATTTTCATTTTGAAATAGGTTATGGTTTTTAGGCATGTGGTATTGATAAGCCATGATATTGGGCAATGGTATTTTAACAAAGTCTATTTACAATTTAATAATATCCATGGTAAAGTCGGCATGAGTATCCATAGTTAAGAGTATTTTCATATTATTATAAAATATTTTGATTGTGAAATAGGTTATGTTTTTTGGGCATGTGGTATTTATAATTCATGGTAGTGTAATAAATCCTATTTACAAGTTAATAATATCCACGGTGAAGTTGGGATGAATCTCCATGGTTAAGAATCTTGTCATATTGGTATAAAATATTTTTGTTGTCAAATAAGTTATTGTTTTTTTGCATGTGGTATTGATAAGACATGGTGTAGGCCCATGATATTGTAACAAATTTTATTCAAAAGTTAATAACAAAATCAAAATATAGCATATTGAATTTTATTATTTTTATTAATTTAAATTTTTATTATTAATTGAGCCATCATTTAAATGTTTACACTCATTTTTTTTATTTTTTACTTTTTATTATTTCTTAATTTACTCGAAATTTAAAATGGTTTACATACTTACATTAGATCTACACTTCTACCCTATATTGGGTTCTAGAGATCCTCTCATAAATTATAAAAAAAATATATATATATATATATATATTTTATTTTATTTTTTAAAGTAATATTTATTTATTTATTTTAAATTTATCTCAATATTTTTAAACATTTTTTTTCCAATCTTCAATTCAATAATTAAATTGGGTTAATTATTTTTTTCATAGAATATGTTAATTTGGTACACAGAGATAGGTAGGAAGTAAAACAAAAAAATATAATGGTTTGATTTTTTCTTTTGCTTTCCCATTTTTAAGAGTTTTCCTTCTCATCATATAAATAGAAATCAATAATATGCATTTCATATAGTTAATTCGAACAACAATTTGATTAAATTTTAACAAATTTCTAACTAGTTATTAATATCAAAAATCAAACTCACTAATCATTCAAACCATGTCAATAGGTGAGATTACATAAATTTGTTATATTATTCAGTAGCAACATTGCCTAAGCATTTTATTTGAAATTCAAACATAATTATTTGCAATGGTTTGGTAAAAATAATTTCTTAATGGTATTAGATTCATAAAATTGAAAGGAAATGTCACCGTTACTAAAAAATTTTTGAATTAAGTGATATAGAGTATTAAGGTCCTTGTGTTTTCAAGGAAATGAATAGTTTTTTTACAATGCAATCGTTGTGAAACAACCCTGGTAAAAGATCCATGTAATAATGTTAATAAAGGAAAAACATTAACCAAGGTCATGGGACATGTATTACAAGCTGAATGTTGGGAAAAAACATAGTGATGGGGATCACTTGTGATTAATTTATGGATATGGAAATTGACGAAGGATTTTGAAAAGGCATGAGGCATTTATTGGAATTTTATTTATGAAAATAATGGAAAATAGGAAAAAATGGAGTTGAAAGGTCATAGGTTTCATGTAAGGAGGAAAATGAAGGAAACTAATGAAAAATGAATAAACTAGAGGTGTGATTAATAAAAATGCTTCTAAGGATCCGTTGGCACATTTTGATAGTTCAGTTTTGTAGCTCTCATTTTATTATCTCTCTCTCTCTCTCTCATACTCTTAGACACTTAGAGTTTTCTTGGACCACTTTTGGAGGAGTTTGGTAAACATGGGATATTTTTGAGCAAGAAGGAAAAGAAGAGTAGGAAAGGGGAAGAGGACATGGGGATTAGAAACTACAACAAATTTTCCTTACAGGTATTGAGTTGAATTTATCATTTCCTTGATAGTTTTGGCATGGATTACACATGTATGTGGATTATTGGTTACGATTAGTCATTGGCATGGATGAAACATGCATGTGGTTTCTTGGTTATGATTTGTCATTGGCATGGAGGATATATTTTATCGAAAGTGGATTTTCCTACCCTTCCCATTTCCTGGATGGCCATGGTGATTGTGGGTTTTACCTTTTATTTTTTTGGTTAGTTCTTATGTTCCTTTGGTTGTGGGTTGAGTTACTATTTCCTGGAAGCCTTGGTTGTAAAAACACTCTGCAAGCCCTGTAACAACCTGGGTTGAGTTACTAGTCCTGGAATCCTTTGTTGGAAAAAAGCTCTAGAAGCGCCTTGTGGGTTGAGTTACTAGTCCTAGAAGACCTAGTTAGACAAATGCTTTGGAAGCCTGAAAACAATTCTGGGTTGAATTAATATTCCTATAAGCCCTCGTTGAAACAAAATATTTAGAGACCTAGACAACTTGGGTACAGATATATTGATGGTTATTGATTTCTAACTGTGAGGTGTAATCATTGTTTGAGGGTTGAGGTGGTTTCACATCTGGAAGCCCTAGTTTGGTTTTTTTTTAATTGTTCCATGAGATCGCCCATTCATTCTTGGAATATGGCATGGGGGTGACTGGCTGACAGAAATATTTGGTTCAGCCTAGTATATGTCTAGGTGATATTTGGAAGTCCCAAACCCAGTTGGATTTTGCATATTTCAATAAGAGCTCATTTCCTCTCATATTTGATAAGTAAATGTACTTTCTATTATGTTGTTCATATGGTTGTTATATCCTTGTTACTTCAATTGGTTATATTGAGTTATGAGCATGATTTATGGCAGTGATGATGTATGGCTCTCATCATGTTTTGATTAGTAAACGAATGAACAATAAATATGTGACCTAATAGTTTATAATTCATCTATTGAGATAAGGCATCAATGTTTCTTAATGATTCTCAGATAATTATGTGACCTCTACGCTCATATTTTTTTTTATGACCTGTAGAATTCATATTTGTGATGTGTTTGACCAAATCCTTATCATGGATAGTAGGGGTCAAGTTAATTAATTGATAAAATGTTTGCATTAGTAACTTTCTTTTAGTCTTATTTAACATTTCTAGAATTCTCTTGGATTTCTCGACAATGGATTAAGTCTTGGACCTAAAAAAGTGGCACAAAATTTGGGGTTGTTGGAACGACACTAGCTGAAAACTTCTATAGTCACTTTCTTTTCTTGTTGTGGGAGCATCTGGAGGCCTACATTCACACTATTTCCTTGTCAAGGGAGTGGCTAGGGTGTTAGATCAATGAAAATTTATGTTGCCTCAAGGGTTAGTCACCTTGAAGAGTTGGTTGGTTACTTGAGGTTCAGTAGCATATGTGGAAGGTCAGTTGGTTCAGTTCTGTATATTCCACTTCCCTAACTATACACGGGGAGTCGAATCACATTATAGTAGTCTCTAGTCACATGTTTACCCCAATGGACTCTTTAGATTTGGTAAATGTGGGAGGAGGGTGGCTGCATAGTGGTGTCAAAGCACGATTGACCCCTTGTACTAGGTGGGTGGTGTGTGTTGTTCATGCATTTGTGTCAATTCCCTATGTGTTCCTTATTCTTGTTGTTTATGTACTCATTCTTTATGGATGGCATTGGTCATAGTTAGAGTGGTGTCGCCATGTGAAATTTGATGGTGTTGTTTTTTCATGTGGTCGTGATGAGTGCATGCCAGTGATGCATTGGCTATGCATGTGAGTGTTTATATGTTGCCATGCATACATTGGCATAATATAGTGGTCATACATGAGGTTGTGGTATGTGGTTGGTATGGTCATGCATTGATTATATGATAATGGTTGAAATGATGACTATATGCTAACATGATTATGTGTATATATGTATTGTACTAATTTGGTTGATCTTGGATATGAGATATCCTCCCCTAAAATAAACTGAGGTGCATTGGTTTTCTTATGATTTTATTTAGATGACATGATATAACTTACAAGAAGAAAATAAAAAATATGACTAATAGAATTGTAGAATACATGTCCTGAGATTCTCCATATATATCAGATGAGCAGCAAGTGATGAGTACTCTCCTCACATAGCAGATACTTTGAGAATTTTGAACGAAAAAATAAGGATTTGCAAAGAAGATAATGACTGAAACATTCAATCACAAGATAGACTTTCTAGGGCACAAGAGAAAAAAGCAAAATTCAATGCAATTATCCTTCATATATTGTCAGAGTTGCAGAGAGAGGAACCACCACGAATAGGCCATGGGAATGAGTATAGGAATAATGGGGCATATGGAAGTAGATCTCATGGTGGGAATAGGTTGGATAGAGAATACATGAACATATATGGTAGTTTAATGGATATTATAGATAGGATAGGTGATGGAAAAAGGTTATATTCTAGTTCTAGTTCTGACAGGCACTATGAACTTCATCGATATCATCCTTATAAGAGGAGAGACAGAGGATATTTGTCGAATGAGTTCAAGATATAAAATCCACCTACATTTTATGGAGAAACGAAGAAGTCATGCAATGCAGAAGCATAGTTTTTTGGTATGAATAAGCTCTCAAGTTGCATGATTATTTAGAGAACATGAATGCCACAATAAATACATTCACTATTAAAGGTAAAGCATATTTTTGGTGGGAAGATGTAAATAATTTTATGGGTAATCATGAACAGGATTTGAATTGGAGAGAGTTGAATAGACTATTTAGGAAGTATCTATCAATGAGATACTATGACAACATGGAAAAGGAATTATATGAGCTGAAGATGGCATTTATGATCGATGGGTAGTACATTAGCATATTTTTGGAGTTAGATAGATGTGTGCCTTACCCAATGAGGAAAAGGCCACGAATCAAGGATTCATTATAAGGTTCTAAGTAGAATTCAAGGACATGATTGAGTTTGATGAGACTAGATCATTGGAGGAAGCCATCAGAAAGGTAAAGCATTGTTATGAGCAAAAATGAAGAAGTTTTATTATTGGCCAAGTTTGAAGAGGGAAGTGGCACAATTTTTGGCTAGATGTTTGGACTTTAAAAAGTAATCTAGGTAGACTAATTCAGCCTATTCTGATTCCAGAGTGAAAGTGGGAGGTCATTTCAAAGGATTTCATCATAGGTTTTACGAGGGCATCTAGACAACATGATACGATCATGGTTGTCATAGAGAGGTTGAAAAACGTTACAAACTTTATTCCACTGAAGTATACTTACTCATCTAATGATGTAGCACAGGAGTTCATCACAGATGTGGTGATATTTCATGGTGATATAAAGAATATTGTGTCATACATGGATGTTAACTTCATCTCTAGATTCTGGAAAGAGTTTTTTGTAGCTTTGGGTACAAAGTTTTCCTTCAACACAAGTTATTTTCCACAAATAGATGGGAAGATAGAGACAGTCAACCTAATTCTGGAGGACATATTTAGGATGTATGTGATGCATCATTAGTGGAAGTGTGAAGAGTATCTTCCACTGGTTGATTTCTCTTACAACAATAGGTACCGAGAATCTATGAGGATGAGTCTATTTAAGGCATTGTATGGGCATAGTTGCAACATTTCCACCAATTGGATTAATCTAGTGAACACAGTATTGATTTGACCGGGTATGTTGGCATAAATAGAACAATAAATGTAGGTAATTGAGAATAATCTAAAGGGAGATAACACCAAGAAGAAAAGATATGCATATTAGAACAGGTTGTTTAAGGTGTTTCGGGTTGGGGAACAATTTTAACTGCGCATCAAGCCCAAGAAGAGATCCACGAGGATTGGACAATGTTCCAATATGGCACCCTAGTTTTGTGGATCATTTGAGACTCTTGAAAGGATTGGACCAACAACCTATTGACTTGCACTGCCTCCATCAATGAAATTTAAGGATGTTTTCCATGTGTCATTGCTTAAAAAGTATATTAAGGATGTTGATCATGTGACTGACTCATTTGTATTGAAGGTGG